>JACEVL010000122.1:470063-567563 GCA_020284085.1 Aporrectodea caliginosa | reverse complement strand
TTACTTAAAATATTACATAAAAGAATGGAGAGTACAATAGAGAGAGAGCTTCCTGATAGTCAAGCAGGATTTAGGAAATCTCGTGGAACACGTGATCATATTGCCAATATGAGGTGGATAATGGAGAGACAAAGGGAGTATGGACAGAAAGTATACATATGCTTCATCGATTATAGTAAAGCGTTTGACTGCATTAATCATGAATTGATGTGGAAAACCTTGGGAGAAATGGGAATACCGAAACACTTGGTACAACTTCTTAGGGGTCTGTACGAAGATCAGATAGCGGTGATAAGGACTGAATATGGAGATACTGACAGTTTTAGGATAAGGAAGGGAGTGCGGCAAGGATGCATTCTGTCTCCTGTCTTATTTAACATGTACGCTGAAAGGATAATGAGGCAGGCGGGAATGGATGAGGCTGAGGAAGGAATAAAGATAGCGGGAAGAATAATGAACAATCTGAGATACGCTGATGATACAACATTATTGGCGGGTAAAAAAACGAGTTGGTAACACTGATAAGAAGGCTTAAGAGTGAAAGTGAGAAAGCAGGACTCTACTTCAATATAAAAAAGACAAAGATCATGACAACAGAGGAGGAGGACAGTTTTGAAGTAGACGGAGAAGAAATAGAAACGGTAACTAACTTCACGTTTTTGGGATCAGTAATAGAAAAAGAAGGAAAGTGTGATATGGAAATAAATCGTAGAGTGGCTATAGGAAAAGCTGCAATGAATGGTCTGGAAAAAATATGGAAGGACAAACATGTGAGTATAGACACGAAAAAAAGATTGGTGAAGGCTTTGATCATACCAACAGTAACATACGGCAGCGAGACATGGACAATGACCAAGAAAATGAGAAAAAAGATTAACGCATGCGAAATGTGGATATGGAGGAAGATGCAGAGAATATCATGGAAAGAGAAAAAGACCAATGATTGGGTGCGATGGAGTATTGGAATTGAGAAGGAAGAGACACTACAACAAACCGTGCTAAGAGCAAAGTTGAGGTTCTTTGGTCATGTCATGCGATCAGATGGACTGGAAAAGGAAATGATGTTAGCATATGGAGAGGGAAGGAGAAAACAAGGACGACCAAGGAAAAAGTGGATGGACGAGATACATGAAACAACTGGAATGAATTTGGCAGAACTGAGAGATGCGACGGCGGACAGAAGGAAATGGAGAGGCTTGATCATGAAGGTCGCTAAAGTTCCAAGAACTGACAGCACAAGGTGACAAGGTGGTCTGAGACTGGACGATGAAGCCGTGAGAGTTGCAGTAGGCCTCAGACTAGGAGTCAACATCTGCGAGCCTCACGAGTGCCGTTGCGGGGTCCTGGTCAAGGCCAATGGCTCTCATGGGCTATCTTGCTCCCTAGGACCAGGTAGAACCGCCAGACATGCGAGCCTCAATGAGTTGATCTGTCGGGGTCTTGTGCGCGCGGGTTACCCAGCAGTGAAGGAGCCACCGGGCCTTAGCAGAGCGGACGGAAAGAGACCTGACGGCCTAACTCTTATTCCATGGCGGATGGGCCGTGCTTTGATATGGGATGCCACAGTAACGGACACTCTAGCCGCATCCTACCTACCAGTCACATCGGCCACAGCAGCCGGTGCAGCCGAATTGGCAGCAGACCGGAAATGCGCCAAATACAACACACTCGCTCAAACCTACCACTTTGTTCCGTTGGCATTCGAGACTCTTGGCCCAATTAACAGCAGTGGCCTACTTTTCATCAGAGAGTTGGGGCGCTGTCTTTCTCGTATAACCGGGGATCCGAGAGAAACCTGCTATCTTTTCCAGCGCATTGCCATCATAATCCAACGTTTTAACGCCATCGCCTTCCTAGGCACCTTTTGCCGCCTGATCTTGACGAGGTCTAGCCTTCCCAGAATGCATTTTTGTATCTCCGGATAATTTTTATAATTCCTGAGGGATCTGAGGTACCTCGGGTTAAAAAAAAAAAAATAAAAATAATAATAATAAATAATTTTTAAAAATAATAAAAATAATAATAACAATAATAATAGCAATAATAATATTAATAATAATAGGCGTATGTTAGACGCGAAGCTTATAACTTATATTCTTCAATCTGGTAAAATTGGTGTTATTTTGATTTTGGTGAAAATGGTGAAACTGGATTGCTAATCAGCTTTTGGTATTCAGGTCAGAGCTCAAGGATTTTATTACCCCAAGAACCTGGATTAATGCGAAAATAGCATGAAGAATTGGAAATTCAAATACAGGATCATCATTCCTAGAAATCGAACCACAATTGGACCTCTTAGTTAAGTTTAACCCTTTGGAGGTGAGGTGGGGTATGACAAACCCCATAGCTATTCTACGCTGCTTTTTCTACGGAAAACGTAGAACCAGCTTGGATTATTTTTGTCTACCTTAGTGAATGTGAAAGACGTACACTTTTGGACACTTTCATGTATTTTGGAGGCCATTTTTTTATTTCTTGCATATTAAAGTGAAATTATAATTTTTCGTATACATATTGATTTTAATGAATTAAAAAAGTAACGGCACAGTGCCGAAAAATTGTGCGATTATAAGATATTACTGCATATAGTGTTGCATCGATGCAAAATTGATCCATTATTACGGGTATTATGTCACGTGTTCCCAAATGTTACATGTTTCGAGGGCCACGAAGATGCCATTGCAAAGGGCCGCTTCGATTTTGAGCGCCACCACGCTGGCCATATCAATTATGATTGAAAACTGTTATTTGTTCCTGAAAATCACCAGTTTAGCCGATAATTGGTTACATAACTATAGTTTAGCTCACAATTTATGTTATGTAGTTGATATTGCGACTTGCAAGTAATTATATGTATTGGGGTATGTCAGACCCCACCTCACCTCAAACGTTACAATGCTTCACCTCACCTTCAAAGGGTTAAGTCTGTAAACCAACGAAATGAAATAACTATCTCCAGCCCCCGTTAAGAGTGGAAACTGCGACACCTGTTACATGTAGCCTACATGTAGGTATCGGAAACCGTACTACATAATTATTCAGGGCCCTAAGCAGGCGACCCTGCAAAAGAGACTCCGAGATGAATGATGTCCCCAAAAATTAAATTGCTGCTTTCGAACAAATTTAACACACCCGAACTGATACACATAATAAGTGACAGGTAGGGGCACTGATGGCTGTTGTGAAGCGCTGAGTTGCCATACAATAGACACCTCTAATAAGAGCCAAGTTCTATAATAAATAACAATCGCTATGGAAATTGGATCATTAGCTCACTGTCACTATGTAGAAATTTCGATATACAAAGTATACACGCTGGAAACAGTTGTTCCCACGCATCCACAAAAGCGTACAGCCATCCAAAATACCTTGTAGAAACCTGACAAGAACCTTGAAACAAATATTGTATGGACACTGTGTAAATAAACTTTCCACGAATATTAGGTCTGTTAGTTCGAGTTTCTAGATTCTTGCTCAGCAACGAAGGCGTCGATAAGAAAATATAGCAGCTCTGTTAGACATAGGCTATCTGAACGGCGAGAACAGTTCAGGAAATTTCAATTAACGTTAATGGCCTTTAGGCTTTGATATTATATATATATTCGCTTAATAGTAAAAAAAACCAGTTGACACACCGCGACTGGGAACTGTAAAAGGGACTAACCTGAGAAGAACCCAAGATGTTGCTAAACGCATGACAGTTCTAGTGTAATACGCTCAAATTAGACACCTTTTATAGTACGTTTCAGTCTACTATTATACAGGATTGTCAGTAGCCTTGAACAGGTTAATAAAAAAAGGCTGTAGTATGCCAAACAAAAATCTTTGTCGGCGGCAACGGCCTATGTTGCCATAAGCTGCCGTTAAACTGTGGATCCAATTCCATCCTTGAACAGGCAGATAATTTACAAATTTTAATCTATGTGTACGGTGTTTGTTGTAAGACTTCGTTAACCCTAGGGCTACCAAGCTTTTTTTGTAACACGGACTACCAAGGGGGTGGTTACCACCCCCTCCCCTGGATTTCGTGTTTGGTTTCACATATCATAACTTGTAATATAGCAATGGATTCAGCATTCATTTCTGCACAGAATGGTATATTTAGTTGTACAATATGTGAATGCACCTCGAAATTACATCATTTTTAACAACGGAACCCATTAATTAGCAATATTGTATATTATTGCGTACATTTTGTACTTTTGGATAAACAAATATAAGATTATGTGTGTTTTGAAACTAATCTATGTATAAAAGATACACAAAATCATCCCTACACATGTTTATATAGTATAAATGTACATCCATACATATATATCCATACATATATATCGGTTTACGTTGTAATGCTGTATTCGGCCATTTTCACACAGATTACGCGTATTATTATTTATTTTGATCACTTCCGGTATTCAAAAGACAAAGATGTAGGTATGCAAATGAAGCCCTTCATTCCCTCTAAAGAATGGTATCTTTGTTTCTCTTCCAGGAAGACAAATGAATACGCTACAGACAAAAACTAAGGGGGAGTCCTTCCATTCAGCCATTTTCACGCATATTACGCGTATTATTATTTATTTTGAGCACTTCCGGTTGCCTCAGGTCAACTCAGTGACCATAGAAATGTAGCCCCACATTCCCTCTATAGAATGGTATAATTTGTGTCTCTTAATATTAAATGACGGATAAGATATAGTCGAAAATCTAGGGGGTGGTATCCACCCCCCTGGTGCCTCGGGTATATTGGGTATAACTTTTGAACGGTGTGAGATATCATCTCACATTTTATCTCAAAACGTGTGTAAATGAACCCCCTACAGCTACCTAAAAGGTCAAATTTTTATTCCATACGGAAAAAGTTTGAGATGAAAAAAAACCTAGGGGGGTGGCAACCACCCCCTTGGTAACCCGAGGGTTAAACTGTTCGAACTTCAACACTGTTTGTAGTCGGGTGGCACCAGTCTCAAGCTTGGATAACGGAGGAGAGCAACGCTAATCATCTTGCGCCTCTGAGTAGTTTCCTTGAAGGGGCGCTATATAAATTCCCGAATGAATGAATGAATGAATCTCCGTTGTACAACAGCTTCGTTAAACAGGAAAAAACCTACCCACTACAAACTGCTACAAGGGGTTATGGTCAAAACGACCACAGACTTGACGCAAAGCATTTCATACATTTGAAACTAGGCCAACAAATAGGTTGAACGTTTTCCTCGGAAGAAGGAAGGTGCAGACAAACAGACACACAGACAGATAGGCAGGCAGATAGACACAAAGACAGGCAGACGCACACATACATAAAGACAGTTTAGCACACAGACAGATCGTTAGTAATAGATATGCAATACGTTGTTCTTTCCAGCCAAACTGAAAGAGACAACCAATGGAACTCAAGAGAAACACAGAAAGATCCTCCGCCAACAGAACCCCATCAAGATCCCCAACTCATCCACCTCATCCGATTCCAACTCCGCCACCGCCTCCGCCCGAAAATCCGTCTCTCCAGCTGGAAGAGGGAGATCCGGGCAGCCAAGTGGTTCTCCGTGGTCCTGTCCGTCTTCACGGCCTACTGCTGGCTGCCCATCCACATCCAGACACACTGCATGGTGACGGTGTTCGGAGGAGGAGGAGGAGGAGGAGGAGGAGGAGGAGGAGGAGGAGGAGGAGGAGGAGGAGAAGGGAGGAGAAGGAGGAGGAGGAGGAGAAGGAGGAGGAGCACTCACTGACTCATTATGTACGACGGATCATAGGCTTCATCGTTAACGACGACCTCTCCTTAAATCAGGGCATTTATTAAGCGCCACCATCTACGTGAATGCGCCATTGTTTTTATGAGCAACATGTGACACTGCAGTCGATTGGTTAGAGCACTCGCCTAAGACACCTTTAAAATGGATTAAACTTTTCTATATAAGGATTTAACATAATAGGCTAAGCGATAAAGATGTACTCTCTCCCTTGAACACCTTTAAAATAATATCAGGCGATGCTTTATAAGCGATGCTTTATAAAGATGCAACGCGAAAGGCGACTCCGCCACTGATCGCTTTCTGTCAGTGCCAGTCCCAAGCCTGGATGAAGGAGGAGGGCGACGCTAATGGTCTTTGTTACCACACAGTGGTCGTTAAACAGTAAACAAGCAAGCAAAGGCGACTAATAAAGAATGTAGCTGTGGTTATCAACTATGTAGCTAGGTAATTTCTATAATTATATGACAGCAATCGTGAAATGTGATTACGGTAACCGGTTTGTTAAAGCGCTCGCCTTGCAAGCTGTAACTTGGAGAGTAGGCCTACGGGTTCGAGCCCCTCCTCTGAGACGGTTTCTTTGTAGCAAGTCCGTTACAAATAATTGCTTAGCGTCATCGATTGATGCTTGGTCATCATTTAGTGGCGCTATAAAAATGCGGCAACGGCCTATGTTGTCATAAGCTGCCGTTAAACTGTGGATCCAATCCAACGTGTTTAACGATTAGCTCATGTATTTTGCTGTATACAAATGGTGAGAACTGTTCAGAATAATTTCTATCGACGTCGATGACCTTTGATGCCATAAGATGTCGTTAACCCTTTGGAGGTGAGGTGAAGCATTGGAACGTTAGAGGTGAGGTGGGGTATGACATACCCCAATACATATTTTTACTTGCAAGTCGAAATAGCAACTACATAACATTAATTGTGAGCTAGGGTATAGTTTTGTGACCAATTATCAGCTAAACTTGTGATTATTGGGAACAAATTACTGTTTTCAATCAAAATTGAAATGGAAATCAAAGCGGCCCTCTGCAATGGCATTTTAGTGGCCCTTGCTTGAAACATTTAGGCCTAACGCTTGCGAACACGTGACATAATACCCGTAGTAATGGATCAATTTTGCATCGATGCAAAATTATAATATATATAATATCTCATATCTACAATAATATTATAGTCAATCAGCGCCCAATTTTTTCTCACTGAGCCGTTAATTTTTTAATTAATTAAAATCAACATGTATACGAAAAATTATAATTTGACTTGAATATGCAACAAAATAAAAATAATGTGCGTTCAAAAGTACCTTAAATTGTCCCAAAGTGTCCACATTTCACAATCACTAAGGTAGACAAAAATATTCCCAGCTGGTTCCACCTTTTCCGTAGAAAACGCAGCGTAGAATACCTGTGGGGTGTGTCATACCCCACCTCACCTCCTAAGGGTTAAACTCTGGATCCTTATCTTCTTCATAACTACCAAACGAATCCAATTATTTTGCCATGCTAAAAACAAGCCAGTCAATACTAAATCCTCGCTACGCTATAGATAGAGCTTTTTGATAATGAAGATAAAAATGAAGACTGCTTGTATGCTGAAAATGCACAATTCGAGGTTTTTGAAAACATTTTCTCGGGACTGAGCCATAAGTTTCAAAAGACACATCCGAAAGCACAAAATAATGTTCTGCTTAATACAAAAAGCGCACACAATAAAGAATGAAGGACTTAGATCTTATAAAAAGTAAGCATAACATTTAAGAGAAGTATTTAGAAACCAAAAAGTGCAGTAATACTGAAACAACAAAAACTAACACATTTGATAAAATATGCTTTATATGAATCTATAAGTTCAATTTAATCTCACGTAAAGTTACAAACCTCAAAATAATAATAACTTACCTAATAACTTACCTAATATAGCATGCAGCGTTATAACTAAACGGTCTAACTCCGCCACTATTCGTTTTCTGACAGTGCCCGTCCCAAGCCTGGATAAAGGAGGAGGGCGACGCTAATGGTCTTTGTTACCACACAGTGGTTGTTAAACAGTAGACAAGCAAGCTAAACGGTCTTGCTAGTCCAACTTGGCATCCTGTTTCTACAACCGACAGCTAATCGTTAAAATGCGAGCTCGGTTGCCGATTGGATAGAGCGCTTGGCATGTACAACGGATAGTTTACGGGTTCGATTCTCACCCGACATTATTTACTATGTATGGACTCTAAGGAAGTCCGCACCAGCGATTAAATTAACATTTTATACAACCGACGATAGGTGAACAAGGTAAGGTCGATGTCAACGCGACCCTGGCACCCGCAAGATGCCGCTAAACACTGAATACTACAAATAATGTCATTATTCCTTTAAACACCTTTTTAATTGACTTAGGTATCACTAGATAAAATCGTCGTTTATATCGATCGCAAGTATGATAATGCTCGATTGTAGACTTTTGGTGGATATGCTATAATAAATACATGCCGTGGATATGTTAGAGTCCTGTTATAAATATTTGTTATAAATATTTGCTTATATTATGATAGTATTTTGTGATTGTCCGACTCAAAGTCCGACTCACACCTCAACGTGGTGAGGGGGCGGCAACAGTCAGTAGAGGAGTGCCTGCTGAGGCTATGCCATCAGTGGTGAAGGTCTTGGCTGAAGTACCACCTAGGGTGGACAGGCTCAGCAGGAACCCTGAAAAAGCTGGCAAACGTGGGCGGCATTGCCGCCTCTGATACCACAAGATAGTGGATATCAGAGCCAGTCCTAAGCCTGGAACTCTCTTTAAGGGAGAAGTGCGAAGGTCGAACGGATGGGTGCAGATACTCCGTTCGTAAAGAAAAATACGTATGAAATCCAATGCAAGCATTGACTCCAAAGGGCCTCGCCCATGGATCCGATGCAAGCATTGGACACCTACGGCCTTCGGCCCATGGATCCTGATGATGATGATGATGATGATGATGATGATGATTGTGTGATTGAAATTATCAAATACTTCAGTAAAATGTACCAAAAATTATAAATTCATGTCTTACTTACATTTGTGACAAAATATCAATCAAGCTGTATTAATAAAATTAAATGTAATAGATTGAAAATCTCGGGTGAGGTTTCGGTTCTCTTTTATTATCAACGCAGTAGCATGATAAATTATAAAGAATTGTCATATTCACTGGTTGAATATATTTCTTTAATAATGCTTGATTCTACTGATTGATAACTTCTTGAAAATTGAAAAGTGGAATAAGCGCGTCATTTTAAAATTTTGTGTCTTATAAATTTGTAAAATATATAATTGTTATTGAAATAAATAGATTAAGAATCTAATGTACATTAGTAATGGCGATGAAGAATTAATTTTAAGAAACATTTCTTGTATACGACAATTGCTGCTACATAATATTATTGTTGAATTCGCATCAGATACCACATTGCATGTATCAAAGACGTTATGAACAATATTTTTTATGTCGTTAAACAATGAACATTAATGCCATTTTAAGGTTATGTTTGGACAGTCTTAAATGGTGTCTTTTGGACGCTATGAATTCATTTTCACTGCACTGTATATGTTTTAAATTGTCGTCAACGGCCTTTGATGTCTTACGACGACGTTAAACCTTGTAGTAAATAAAATAAGATCGCAAGTATAGATTACAAAATACAGAGCTGTATAGGCCTACAAATGTTGACGGTCGATGTAAGCGGCAATAGCTTCTGTTGTTGTTGTTGTTGTTGTTGTTGTTGTTGTTGTTGTTGTTGTTGTTGTTGTTGTTGTTGTTGTTGTTGTTGTTGTTGTTGTTGTTGTTGTTGTTGTTGTTGTTGTTGTTGTTGTTGTTGTTGTTGTTGTTGTTGTTGTTGTTGTCAGATAATCAAGACGACGTCTTTGGCATATTTGTGTCATCTGACTCCAGAACCATTCGCAACATCCGGGACTTAATGTTCACAGAGCAGATACACTGCAATATAACTGTATTGCATATCGTCCTCCTTCCAAAGATCAAAAATGCACACTACCAAACGACAAAACGTCGATGGCGCAGAGCAATTATGAGTGAAGGACTTGCTCAAAGTCCCTACACAGGAATTAACTGCTTGAGTGGAGGTTCGAACCCGTATACTCCCGCGTTTCAAGACAAATGCTCTAATCAATCGGTCACCTTGCCCAGCCTAGAAGCAGCTAGGAAGACTGGGTTGTTCAGCATTCTTAATTAAATTTTCTGAAAATTGGCGACACTAAAACATTGCAATTTGAAGCTTAATAGTTCACGTAGAATTTTTATAACCACATTGCTTTTGAAACTATAGACGCTTTAAAAGGCAAGCCAACTATTCTGTAAAGTTTTAGGCCAAGTTAAAACATACTTTATTAGAAGACAAACTTTATTAGCAGTTAGTATTTAAGAACGATATACACTGTGCCCCATAAAAAAACACACCAAAAAACTTTTCAAAAATCTTCTATAAAACTAAGCCAATTGTAATAAAAGTTTGTACGTTGTTTCTTAAATAATTTTGCCACAAAATATTTCACATTTTACTTACTCACAGAAGTGGTTGCTGTTAGAGGCAGTGACGCAGACTAGGCGACTAGGCGTGTTTGGAAACATATAAACAGAGATTAGTAACTTAGAGTTAAAATGGTTTTCAGCAGCGAAGATAAAATTTTATTAAGAATTTAGTATTGTTGAAGGGTTACAGTAGTCGTCGGTTGATAAAAGAGTTCCCGCAGAAGGGTTGGAATAAAAATGGCCTCGATGTACTGCTGCGAAAGATTCGAAAAACGGCCAGCGTGGATCGTCAGCCCGGCAGCGGACGACCACGTTCGGTGCGCACACCAGAGAACATTGATGCAGTAAACGATCTTGTGCTAAGCCAGGAGGGCGCACCACAAACTCACAGAACAACTCGCCAGATTCAAAGAGAAATTGGAATGAGTAAGGGAACAGTGTATAGAGTAATACATGATGACCTTCAGCTGAAGTGTCTGAAAAACGCCGTGCCCAACTGTTATCAACATGCAACACAGATTCACGCCTGGAACGATGCAAGCAACTTCTTAGGAAGTTTCCCGAGCATATAGTCCCTTTCATCTGGTTTAGTGACGAGAAGCTGTTTACAGTGGCGCCTCCAATCAACGCTCAGAACGATCGTCTCTACGTATCCACGACAACACTGAAGCGCAACGTTGACGCCAATCGCCTACTGCGGACCCGCCCGACTTTCAGCCGCTCACTGATGGTCTCCGTCGCCGTCTCGAAGCTCGGGTGCACGGAATTGTTCTTCGTGGAACCTGGGGTGAAGGTCAACGGCGAATATTACAGGAATATCCTGTTGATGGAGCAGATGTTGCCAGCGATCAGAGGGATGTCAAGCGACTTATTCATTCTCCAGCAGGACAGCGCCCCAGCACATCGCGCAAAGGACACCATTGCGTTGCTGCGACGTGAAACACCAAGCTTCATTGGACCGGAACTCTGGCCAGCAAACTCACCAGACCTCAATCCCGTTGACTACAGAATTTGGGGTCTAATACAGGAACGCGTCTACCAGACAGCAATACGGGACATCGACGAGTTGAAGGAGCGCCTCATCGTTGTGTGGGCACAGTTGAAGCAGAGTGTCATTGACAAAGCTATTGAACAGTGGCGGCCAAGGCTGAGAGCCTGCGTTCAAGCGAAGGGACATCACTTCGAACATCTTCTTAAATGAAACATTACTTTTTCTTATTTAACATTAGACTTACATGCGTTTCATGACAAAGTTTTTTGGTGTGTTTTTTTATGGGGCACAGTGTATATAGGCCTAAATCTAGATCCAGCCGTTCACCATTAAATATAACTATAACTATAACTAAGAAATAATACTAACTACGACTATAACTAAAATAAAATAAACATTAACTGTAACTGTAACTATAACTAAAATAAAATCTGTAAGGAGAATCACACTGCCATTCAGATCCAGATGTTGGACGAGAGATTAAAGCTCGATTAACGTGTGGAATGGTCGTCATTGTAAAAAATTCTTGCTGTTAAGAATTCGAACATGGGAGAAGATATAGCTGGGAGATCGAGAGAATGGAGAAGGTACTGAGGCTGGTGCAGGCAGGTGAAAGAGATGGGGATGGGTGAAAGTACAAGGCAGGGACATGCAGAGGATGGTAAAGATATACGTTAATAATTGCATTCATCCTTCTCTTCTTATTCGAAATATTAAGTTACATTTAAACACCTTTAATAAGGAGCTCAAATATGCTATATATTGTATTGTATTGTATTGTATTTGAACACTTGTTATAGCGCCCCTACCAGATTTCCCATTCAGAGGCGCTCCCGACTACTGCGTGGACGCTGAATCGGAGTTTCACGCCGAAATATATAGGCCTACGTCAAGTGCGACGCAGGCGGTAACTGAGTGTGGAGTGTAATCCGATGAATTAAAGTAAGCAAGTAGAAATATGATGATGATTAAAGATGGAAATTCTTATAAATGCAATATTAGAATCTAAACATTGTAAATATTTTATGTAAATATTAGAATGTCAGTGGCCAGTCACACCCCTGGAAAAGGGGTCCTCCTTTCCAGGGGTGTGACTGGCCACTGACAGGTAATATTTACATAAAATATTATGCGAAAGCCGTTATCTGCGACCTCATCTCGTTTCTTGCGCTCTGCTGATTGGCTAGATCTTTTTGTTCCTAGGACTAGGACTGCCTTGGCTCAACGCCGGGCATTTGCTATGGTTGGTCCCTCTACTTGGAATGACCTTCCTCCCTCAATCAGGGCTAAACTAATGACTGGTTTTCCTCTTTCGTCTCTCGTTCTTTAAAGACGTTTTTCCCTGGGGTTTTCGTGCTGAGAGCACTTCTGAATAGCTATTCTGAGAGAGGCGCTGTATAAATCTTTAGATACAATACAATATACAAGCTAAGCGCAGGTCACCAGCTTATTTACGAGCGCTGGTTGAGTCAGAGGTATTTGTCCCGAGAGTTATCAGACGTGGATCCAAACACGACCCTCCACGGAAAAATTAAGCCCTCCCAAATGAAGGGTTTGAATTGTGCAATCGGTCTTTAACAGTCGACGCAAGCTCGTTTTGCTCACCAGATGGCCGAGAGTGAGAGCACACAGAAAAAGTTCGTGGGTCGATGATAGAGAACGATGGAGTGAACGACATGTGTTGTTTAGAAGACTACAGAAATCAACCAATTCAACGAGAATACAAGAGAAAATCAAGAGAGACTGATAGGTAGTCCGATTAAACTCAGTTAATCAAAAACAGAAGAACTGCTGATCAACATCTTCGACCTACTTCTACGACAGTTCAACAGCTGCCTACGACAAAAAATCTCCTCTCGATATTAGCAATAATACAGTCGATGAATTAGACCAGCCTGCAAACTAAAAACTGACGTTAGATATCGTTAAACACTGTAATGTATTACATAAACAACTTAGACACCTTTAACAAGACGACTCAGTTTTATATAAGAACCAATGATTGATGTCGCGTGGAATTTAAGTAATGTTGAAATTGTTAAGATAAATGTTGTTTACACTGTTAAATATTGCATAAACTACTTAGACACCTTTAATGTTATGCCCTATGCATGATATAAGAGAGAACAACCATACATTCTCATACATTGTGATGCTTTGCAAATATTGTAATTAAGAATAAGAATTAGATTAAAATTGAGGAGAAAACAGTTATTAACCCATTGGAGGTGAGGTGGGGTATGACATACCCCATAGCTATTCTACGCTGCTTTTTCTACGGAAAACGTAGAACCAGCTTGGATTATTTTTGTCTACCTTAATGAATGTGAAATACGGACACTTTAGGACACTTTCAGGTACTTTTGGACGCCATTTTTTTTAATTTCTTGCATATTAAAGTCAAATTATAATTTTTCGTATACATATTGATTTTAATGAATTAAAAAAAGTAACGGCACAGTGCCGAAAAATTTTGCGATTATAAGATATTACTGCATATAGTGTTGCATCGATGCAAAATTGATCCATTATTACGGGTATTATGTCACGTGTTCCCAAACGTTACATGTTTCAAGGGCCACGAAGATGCCATTGCAAAAGGCCGCTTTGATTTTGAGCGCCACCACGCTGGCCATATCAATTATGATTGAAAACTGTTATTTGTTCCTGAAAATCACCAGTTTAGCCGATAATTGGTTACATGACTATAGTTTAGCTCACAATTTATGTTATCAATCAATCAATCAATCAATCAATCAATCCTTTTATTGTTTCCATAGAATAGTTTACAAGTAGTGATCCAGAGTAATCATAAATCAACGATCATACATGTATGTTTAGAAATTAAAACAGACAGATCACACGATTATCTTATTAACTTAATTGATGGAAACAATCGGGCACCCAAAAGGGACTGAAGTCCCGCTAAGTTAGGGATACCCGTGTACCATGTTAGCAGAGGGATGACAGATGAGTATAGTCTACACAAATAGCATTGTCAGAAAAAAATGAGAATAACTGGCTTAACTAACAACACTTAACTAGGTCACTTAACTAATTGTGGTATAACAATGAATAACCATATTTAGATAACGCATTGACTATTGTCAAGGAGGTAGGCTCTGACTTCTTTTTTAAATAGGGCAAGATTCGGAAGAGTGCGCAGTGATTTCGGTAGGTTATTCCAGGCAGAAGGACCAGCACATCTTAAGGTAAAATAACGAGTGTTAGTGCGGGCATAGGTTCCATCAAAGTTATCGAGAGATCTTGTATAATGAGAATGTGTATCAGAGATCTTAGAGAAGTAGCGACTGAAGATTGGGGAAGAGATTTGTTGGCGAAGCGATACATAAATTCACAGATTTGCAATTTATTTATCTGAGGGATATTAAGTATTCGTAGTATACTAAATCTACTTGCAGTGTTAGTTATCAATGATCTCCCAGCAATAATACGTACAACTCGTCTCTGTAATATAGATAGCCTATTCAGACGAGAGGAATAATTAGAGGCCCAGGCGATATTACAGTATGTCAAGTAAGGGTAAACAAGAGAATAATATAGTGTATGCAGAACTCTAGAAGGTAACAGGTAGGATACACGAGCCAGAATCCCTATGTTCTTGGCAACCTTAGTGGAAATGTTACTTATGTGAGCATTCCAGGTTAAATGTTGGTCAATGTAGACCCCAAGGAATTTGGAAGAATTGACTTGAACAATAGGAATATTGTCAATGGAGAGGATGGAATCAGTAGCAGGGACGGGTTTCCGATGAGATCGGAAAAGGACATAATTAGTTTTTCCCAGGTTAAGAGAAAGTTTATTAGCCTTAAACCAGTCCGCCACATGGATAAGTTCAGTGTTGGCAATAGATAGTAGAGACTGGATTGATTTATGAGAGAAAAAGACATTGGTGTCATCTGCAAAAAGAATAAAGTTAAGTTGGTCAGATGCATTCGGCAAGTCATTAATGTATAGTAAGAACAGCAGCGGACCCAAAATTGACCCCTGTGGAACACCACATGTAATAAGTTTAGTTTTAGACTGACAACCTTTACAGCAAACACATTGGCGTCTCTGATCAAAGTAACTTTTAAACCACAAGAGCGGGACTCCACGTATTCCATAGTTTTCAAGTTTAGTTAACAGAATAGAATGGTCCACCGTATCAAAGGCCTTGGCCAGATCGAAGAAGATACCAAGAGAAAATTTATTTTCATCGATTGCACTAGCAATCTTATCTTGCATGTCAAGCAGTGCCATTGAGGTGGAATGACCGGATTGAAAACCATGTTGATTGGGATATAAAATATTCATTTTGTCAATATAGGTATATAAACGTTGGTACATTGATTTTTCAAGTATCTTATATGTATTGGGGTATGTCAGACCCCACCTCACCTGAAACGTTACAATGCTTCACCTCACCTCCAAAGGGTTATTAATAGAGCCTATATGGCCGCCAAAAAAATTAATGAAAAGCCTGTACGGCTAGAAGATTAATTTTGTTTCTTTTTAATATCAAAAAAAGAAGGGAAAAAAGGAGAAAAAAGAACAACCACCTGTCAAATTTCATCGTTGCAACTTCCTGTCAGAAAAGAAGCAAAGACAAGAAAAGAGAAAGAATTCTGATGAAAAACATTATTCGAAAATGAACTTAAATACGTCAAAAACTTTAAAGTCGTCAATATCCTATCAGAAATAGAATCCAAGACGGAAAAAAGATAAAGAAAACTGATGAAAACACTACACGAAAATGAACTGAAATGCATCAAAAACTTTAAAGACATCAACGTGGGTGATAGACTTGCTCAAGGTCATACACAGAAACTGCCTCGAAACCCTATACTCCCCGCGCTACATACATGTACCTAGCGCTCTAACCAACCGGCCACCGTGCCAAACTCGCAGCAGCAGTAGTAGCAATTGTTGTAATAACATTTCTCTGTGTTTGATGACCTTACAAAGCTTACACAAATTCGTTCATCGATTCAGTTTTCCACTCGTTCATTCTTTCATGCGATCTTATATGAAAATGGATCGAATCAACAAAGTCTCTTTTGAGGCACCACAGGCGGACCCAGTTGGTGTCTAATGGATGGTAATGATAACAAAACTTCACCTAAATGTTGGATCCTGAGCTTATCGACATCCTATGGCAACAAAGGCGGTCGACGTCGACAGAAATTCTTTTGAACAGTTCTCACCTTTGTTATAATAGTTTAACACAGCTATCGGTTTAGGGCTATTTGGATGATAATTATTTGGCAACGTTAAACACAGTGGTGTTATAAAGTAGTTAACGAGCCTAAAAGCGGTGTGTCATTATTTGACACAGTGTTCTTAAACAGTAGTTAACCCAGCTAAAAGAGGTGTCTAACTAATTTCAGAAAAGATAGCGGCCTACGAGGACGGACTCAACGGAGTGAAGTGTACGTTCACCGGAATCATCGACATCGTACGGACTAGAGCTGTCAAATCATCCGATTTTGCTGATATAATCAACAGTTATAGAGCAACTGATGAAAATATATAAAATTGCAGCCTCTCATCAAAGGTGTTTTAAATGAAACTTTATAATTCGAGCAGTAGAATCCAACGACTAATACTTATACTTGAAATCCTGGTACTCGAGCACTCGTCACCAAGCCCTTATACCCTGGTCAACAACCCTCGGATTTGCATCTCCTCCTACCCTATACCAGCTACTTGCGCATATTGGTCTCGTACCCCAATTGCAGTTTTGCTGACTTTAAGCGTGCAATATGATCAATTCGTTAGTTTGCATTAAAACGTAAATTTTAGGTAAGGTAATCTTCTTCAACTTTAAACATCAATATATAGTCCAATAAATCCAAGCAGCCGATGGATGTCGTTAAACACTGGATTCTACTGTTCGAAATACAAAGTTTCATTCAGACACCTTTAATAAGAGACTGCCTTTTACTATACATGCTTCAATTTGTGATTAACATGCACTCATACCTTCTATAAAACTTATTGATATAGTAGTATTACTATTCATTCATTCATTCATTTCAGATATTTATATAGCGCCCCTTCAAGATTTCTACTCAGAGGCGCTCCCGACTACAGCGCGGACACTGAATCGGAGTTTCACGCCGAAGCGCATGAGCAATTGCGAGTGAAGG
This sequence comes from Aporrectodea caliginosa, assembly GCA_020284085.1. NCBI lineage: Eukaryota > Metazoa > Annelida > Clitellata > Crassiclitellata > Lumbricidae > Aporrectodea > Aporrectodea caliginosa. The sequence continues at coordinate 550,148 of JACEVL010000122.1, read as the reverse complement.
ACTTGCCCAGGGTCCCTACGCGGCGGCTTGAGGTGGATTCGAACCCGCAACCCTCCGGCTGCAAGGCACCGAACATACCCCTTGGGGTGGATTCGAACCCGCAACCCTCCGGCTGCAAGGCACCGAACATACCTCTACACCTCCGCGCCCCACAACTATGAAAAGTAGTGATGGAAAAATTTCACATATAGTAAAAATATTAACAATGTAAATATTTTAAATAATTATTAAACTCAGCCACTACACGTCCGCGCCATAGTGCCAGGCAGTGCCAGTCCCAAGCCTGTATGAAGGAGGAGGGCGACGCTGATGATCTTTTTCTCATACAGTTTCATTAAACTGAAACTACTAAAATATATAAATGTTACCTGATAGTGCCAGTCCCACGCATAAAAAAGAAGGGGACTACTCTAATTATATTTGTTAGAACACGGCAATCTTAAACAGAACTAATTCACGAGCGCTCGCCTATTCAAAGGGATTGTCCAGAGAGTTATCAGACGCGGTTCCACGGAAAAAATTAAACCCTCCCCACCTGGGGTTGGATTACGCAATCGGTCTTTAGCCAGCGACGTAAGCGAAAAGCTAGCTGCGTACACCAGATGGCCGAAAGTGAGAGCCCACAGAAAAGAGAGAGAGAGAGAGAGAGAGAGAGAGAGAGAGAGAGAGAGAGAGAGAGAGAGAGAGAGAGAGAGAGAGAGAGAGAGAGAGAGAGAGAGAGAGAGAGAGAGAGAGAGAGAGAGAGACATCTAGAGACATACTGATGATCACTGTGTTACAAAAGAAACAATTCTCTCAAATGCTATTCGAGACCTCATTAGAATTTTGAACAATAATTTAATAATTGTCCACCAGGTTGGGTAACAACACGTTTCAGAATGTCTTTGTCAGAAAGCGCATAATTTCGTTGTCACGGAATATAATAATGAGAGCAGCCCCTTAAGCCCTGAAGAAAACATGGTAATGAAGTGCTAAGCGACTTTATTTTCTTAGCCTCAGCATATGAGGAGGCCGTATGACCAGTCCTCTTCCTCGCCGTTTCATCTTTCCACCACAAGTGTACGGTCAGTGTACTCATTATAGCGAAGTTGGCTAGGGAGCGCAGGTGGAACATAAATCTCAAACACCGATCTCTCGATTGGCATTCCACCACGCTAACCACTAGATTATAGTGTATTATCAATTCAATTCATTGTTTACCGAAACCAGTTCTGACATCTAAGTAACAGGATACGGGATATATAAGCCTAACAAATTTCCGCCATAGGCTGTAATACATCCTCCATAGGCCTATAACATATCTGCCATATTTTACAAAAGGTCGATCCGAAAGGGCAAATGTCCCGCTTAATGATTCCACCCATAGGCCTAATCTAGAGAAGCACACAATTAAGAATGAAGGACTTGATCTTCATAATTAAGAAAAACATTTATGAGAAGTATACAGAAACCAGAAATGAAATACAATTAGAGCATTAATGCCAAAACAACAAACAAACTAACTTAACAATTGGATATTGTCTTCAAATTGGTAATAATGCGTGTTTAATATGATTCTAAATTCTAAAAGTTCAATTCATTGCCACGAAAAAGTTACGTACACCTAAAGACTTAACATCCCATGCTAATCCAATACAGAAAATGTGTTCTTAGCACTCAGTTTCTAATTGTTTAAATTTTGGCACGGTAGCGGATTCGTTAGAGCGCTCCGCTTCTACAACTGAGATTATACATACGGTTTCGATGCTAACCCGACATTTTCCCTATGTATGGACCCTGAGCAAGTCCGAAACAGCGGTTAATTTGCTCTTATACAACTGAATATAGGTGGTCAATGAAAGGTTGATGTCAACGGTCCAGTCTCTCGCAAAATGTCGCTAAATACTGAATATTGTTAATAAATTTTGTATCTCCTTAGACACCTTTTAAATTGGCCTACGTAGCATTATATAAATATTATATTCGTCATTTTCTATCGATCGCAGGTTTCCTAAACGTGTAGTTCATACTAATGTTCAACGTTGATGCGAACCTCAAGAACGTTAAGTAAGTAAGTAAGTATATCCTTTATTGCACTGGCTACTCATCATTATCATCATCTTCGTCGTCATCGTCATCATAAGCAGTTCCTGCCAAAAAGAACCGGTCCCAACCGGTTTCTGATAGTGCCTCCGAGAGCATTCAATTCGATCACCAGATGGCGACTGTCGTCATCTAACTTGTAATGCTTCCATGCCCGGATGCTATAACAAATAAACAATGCTCTATCGGTTTGGCCTGTACTCTATTGGTTTGGTTTGGCCTGTACTCTATCGATCGGTTTGGCCTGTACTCTATCGGTTTGGCCTGTACTCTATCGGTTTGGCCTGTACTCTATCGGTTTGGCCTGTACTCTATCGGTTTGGTTTTTGGCCTGTACTCTATCGGTTTGGCCTGTACTCTATCGGTTTGGCCTGTACTCTATCGGTTTGGCCTGTACTCTATCGGTTTGGCCTGTACTCTATCGGTTTGGCCTGTACTCTATCGGTTTGGCCTGTACTCTATCGGTTTGGCCTGTACTCTATCGGTTTGGCCTGTACTCTATCGGTTTGGCCTGTACTCTATCTCTATCGGTTTGGCCTGTACTCTATCGGTTTGGCCTGTACTCTATCGGTTTGGCCTGTACTCTATCGGTTTGGCCTGTACTCTATCGGTTTGGCCTGTACTCTATCGGTTTGGCCTGTACTCTATCGGTTTGGCCTGTACTCTATCGGTTTGGCCTGTACTCTATCGGTTTGGCCTCTGTACTCTATCGGTTTGGCCTGTACTCTATCGGTTTGGCCCTGTACTCTATCGGTTTGGCCTGTACTCTATCGGTTTGGCCTGTACTCTATCGGTTTGGCCTGTACTCTATCGGTTTGGCCTGTACTCTATCGGTTTGGCCTGTACTCTATCGGTTTGGCCTGTACTCTATCGGTTTGGCCTGTACTCTATCGGTTTGGCCTGTACTCTATCGGTTTGGGTTTGTACTCTATCGGTTTGGCCTGTACTCTATCGGTTTGGCCTGTACTCTATCGGTTTGGCCTGTACTCTATCGGTTTGGCCTGTACTCTCGGTTTGGCCTGTACTCTATCGGTTTGGCCTGTACTCTATCGGTTTGGCCTGTACTCTATCGGTTTGGCCTGTACTCTATCGGTTTGGCCTGTACTCTATCGGTTTGGCCTGTACTCTATCGGTTTGGCCTGTACTCGGTTTGGCCCTGTACTCTATCGGTTTGGCCTGTACTCTATCGGTTTGGCCTTGTACTCTATCGGTTTGGCCTGTACTCTATCGGTTTGGCCTGTACTCTATCGGTTTGGCCTGTACTCTATCGGTTTGGCCTGTACTCTATCGGTTTGGCCTGTACTCTATCGGTTTGGCCTTGTACTCTATCGGTTTGGCCTGTACTCTATCGGTTTGGCCTGTACTCTATCGGTTTGGCCTGTACTCTATCGGTTTGGCCTGTACTCTATCGGTTTGGCCTGTACTCTATCGGTTTGGCCTGTACTCTATCGGTTTGGCCTGTACTCTATCGGTTTGGCCTGTACTCTATCGGTTTGGCCTGTACTCTATCGGTTTGGCCTGTACTCTATCGGTTTGGCCTGTACTCTATCGGTTTGGCCTGTACTCTCTCGGTTTGGCCTGTACTCTATCGGTTTGGCCTGTACTCTATCGGTTTGGTTTGTACTCTATCGGTTTGGCCCTGTACTCTATCGGTTTGGCCTGTACTCTATCGGTTTGGCCTGTACTCTATCGGTTTGGCCTGTACTCTATCGGTTTGGCCTGTACTCTATCGGTTTGGCCTGTACTCTATCGGTTTGGCTGTACTCGGTCGGTTTGGCCTGTACTCTATCGGTTTGGCCTGTACTCTATCGGTTTGGGCCTGTACTCTATCGGTTTGGCCTGTATCGGTTTGGCCTGTACTCTATCGGTTTGGCCTGTACTCTATCGGTTTGGCCTGTACTCTATCGGTTTGGCCTGTACTCTATCGGTTTGGCCTGTACTCTATCGGTTTGGCCTGTACTCTATCGGTTTGGTACTGTACTCTATCGGTTTGGCCTGTACTCTATCGGTTTGGCCTGTACTCTATCGGTTTGGCCTGTACTCTATCGGTTTGGCCTGTACTCTATCGGTTTGGCCTGTACTCTATCGGTTTGGCCTGTACTCTATCGGTTTGGCCTGTACTCTATCGGTTTCGGTTCTATCGGTTTGGCTGTACTCTATCGGTTTGGCCTGTACTCTATCGGTTTGGCCTGTACTCTATCGGTTTGGCCTGTACTCTATCGGTTTGGCCCTGTACTCTATCGGTTTGGCCTGTACTCTATCGGTTTGGCCTGTACTCTATCGGTTTGGCCTGTACTCTATCGGTTTGGCCTGTACTCTCTATCGGTTTGGCCTGTACTCTATCGGTTTGGCCTGTACTCTATCGGTTTGGCCTGTACTCTATCGGTTTGGCCCTGTACTCTATCGGTTTGGCCTGTACTCTATCGGTTTGGCCTGTACTCTATCGGTTTGGCCTGTACTCTATCGGTTTGGCCTGTACTCTATCGGTTTGGCCTGTACTCTATCGGTTTGGCCTGTACTCTATCGGTTTGGCCTGTACTCTATCGGTTTGGCCTGTACTCTATCGGTTTGGCCTGTACTCTATCGGTTTGGCCTGTACTCTATCGGTTTGGCCTGTACTCTATCGGTTTGGGCCTGTACTCTATCGGTTTGGCCTGTACTCTATCGGTTTGGCCTGTACTCTATCGGTTTGGCCTGTACTCTATCGGTTTGGCCTGTACTCTATCGGTTTGGCCTGTACTCTATCGGTTTGGCCTGTACTCTATCGGTTTGGGCCTGTACTCTATCGGTTTGGCCTGTACTCTATCGGTTTGGCCTGTACTCTATCGGTTTGGCCTGTACTCTATCGGTTTGGCCTGTACTCTATCGGTTTGGCCTGTACTCTATCGGTTGGCCTGTACTCTATCGGTTTGGCCTGTACTCTATCGGTTTGGCCTGTACTCTATCGGTTTGGCCTGTACTCTATCGGTTTGGCCTGTACTCTATCGGTTTGGCCTGTACTCTATCGGTTTGGCCTGTACTCTATCGGTTTGGCCTGTACTCTATCGGTTTGGCCTGTACTCTATCGGTTTGGCCTGTACTCTATCGGTTTGGCCTGTACTCTATCGGTTGGCTGTACTCTATCGGTTTGGCCTGTACTCTATCGGTTTGGCCTGTACTCTATCTTTGGGCCTGTACTCTATCGGTTTGGCCTGTACTCTATCGGTTTGGCCTGTACTCTATCGGTTTGGCCTGTACTCTATCGGTTTGGCCTGTACTCTATCGGTTTGGCCTGTACTCTATCGGTTTGGCCTGTACTCTATCGGTTGGTTCTATCGGTTTGGCCTGTACTCTATCGGTTTGGCCTGTACTCTATCGGTTTGGCCTGTACTCTATCGGTTTTGGCCTGTACTCTATCGGTTTGGCCTGTACTCTATCGGTTTGGCCTCTATCGGTTTGGCCTCTATCGGTTTGGCCTGTACTCTATCGGTTTGGCCTGTACTCTATCGGTTTGGCCTGTACTCTATCGGTTTGGCCTGTACTCTATCGGTTTGGCCTGTACTCTATCGGGCCTGTACTCTATCGGTTTGGCCTGTACTCTATCGGTTTGGCCTGTACTCTATCGGTTTGGCCTGTACTCTATCGGTTTGGCCTGTACTCTATCGGTTTGGCCTGTACTCTATCGGTTTTGGCCTGTACTCTATCGGTTTGGCCTGTACTCTATCGGTTTGGCCTGTACTCTATCGGTTTGGCCTGTACTCTATCGGTTTGGCCTGTACTCTATCGGTTTGGCCTGTACTCTATCGGTTTGGCCTGTACTACTCTATCGGTTTGGCCTGTACTCTATCGGTTTGGCCTGTACTCTATCGGTTTGGCCTGTACTCTATCGGTTTGGCCTGTACTCTATCGGTTTGGCCTGTACTCTATCGGTTTGGCCTGTACTCTATCGGTTTGGCCTGTACTCTATCGGTTTGTACTCTATCGGTTTGGCTGTACTCTATCGGTTTGGCCTGTACTCTATCGGTTTGGCCTGTGTACTCTATCGGTTTGGCCTGTACTCTATCGGTTTGGCCTGTACTCTATCGGTTTGGCCTGTACTCTATCGGTTTGGCCTGTACTCTATCGGTTTGGCCTGTACTCTATCGGTTTGGCCTGTACTCTATCGGTTTGGCCCTGTACTCTATCGGTTTGGTACTCTATCGGTGTACTCTATCGGTTTGGCCTGTACTCTATCGGTTTGGCCTGTACTCTATCGGTTTGGCCTGTGTACTCTATCGGTTTGGCCTGTACTCTATCGGTTTGGCCTGTACTCTATCGGTTTGGCCTGTACTCTATCGGTTTGGCCTGTACTCTATCGGTTTGGCCTGTACTCTATCGGTTTGGCTTGTACTCTATCGGTTTGGCCTGTACTCTATCGGTTTGGCCCTGTACTCTATCGGTTTGGCCTTGTACTCTATCGGTTTGGGCCTGTACTCTATCGGTTTGGCTGTACTCTATCGGTTTGGCCTGTACTCTATCGGTTTGGCCTGTACTCTATCGGTTTGGCCTGTACTCTATCGGTTTGGCCTGTACTCTATCGGTTTGGCCTGTACTCTATCGGTTTGGCCTGTACTCTATCGGTTTGGCTTGTACTCTATCGGTTTGGCCTGTACTCTATCGGTTTGGCCTGTACTCTATCGGTTTGGGCCTGTACTCTATCGGTTTGGCCTGTACTCTATCGGTTTGGCCTGTACTCTATCGGTTTGGCCTGTACTCTATCGGTTTGGCCTGCCTGTACTCTATCGGTTATTGTACTCTATCGGTTTGGCCTGTACTCTATCGGTTTCGGTTTGGCCTGTACTCTATCGGTTTGGCCTGTACTCTATCGGTTTGGCCTGTACTCTATCGGTTTGGCCTGTACTCTATCGGTTTGGCCTGTACTCTATCGGTTGTACTCTATCGGTTTGGCCTGTACTCTATCGGTTTGGCCTGTACTCTATCGGTTTGGCCTGTACTCTATCGGTTTGGCCTGTACTCTATCGGTTTGGCCTGTACTCTATCGGTTTGGCCTGTACTCTATCGGTTTGGCCTGTACTCTATCGGTTTGGCCTGTACTCTATCGGTTTGGCTTGTACTCTATCGGTTTGGCCTGTACTCTATCGGTTGGGCCTGTACTCTATCGGTTTGGCCTGTACTCTATCGGTTTGGGCTGTACTCTATCGGTTTGGCCTGTACTCTATCGGTTTGGCCTGTACTCTATCGGTTTGGCCTGTACTCTATCGGTTTGGCCTGTACTCTATCGGTTTGGCCTGTACTCTATCGGTTTGGCCTGTACTCTATCGGTTTGGCTATCTGTACTCTATCGGTTTGGCCTGTACTCTATCGGTTTGGCCTGTACTCTATCGGTTTGGCCTGTACTCTATCGGTTTGGCCTGTACTCTATCGGTTTGGCCTGTACTCTATCGGTTTGGCCTGTACTCTATCGGTTTGGCCTGTACTCTATCGGTTTGGCCTGTACTCTATCGGTTTGGCCTGTACTCTATCGGTTTGGCCTGTACTCTATCGGTTTGGCCCTGTACTCTATCGGTTTGGCTATCGGTTTGGCCTGTACTCTATCGGTTTGGCCTGTACTCTATCGGTTTGGCCTGTACTCTATCGGGTTTGGCCTGTACTCTATCGGTTTGGCCCTACTATACTCTGGCCTGTACTCTCTATCGTTTTGGCCTGTACTCTATCGGTTTGGCCTGTACTCTATCGGTTTGGCCTGTACTCTATCGGTTTGGCCTGTACTCTATCGGTTTGGCCTGTACTCTATCGGTTTTTGGCCTGTACTCTATCGGTTTGGCTGTACTCTATCGGTTTGGCCTGTACTCTATCGGTTTGGCCTGTACTCTATCGGTTTGGCCTGTACTCTATCGGTTTGGCCTGTACTCTATCGGTTTGGCCTGTACTCTATCGGTTTGGCCTGTACTCTATCGGTTTGGCTCTACTCTATCGGTTTGGCCTGTACTCTATCGGTTTGGCCTGTACTCTATCGGTTTGGCCTCTATGTACTCTATCTCTATCGTTTTGGCCCTGTACTCTATCGGTTTGGCCTGTACTCTATCGGTTTGGCCTGTACTCTATCGGTTTGGCCTGTACTCTATCGGTTTGGCCTGTACTCTATCGGTTTGGCTGTACTCTATCCTGTACTCTATCGGTTTGGCCTGTACTCTATCGGTTTGGCCTGTACTCTATCGGTTTGGCCTGTACTCTATCGGTTTGGCCTGTACTCTATCGGTTTGGCCTGTACTCTATCGGTTTGGCTGTACGGTTTGGCCTGTACTCTATCGGTTTGGCCTGTACTCTATCGGTTTGGCCTGTACTCTATCGGTTTGGCCTGTACTCTATCGGTTTGGCCTGTACTCTATCGGTTTGGCCTGTACTCTATCGGTTTGGGTTTGGCTGTACTCTATCGGTTTGGGCCTGTACTCTATCGGTTTGGCCTGTACTCTATCGGTTTGGCCTGTACTCTATCGGTTTGGCCTGTACTCTATCGGTTTGGCCTGTACTCTATCGGTTTGGCTCTGTACTCTATCGGTTTGGCCTGTACTCTATCGGTTTGGCCTGTACTCTATCGGTTTGGCCTGTGTACTCTATCGGTTTGGCCTGTACTCTATCGGTTTGGCCTGTGTACTCTATCGGTTTGGCCTGTACTCTATCGGTTTGGCCTGTACTCTATCGGTTTGGCCTTGTACTCTATCGGTTTGGCCTGTACTCTATCGGTTTGGCCTGTACTCTATACTCTCTATCGGTTTGGCCCTGTACTCTATCGGTTTGGCCTGTACTCTATCGGTTTGGCCTGTACTCTATCGGTTTGGCCTGTACTCTATCGGTTTGGCCTGTACTCGGTTGGTTGTACTCTATCGGTTTGGCTGTACTCTATCGGTTTGGCCTGTACTCTATCGGTTTGGCCTGGTACTCTATCGGTTTGGCCTGTACTCTATCGGTTTGGCCTGTACTCTATCGGTTTGGGCTGTACTCTATCGGTTTGGCCTGTACTCTATCGGTTTGGCCTGTACTCTATCGGTTTGGCCTGTACTCTATCGGTTTGGCCTGTACTCTCGGTACTGTACTCTATCGGTTTGGCCTGTACTCTATCGGTTTGGCCTGTACTCTATCGGTTTGGCCTGTACTCTATCGGTTTGGCCTGTACTCTATCGGTTTGGCCTGTACTCTATCGGTTTGGCCTGTACTCTATCGGTTTGGCCTGTACTCTATCGGTTTGGCCTGTACTCTATCGGTTTGGCCTGTACTCTATCGGTTTGGCCTGTACTCTATCGGTTTGGCCTGTACTCTATCGGTTTGGCCTGTACTCTATCGGTTTGGCCTGTACTCTATCTGTACTCTATCGGTTTGGCCTGTACTCTATCGGTTTGGCCTGTACTCTATCGGTTTGGCCTGTACTCTATCGGTTTGGCCTGTACTCTATCGGTTTGGCCCTGTACTCTATCGGTTTGGCCTGTACTCTATCGGTTTGGCCTGTACTCTATCGGTTTGGCCTGTACTCTATCGGTTTGGCCTGTACTCTATCGGTTTGGCCTGTACTCTATCGGTTTGGCCTGTACTCTATCGGTTTGGCCTGTACTCTATCGGTTTGGCCCTGTACTCTATCGGTTTGGCCTGTACTCTATCGGTTTGGCCTGTACTCTATCGGTTTGGCCTGTACTCTATCGGTTTGGCCTGTACTCTATCGGTTTGGCCTGTACTCTATCGGTTTGGCCTGTACTCTATCGGTTTGGCCTGTACTCTATCGGTTTGGCCTGTACTCTATCGGTTTGGCCTGTACTCTATCGGTTTGGCCTGTACTCTATCGGTTTTTGGCCTGTACTCTATCGGTTTGGCCCTGTACTCTATCGGTTTGGCCTGTACTCTATCGGTTTGGCCTGTACTCTATCGGTTTTTGGCTGTACTCTATCGGTTTGGCCCTGTACTCTATCGGTTTGGCCTGTACTCTATCGGTTTGGCCTGTACTCTATCGGTTTGGCCTGTACTCTATCGGTTTGGCCTGTACTCTATCGGTTTGGCCTGTACTCTATCGGTTTGGCCTGTACTCTATCGGTTTGGCCTGTACTCTATCGGTTTGGCTCTCTATCGGTTTGGCCTGTACTCTATCGGTTTGGCCTGTACTCTATCGGTTTGGCCTGTACTCTATCTCTCTATTGGCCTGTACTCTATCGGTTTGGCTCTGTACTCTATCGGTTTGGCCTGTACTCTATCGGTTGGCCTGTACTCTATCGGTTTGGCCTGTATCTATCGGTTGGCCTGTACTCTATCGGTTTGGCCTGTACTCTATCGGTTTGGCCTGTACTCTATCGGTTTGGCCTGTACTCTATCGGTTTGGCCTGTACTCTATCGGTTTGGCCTGTACTCTATCGGTTTGGCCTGTACTCTATCGGTTTGGCCTGTACTCTATCGGTTTGGCCTGTACTCTATCGGTTTGGCCTGTACTCTATCGGTTTGGCCTGTACTTGGGCCTGTACTCTATCGGTTTGGCCTGTACTCTATCGGTTTGGCCTGTACTCTATCGGTTTGGCCTGTACTCTATCGGTTTGGCCTGTACTCTATCGGTTTGGCCTGTACTCTATCGGTTTGGCCTGTACTCTATCGGTTTGGCCTGTACTCTATCGGTTTGGCCTGTACTCTATCGGTTTGGCCTGTACTCTATCGGTTTGGCCTGTACTCTATCGGTTTGGCCTGTACTCTATCGTTTGGGCTGTGTACTCTATCGGTTTGGCCTGTACTCTATCGGTTTGGCCTGTACTCTATCGGTTTGGCCTGTACTCTCGGTTTGGTTACTCTATCGGTTTGGCCTGTACTCTATCGGTTTGGCCTGTACTCTATCGGTTTGGCCTGTACTCTATCGGTTTGGCCTGTACTCTATCGGTTTGGCCTGTACTCTATCGGTTTGGCCTGTACTCTATCGGTTTGGCCTGTACTCTATCGGTTTGGCCTGTACTCTATCGGTTTGGCCTGTACTCTATCGGTTTGGCCTGTACTCTATCTCTTTCGGTTTGTACTCTATCGGTTTGGCCTGTGTACTCTATCGGTTGTGTACTCTATCGGTTTGGCCTGTACTCTATCGGTTGGGCCTGTACTACCCCCCGGTTACCGTATAAGGGCGTGTTCTAAAGTTCCGAACAAGCAATGATATTTTAATAAAAACGAAGTTCATATAGCGTCGGAAAACTAGACTTAAAGGTGTCTAAGCAGAGCATAACAATTTAGTTGTATTGAACGTTTAGCGACATCTTGTGGCTCAGACCTCACAACTCGAATTCAGATTGAACAACAGTGACATTCTTCTATTATTATTATTACAAAGTTTAACGATATCTTATGACTACAATGGCCTTTGACGCCTTTAAAAATATTTTATATGAATTATTGTATTTCAGTTCATTTAATCAGAGTTACTTTAATTGATTTTCGTTTCTTCAAAGGTGACATATTGAAATAGCAATTAGAAAGCATTTTGCATCAGTTGAAAGCAACAAAACACTTCCAATCATTCAATCAATTAATCGTTCGAAATTTATATTGCGCCACTTCACTGGACACCTCTAATAAGTGTTGTTCCTCTACGATAAGTCATTTGCTGCAGAAATTTTATTGGTTTGCATATTAATAGTATCGTTGCTTAACTGTATAATTGCTGTTAAACACACATTATAACTAACTAGACTACTTCAATCAATTGCAAAAGTGGGTCACAGCGTAACGTAACAGGTAACATTTACATAAAATATTTGTGCTCTGATGAAATGATCTACCGCTTTAATTACGTTTTTAAACTATAAATAGCACATCTCAGTCTCTTATTAAAAGATTAAGATTTGGCGTATATGTCGTACAGCTCATGGTAATAGATTGAATCACGTTTTTACGGCAACTATATATAGCACATCTCAGTCTCTTATTAAAGGTGTCTAAATTTAACTTTATATTTCGAACAGTAGTATCTAACGATTAATATTTAATCACCAAATCCGGGTACCCGAATAACCGCCAACATATCCCATAAATCCATGTTTCAAAGATCCCTCGGGTTTGCATCCCCATCGTCTACCAGCTGCTAGCCAATACCAGATTCAGTTTTTGCCGACTTAAGCTCATAATAAGAGCAATTCGTAACTTTGTTTAAAAGAAACATAAATTTAAACTAAGAGAAAGCCTCAGACTAGAGATCGAGAAGGGGATCTATATAAATTGCAACAGATTATTTTTAAGATGTCGAGATGTAGACTTCAAAATCTTTCCATCCGAAAGAAGTCGCTAAACGCTGTATAGTATACTACTGTTCGACATTATAAAGTTGCATTTTAAACAAAAGTCCGAACTAGCGGTTAATTTGTTCTTATACAACTGACTATAGGTGGTCAAGGTAAGGCTGATGTCAACTAAATGCTGAATATTGCTAATAAATTATTTTATTATCCTTAGACACCTTTTAAATTGGCCTACGCAGCATTATATAAAAATTATAGTCGTTATAGACAAAGAGCTGTAATATGCCAAAACTAATCTTTGCCGGCGGAAACGGCCAATGTTGTCATAAGCTGCCGTTAAAGTCGGAAAGCGATCTTCCATCGATCGGAAATAAACAATTCCTAAACGTGTAGTTCATACAAATGTTCAACGTTGATGCGAACCTCAAGAACGTTAAACACTGGCTACTCATCATTATCATCATATTCGTCGTCGTCATCGTCATCATAAGCAGTTCCTGCCAAAAAAAGAACCGGTCCCATCTGATTCCTGACAGTGCGTCAGAGGGCATTCAGGTCGATCACCAGATGTCGACTGTCGTCAGCCGTCATTGGTGTAAAATTCATCTAACTTGTAATGCTATCCTTGCCCGGATGCTATACAAATAAACAATTGTTAATGTTTTCCCTAGATCAATCTATTTAAGCGCTTCATTTCTTCCTCTATGACTATAGCCCTAACTCTTCCTCCCCTAGGTTCCTCTGATATACATTAACTTCTCCCATTCAATTCTTTGCTTGTATATATAAATTTGTTTGTTTGTTTGAATGTATTAATCTTGCCATGTACAGTGCTGTTCGTTTGCTAGTACTTCTCAATAAAGAATATACATACTTACTTACTTACTAATAACTAAAACTGATGAACTGACGTATTCCTTGCGCATACGAGTCTTAACTGTGTCCGGAGTCTCTGAAAGCCGATCGTTGTTCGCTCTGAATCTCCGTGATGCCTATATCGAACCTCGATCCAATCTTTATCGGTCGATGAACATAATCCCGATCTCTTCACGAGTTTGACGACAATATATTGGCAACGTCGAAAACGTTTTAAAGGTCAACCATTTTCACTTTTTTAACTGTGATATTATTTTAGTTTTCAATGTTTACGTCAACGACATCCGAACAAGCAATGATATTTTTAATCCATGGTTTAACGTCATCATATGACATCAAAGGCCGTTGACGACAATTCAAAATTATGTACAATACAGTTAAAACAAAATTGATAGAGTTAAAGGCATCTAAACAGTACTTTACAATGTCACTAATATTCATTGTTTAGCAGCATAATATTATAGTTCAGATACTAATGTTAATGTTACTTGTATAAGATAACATACTGTAGTGTTGGTCTTTAAGGAAAATTATACACTGTTTTGCAGCAATTATCACACATACATTTTTTTAATGTAAAATTTAAAGATTCCTGATTAACAGCAATAATGTACACGAGATTTCCAATCCAGCTATTCAATTGATATAACAGCTTTGGTTTCAAGTTTACAAAACCTGTAATTATGAAGTTTACAAAACCTGAAATTATGACATGAAATTTATATTTTAATTTTTAATTTTCAAACATCTTTTTTTCGTTCAATGCAACCAGACATCATAATAAAATACATGCATAGGCATACATTGAAAACGACAGTTCTTTATCATATGTTAAAGATATGAATAGAAAAGAGTATTGTAATTTGACCTGAGATTCTTAATCTTTCACTTTTAATTTTTAACTTTTATACCTTAATGGTTATTAAATTTTATTATATATGTTATTTCGGTTATGAAATTTTTAGTTTAGATTTAAATGTTTACATAGGTAATTAATCATTACAAACAAGCGAATGTTAGCACAATATATACAAATGGCTTCAAAATAACAAACTTACAACGCATTCACGACAATTATCACACCCTAACAACAAAATGTCGTACACAAGGGCAAAACTCAACCATATTCACGTTTTTAACTGTACATTAGTTAGTTTTTAATGATTACGACATCGTGTTCTAAAGTTACCGAACAAGCAATGATTTTTAATAAAAACGAAGTTCATATAGCGTCGGAAAACTGGACTTAAAGGTGTCTAAGCAGAGCATAACAATTTAGTTGTATTGAACGTTTAGCGACATCTTGCGGCACAGACCTCACAACTCGAATTCAGATTGAACAACAGTGACATTCTTCATTATTATTATTCCAAAGTTTAACGATATCTTATGACTACAATGGCCGTTGACGCATTTAAAAATATTTTATATGAATTATTGTATTTCAGTTCATTTTATCAGAGTTACTTTAATTGATTTTCGTTTCTTCAAAGGTGACATATTGAAATAGCAATTAGAAAAGCATTTTGCATCAGTTGAAAGCAACAAAACACTTCCAATCATTCAATCAATTAATCGTTCAAAATTTATATAGCGCCACTTCGATGAACTCCTCTAATAAGTGTGGTTCCTCTACGATAAGTCTAGTTTGCCTGCTTGCATATTGATCGGTTTGGCTGTACAACTATCACATTACTATTGTAAATACTACATGAATGGTTTCCTACAGATACTATTTACTATTATAGTTGAATGGCCACTGTACTGACAATTAATCCTAAGACTGCATAGTTGTAATAACGATAGCTCTGCTCTGGGCTACGTACGTACTTACTTATTGGTTAATGACATTTCTATGTTGGTGACGAATTTTAATGGTGACGTCATTTAACAAGTGACGTCAATTAACGCTTTAAGAACGTTGTAATATTTTCGCGTAATCGTAAAATTGGATGCTTTATCGTTTTAACATAACGATTGCAATAAAATGTCTAAAGTAACGAATTTAAAGGGTTGTGCGTTTGGCAATACTTCGTCAGCGATGCTGTAGCCCAGACCGCTCAGTGTCACTTATGTATATCAAAGCTGAAATTGCCGGTAGCTCGACCTGGAATACATGGTCCACATCTACTTATATAGTCGCCGTGGCTATTTATTCAAGACTATATTTTATGCTTATCGGTTTTCAGTCCTACCGCGGTTGCATCAGATAAAACAGGCTGAAACACAATGATGGCCTGTATCTATTGGTGATACTCTCTGTCATTTGGGACAAAGCAAAAGATCCTAGCACAATCAGAGGCTATGGCCTCAGCGCATCGACTACTTCAATACGTTCTGGCTCTACCAAAGTGGGTAACAGCGTAACGTAACAGGTAAACTTTACATCAAATATTTACACTGTTATCATTATTTCAGTATACTATTTTTCGAAATTGGCCTAACTCTTATTATATCGGTTTGGCCTGTCAACTTCATCAATTTGGCAAACAAATAATGGAGGACAATCTATCATCGGCTTCAATCGTACTCTACAGTTTGGCCCTATATCAAGTATTGTGGTCTCCTATTAAAGGTGTGTAGCTGAACTTTATAGTATTCTGAACGCTGCAAGTAAGTGCGGATTAATGCTATTTTATTGAACTCTGCCTGCAAACGCACTGCGGGAACATCACATAGAGTATTAAATCACAAATCACAAAAATCACAAATGTCAAAAATATCATAAAATACAATAAAACAGACATCTATGAATATATGAGAGTAAGGTTATGGTAAAAAGAAAGATTCAGCAATAAAATCAATTAAATAACATACGCGTTTGACAAAAACACATCGGGTTAATGCGCCAGCATGGTGGGATCTACACGGTTATGTGAAGGAGTACTATCGAGTAGGCCTACTCTATCACATTGGCTTTCACTATACCGGAGGCAGTAGACAATTTAGAACATGGCTGGGGTTGTGAAGCTACAGGTGAGAAAAGAGAAGAGTCAGCACGGCCTGAACAGAGGTCATCGAACATTATCTGTTTGGCAGGCAAAAACTTAAGCCGTACTCTATTCCGTATTATTGCACTTGTCCTGTACTCTATCGGTTACGCCTTTACTCTATCGGTTTGGTCCTGTACGCTATCGGTTGGGCCTGTACTCTATCGGTTTGGCTACAGCCTGTACTCTATCGGTTACGCCTGTACTCTATCGGTTTGGCTTGCACTCTATCGGTTTGGCGTGTACTCTACCGGTTTGGCTTGCAATCTATCGGTTTGGCGTGTACTCTAACGGTTTGGCCTGTACTCTAACGGTTTGGCCTGTACTCTATTTTGTGTTTGGCTCTATCGGTTTGGGCCTGTACTCTATCGGTTTGGCCGTGTACTCTATCGGCTTGGCCTGTACTCTATCGGTTTTGGCTGTACTGGTTTTTTTCATGTACTCTATCGGTTTGGCGTGTACTCTATCGGTTTGGCTTGTACTCTATCGGTTGGGCCTGTACTCTATCGCTTGGGCCTGTACTCTATCGGTTTGCCTCTTACTCTATCGGTTTGGCCCTGGACTCTATCGGTTTCTTTCGATAGTTTTATGCAAAAGTACGTAAACTACAATAATATATGCAACAGGAAATGGAAATCACACAGGAAAGAATGACGAATTCATAAGCAAAAGTATAACAACCACATATCTCCAACAATTCAGTTCTATCAAGTACTATGTTCACAAATACATAGTGCAGAAGTGATTTATCCAGTACCGGAATATATAACCTTATACTTCATAGTAGTCTGCCGCTAGGTGGCAGCGCAATGTGGCACTGCTGAAAACGACATTGTGAAGAAAATACATATCTACGAAAAGTCACAAAAGCAAAAGTCCTTTTTGTTTTATTCAAAAGAAGCGTATGAAAAAAAGTAGGCTGGGGGTTACTTTTTACCCCCCGGTTACCGTATAAGGGTTAAGCTCTTCATTTTTCCTCTATGACTATAGACCTAACTCTTCCTCCCCTAGGTTCCCCTGACATACATTAACTTCTTTCATTCAATTCTTTGCTTGGATATATAAATTTGTTTCTTTGTTTGAATGTATTTATCTTGCCATGTAGAGTGCTGTGCGTTTGCTAGTACTTCTCAATAAAGAATATTATTACTTACTTACTTACTAATAAGTAAAACACAGCCTGATGAACTGACGTATTCCTTGCGCATACGAGTTTTAACTGTGTCTGGAGTCTCTGAAAGCCGATTGTCGTTCATCCTGAATCTCCGTTATGCCTATTTCGAACCTCCGTCCAATCTTTTTCTGTTGATCAATATAATCCCGATCTATTCACGAGTTTGACGACAATATAATTATTGGCAACGTCGAAACCGTTTTAAAGTCAACCATTTCACTTTTTTAACTATGATAGTTAGTTTTTAATGATTACGACATCGTGTTCTAAAGTTCCGAACAAGCAATGATATTTTAATAAAAACGAAGTTCATATAGCGTCGGAAAACTAGACTTAAAGGTGTCTAAGCAGAGCATAACAATTTAGTTGT
This sequence comes from Aporrectodea caliginosa, assembly GCA_020284085.1. Lineage (NCBI taxonomy): Eukaryota > Metazoa > Annelida > Clitellata > Crassiclitellata > Lumbricidae > Aporrectodea > Aporrectodea caliginosa. Next base: position 532,430 of record JACEVL010000122.1, on the reverse strand, counting down.
ATTGAACGTTTAGCGACATCTTGTGGCTCAGACCTCACAACTCGAATTCAGATTGAACAACAGTGACATTCTTCATTATTACTATTACAAAGTTTAACGATATCTTATGACTACAATGGCCTTTGACGCATTTAAAAATATTTTATATGAATTATTGTATTTCAGTTAATTTAATCAGAGTTACTTTAATTGATTTTCGTTTCTTCAAAGGTGACATATTGAAATAGCAATTAGAAAGCATTTTGCATCAGTTGAAAGCAACAAAACACTTCCAATCATTCAATCAATTAATCGTTCGAAATTTATATTGCGCCACTTCACTGGACACCTCTAATAAGTGTTGTTCCTCTACGATAAGTCATTTGCTGCAGAAATTTTATTGGTTTGCATATTAATAGTATCATCTGCTTATATTTTATAATTATGTTAAACACACATTATAACTAACTAGACTACTTCAATCAATTGCAAAAGTGGGTCACAGCGTAACGTAACAGGTAACATTTACGTAAAATATTTGTGTTCTGATGAAGTGATCTACCGTTTTGTGTGTGTCCGCTGTTTAACGGCAGCTTATGACAACATAAGGCCGTTGCCGCCGACAAAAACGATTAGTTTTGGCATATTACAGCTCTTTCTCTACCGTTTTAATCACGTTTTTACCTATATATAGCACATCTCAGTCTCTTATTAAAGGTGTCTAAATTTAACTTTATATTTCGAACAGTAGTATCTAACGATTAATATTTAATCACCAAATCCGGGTACCCGAATAACCGCCAACATTCCCATAAATCCATGTTTCAAAGATCCCTCGGGTTTGCATCCCCATCGTCTACCAGCTGCTAGTCAATACCAGATTCAGTTTTTGCCGACTTAAGCTCATAATAAGAGCAATTCGTAACTTTGTTTAAAAGAAACATAAATTTAAACCAAGAGAAAGCCTAAGACTAGAGATCGAGAAGGGGATCTATATAAATTGCAACAGATTATTTTTAAGATGTCGAGATGTAGACTTCAAAATCTTTCCATCCGAAAGAAGTCGCTAAACGCTGTATAGTATACTACTGTTCGACATATAAAGTTGCATTTTAAACAAAAGTCCGAACTAGCGGTTAATTTGTTCTTATACAACTGACTATAGGTGGTCAAGGCAAGGCTGATGTCAACTAAATGCTGAATATTGCTAATAAATTTTTTTATCTCTTAGACACCTTTTAAATTGGCCTACGCAGCATTATATAAAAATTATAGTCGTTATAGACAAAGAGCTGTAATATGCCAAAACTAATCTTTGCCGGCGGAAACGGCCAATGTTGTCATAAGCTGCCGTTAAACTGGGAAACCAATCTTCCTTCGATCGTAAATAGACAATTCCTAAGCGTGTAGTTCATACAAATGTTCAACGTTGATGCGAACCTCAAGAACGTTAAACACTGGCTACTCATCATTATCATCATATTCGTCGTCGTCATCGTCATCATAAGCAGTTCCTGCCAAAAAAAGAACCGGTCCCATCTGATTCCTGACAGTGCGTCAGAGGGCATTCAGGTCGATCACCAGATGTCGACTGTCGTCAGCCGTCATTGGTGTAAAATTCATCTAACTTGTAATGTATCCTTGCCCGGATGCTATACAAATAAACAATTGTTAATGTTTTCCCTAGATCAATCTATTTAAGCGCTTCATTTCTCCTATATGACTATAGGCCTAACTCTTCCTCCACTAGGTTCCTCTGATATACATTAACTTCTCCCATTCAATTCTCTGCATGTATATATAAATTTGTTTGTTTGTTTGAATGTATTAATCTTGCCATGTACAGTGCTGTTCGTTTGCTAGTACTTCTCAATAAAGAATATACATACTTACTTACTTACTAATAACTAAAACTGATGAACTGACGTATTCCTTGCGCATACGAGTCTTAACTGTGTCCGGAGTCTCTGAAAGCCGATCGTTGTTCGCTCTGAATCTCCGTGATGCCTATATCGAACCTCGATCCAATCTTTATCGGTCGATGAACATAATCCCGATCTCTTCACGAGTTTGACGACAATATATTGGCAACGTCGAAAACGTTTTAAAGGTCAACCATTTTGACTTTTTTAACTGTGATATTATTTTAGTTTTCAATGTTTACGTCAACGACATCCGAACAAGCAATGATATTTTTTTAATCCATGGTTTAACGTCATCATATGACATCAAAGGCCGTTGACGACAATTCAAAATTATGTACAATACAGTTAAAACAAAATTGATAGAGTTAAAGGCATCTAAACAGTACTTTACAATGTCACTAATATTCATTGTTTAGCAGCATAATATTATAGTTCAGATACTAATGTTAATGTTACTTGCATAAGATAACATACTGTAAGATGGTCTTTAAGGAAAATTATACACTGTTTTGCAGCAATTATCACACATACATTTTTTTAAATGTAAAATTTAAAGATTCCTGATTAACAGCAATAATGTACACGAGATTTCCAATCCAGCTATTCAATGATATAACAGCTTTGGTTTCAAGTTTACAAAACCTGTAATTATGAAGTTTACAAAACCTGAAATTATGACATGAAATTTATATTTTAATTTTTAATTTTCAAACTTTTTTTCCGTTCAATGCAACCAGACATCATAATTAAAATACATGCATAGGCATACATTGAAAACGACAGTTCTTATCATATGTTAAAGATATGAATAGAAAAGAGTATTGTAATTTGACCTGAGATTCTTAATCTTTCACTTTTAATTTTTAATTTCAGGATAATGGTTATTAAATTTTATTATATATGTTATTTTGACATGAAATTCTTAGTTTAGTTTTAAATGTTTACATAGGTAATCAATCATTACAAACAAGCAATGTTAGCATAATATATACAAATGGCTTCAAAATAACAAACTTATAACGCATTCACATAATTATTACACCTTAATAACAAAATGTCTACACAAGGGCAAAACTAACCATCAACGTCCACTGACATTATAAACATTACAACCTAAAAAAACCTTCCCTTACCGATAAGGTTGACGCAATGATATTTTAAGAAAAACGAAGTTCATAATTATAGCGTCTGAAAACTGGACTTAAAGGTGTCTAAGCAGAGCATAACAATTTAGTTGTATTGAACGTTTAGCGACATCTTGCGGCACAGACCTCACAACTCGAATTCAGATTGAACAACAGTGACATTCTTCATTAATATTATTCCAAAGTTTAACGATATCTTATGACTACAATGGCCCTTGAAGCATTTAAAAATATTTTATTTGAATTATTGTATTTCCGTTCATTTTATCAGAGTTACTTTAATTGATTTTAGTTTCTTCAAAGGTGACATATTGAAATAGCAATTAGAAAAGCATTTTGCATCAGTTGAAAGCAACAAAACACTTCCAATCATTCAATCAATTAATCGTTCAAAATTTATATAGCGCCACTTCGATGAACTCCTCTAATAAGTGTGGTTCCTCTACGATAAGTCATTTGCTGCAGAATATTGATTGGCTCACAACTTCACATTACTATTGTAAATACTACATGAATGGTTTCCTACAGATACTACTTAATATTGTAGTTGAATGGCCACTCTGACAATTAATCCTAAGACTGCATAGTTGTAATAACGATAGCTCTGCTCTGGGCTACGTACGTACTTACTTATTGGTTAATGACATTTCTATGTTGGTGACGAATTTTAATGGTGACGTCATTTAACAAGTGACGTCAATTAACGCTTTAAGAACGTTGTAATATTTTCGCGTAATCGTAAAATTGGATGCTTTCGTTTTAACATAACGATTGCAATAAAATGTCTAAAGTAACGATTTTAAAGGGTTGTGCGTTTGGCAATACTTCGTCAGCGATACTGTAGGCCAGACCGCTTAGGGTCACTTATGTATATCAAAGCTGAAATTGCCGGTAGCTCGACCTGAAATACATGGTCCACATCTACTTATATAGTCGCCGTCACTATTTATTCAAGACTATATTTTATGCCTATTCATCTTCAGTCCACGCGGGCATCAGATAAAACCGGCTGAAACACAATGATAATATCATTATGATAAATCCTTGTCATTTCGACAAAGCAAAAGATCCTAGCACAAGCAGAGGCTATGGTCCCAGCGCATCGACTACTTCAATACGTTCTGGCTCTACCAAAGTGGGTAACAGCGTAATGTAACAGGTAAACTTTACATCAAATATTTACACTGTTATCATTATTTTAGTTTACTATTTTTTTAAATTTTCCCAACTCTTATTATTTTCATAACTCCTCTTAACCTGTCAATTCAAACAAATAATGGAGGACAATCTACCGCTTCAATCGCATCTACACAAATATATATCATATTGTAGTCTCCTATTAAAGGTGTGTAGCTGAACTTTATATTTCGAACAGCAGTATAAGTAAGTAAGTAAGTACGTGCTTTATTGAACCGCCTGCAAACGCACTGCGGGAACATCACATAGAGTATTAAATCACAAATCACAAAAATCACAAATGTCAAAAATATCACAAAATACAATAAAACAGACATCTATGAATATATGAGAGTAAGGTTACAGTAAAAAGAAAGATCAGCAATAAAATCAATTAAATAACATACGCGTAATAAAACCACATCGGGTTAATGCGCCAGCATGTGGGATCTCACGGTTATGTGAACGAGGACGGAGAGAGTAGGCCTACTTAACATTCTTTATAGGAGGCAGTAGACAATTTAGAACATGGCTGGGGTTGTGAAGCACAGATGAGAAAAGAGAAGAGTCAGCACGGCAACAGAGGTCATCGAACATTATCTGGTCGGCAGGCAAAAACTTAAGCCGTACCATTTTCCGTATTATTGCACTAATACGCGCGCGCTGACCAGCATTGGCAAAGCCGTACCATGCAGGGGAAGCATATAGGAGGCGAGCCAGCGAGGTTGCCCGAACTACATCAAAAAGGCGCATCCCCGAGAGACCATGAGCAATAAGGATGCGTATCGCATAGAGCGATTGGCTAGCATTAATACAGATTCGGTCAATATGGGGTCAAAACTAAGTCTATCCGAAATGGTTACCCCTAGAATAACAGATTCAGACACCCTACCAATACCTGGTATAGGGGGAGGGAGATCAAGTAACTTAGACCGCGGGCGTCTAAATACCAACTCTTTGGATTTATTGTTATTCAATTTAAGATTACAAGTTAGAGCCCAATTTGCAACATTTTGAAGTTCAGAGGAAGTGGAGCTAATAGCAGATGCAGGAATGAGAATATAACTATCATCAGCATATTTAAGCAACCTATTGCTGCGGTGCACAGGTTTCAGGCCTGAAATAGCCACCACAAAGTCAGAAGGTCGGAAACCAGAGCCCTGTATTATGCTATAGCATTTATCCGACAAAAGGCCGAGACTTGGCCGTAAAATTTAGTACAATGCTGACGGTTTTGCATTAGGGATAAGATCCAATTGTACAGAAAGTCAGGTAATGGCAATAGAGCAAGTTGTTCAGATAGGTAAGAGTGCCTAACCGTGTCAAAGGCACGGGAAAAGTCTAGCGAGATAAGACGTACATAGAGTCCATCGTGTAACATCTCAAGAATTCCGTGGGTGAGAGCAATGATGGCAGATGTAGTGGAGCCAGAGGGCCGAAAGGCGTATTGGTCATTAAGGGTAGAATTTATTTCGGGATCAGTGAAGATTGGGTAAAAGTAACTCCTCGCAACTATTTTCTCCAGCATGCGGCATAGCACCGGAGTAATAGAAATGGGCCTAAAGTCAGCCTCATTTTGAGGGCGCAGGTTTTTAGGGACTGGCGTGATGCAGCTAGAGCGCCACTGGGGCGGCGTGTAAGAGGAAGCCAGGGAGCAGTTAAAAAGATACGTAACCGGGGCAGAGAGAAGATGAGCCACGGTGGATAGGAACCAAGAAGGGATGCCATCAGGGCCAATTGAGGACCCACGGACCGATTCCAATCCTCTGAACACATAATATTCATCAATATTAACAGGTTGCTCAGTATCTAAAGAGTAATACTTATACTCCAAATCCGCGTATCCGAGTAGCCGCCAACAAACCCGTAACCCGTGTTTCAAAAATCCTTCGGGTTTGCATCCCAATCCTATTCCAGTTGCTAACCCATACTTGGTTTCGAACCCCAGTCTAGGGTTATGCCGCCCTGAAGCTCGTAATACGAGCAACTCGTAAGTCTGTTTAAATTAAACAAAAATTTAAACTAAGATAAAGCCTTTGAGTAGAGATATTGAAGTGGCGCTATATAAATTTCGATTGATTTTTCATCAGAAATCAAAATGTAAACCGTATCTGTTGGAAGATTTCGTAAAACTTTGTAAGGCCTACTAAGAGGTCGCTAAACATTTCGACACTGCTACGAAGAACAAAATAAAAAAGTGGTTTGGTGCCTCACTGAATTTCTATACCACTGGTAATTCGGATGGCTTTTGTGAAGCGTTGAATTGCCCCACAATAGACACCTCTAATAAGATGCCTGCAGTTGCTACAATAGCCGTCAATCGCTGCCGACGTTGCTAAAAAATACTCCTTCTTTTGATTTATTAGTCGAGTTCTTAGTACGGTGAAGATTTCGAGATTTTGAATTACGACTACGATACCTGCAGCAAAAAGTTGCTACCGCGTATCCAGAAATATCTTAAAGCCACGCAAAAGACCTTCTAGAAGCCTGAAAGAAACCTTGAAACGAACATTGTTTGGACCCTGTATAAATTAATGCCTTCTACGAATATTGCTATTATATTAAGATTATGGATTCTTGATAAACAAAGCCCTTCGCAATTGCCGCGAAGGCGTCAATAGAGAAATATAATCTCTTTAGTGCTACATATAAAACAGCTTTCTTAGACATAAAAACGGTGAGCCGAGACTGGAAATGGAGGTTGCTGGATGGCGGAGCTCGTAGCTCGTAGCAAGTAAGTTTCAAAATCGTTTATGCAATCCATGTCCTCGTTAGCAAATCAATCTTCTACTGAAATAAATTCTTTTAGTGTTTTAACACTTCGCTCATGTGTTTAATGAGCGATAATTATGTTAAAACAGTAAAATCCTCTCAAATGCTCTTTTTTGATCCCATTCCAACTAAATTTGTTAGTTGTTCCCCAGGCTGAGAAGTGGCCAAATGGCATTGCTACGGCACATCAGCTAGGTTACTTTCCTCGCTAATTTGGCGAATAGCAGCAGCAGCAGCAGTAGCAGTAGCAGTAGCAGTAGTAGTAGTAGTAGTGGTGGCAGTAGCAGTAGCAGTAGCAGTAGCAGTCGCAGAAAGCAGTAGCAGTAGCAGTAGCAGAAGCAGCAGCAGCATGGGCCTATATAGGCCTATTGCTACAAAACAGATAGGCTATATACCCCAAAACTCTTAACGTCTAATGCGAATCCAAGGCCAAAAAATAGCCTAAAATTCGGCAGGCACTGAAAAAACACGCAGTATTCTTACCATCCAGTTTCCTATCGTGAAAATGTGGTCGTTCGGAAATTACTCTTAATACAACTGACGATATAATTGTGTGGTCAAGGTAAGGTCCATGCCAACGACCATGTCACCCGCAAGATGTCGCTAAATAATGAATATTACTAATAATTTTATTACCTCTTTAGACACCTTTTAAATTGATTTACGGAAAAATATTTAAGTGTAATTTCTCACAGACGCAATAATTTATATGTTGTAGCCCGTAGAAATTCTGAAACAACATAATTACATTCATGTTTATTATTAATTCAAACTGACACACAGCAGTGTGATTACAATTCATTGTGTGAACGTATGATTACAAGTTATTACAGGAGTCGAATTTAAACTATATGGCAGCCATGCAAGGCGACCATCTGTCCTACTGCTCATTTTACCAACGCCACCTAGCAAATGAAAGGGTGAGTCGACCCTTGGGCAGGTATCGAGAATCGATCCCGCACCCATGCCGACTTCTGCCACTTGTGTCACATTGTTACCATTCAACTAAACCACGGTTGATGTGAGGTTCAAGAGCGCTAAACACTGGCTACTCATCATAATCAAAGTTTTAGATGAAACCTAGGGGTGGCAACCACCCCCTTGGTAGCCCGAGAGTTAAACGATTTCAAGACAGTGCTTTTCTAAATTACCTATTACTTCAGTTAGCTGTAAGTAAGTAAAGTAAGAAGTGGCCAATATTAGTTTATTCACCACAAAATAAAGCAAAATGACAATACACAAATTTTACAAACCGAGTGGTGGGCTACCGGTGAAGTCACATAGGACTCATCTCGCCGGTCACCCTAATAATGCTGGCGTAATACACGTTTTCAAAAAGCAAGTACAAAATACTGGTACCATTTAACAAACCAGTCTCATGACAATTGTTAATAATCCATTTTTTTCTAACTGGGAAGCAAACACATACAACTTAGGAGTGCTTTAAAGAATTTAAACAAGCCACAATTGTGACTATCCTATTACTATATAATGCACTGAACTGAAACCTCACGATACAAAACTCATATACCCTATAACGTCTGTACAGATGCAAAGTTATGTTAAATGCTTTTCCTGTATAAAGATTACTCACATAATGGTCAACACTCAACAGGAGCGTGGTGGCTAAGCTAGTTATGTAATCGGCAAGGAATCTCTATTTTGATGAATGGTTACTCACGAAAATAATTGTACATCCGTTTCACTCTTTGAAACGATGTCGCCCCAAGTCAAATTTGTTTCTGATATTGAATATGATGTTTTAAATGTCCACAGGCGACTTTTATCTGAGCAAAAATAATTATTCGTCGTTTCACCTTCATACATAGCCTATAATAAACTTAATGAGTCCGTTGTGTAAACAAGCCGCGATATTTTATTGACCTCCTGATAATCGTACAAAAACTGGTAACAACACGACGTTCTGTGAGGAGTTTCCAGTCCTCTGAATAATAGGTCATTGGGTCATCGGGGAAACAATTCTAGATATAGAGAGGCAGAGGAGATATATTTGGTTTTTGTTCGAGTGAAACGTTCGAATTTTGGAATATCTGTTGAAGTGATCTTTCACTGTTGAGGTTACGCTGGACGACATTCAATTATAAGAGGCGGTATACGTACTATTTTAAAACTGATACATAAATATATAAATAAATAGCTTCTAAATGGCTTTTCTGAAAATATATAGAATCATAAAATGTGATTTTGTGCTTGGCTGAATTTGAGAACCACTGGTAATTCGGATGACACATTTTGTGAACGTTAAGTTTTCTACAAATAGACACCTCTAATAAGATGCATCAATCTTCTACAATAACCATCAATCGCTTCAGATAATCGCTTCAGATACAGCGTTAGAGCTGTAATATGCCAAAAATAAATCTTTGTCGGCGGCAACGGCCTATGTTGTCATAAGCTGCCGTTAAACTGTGGATCCAATCCAGATACAGCGTTCGCACACATCTTGTGTTGGCGCTGTAGAAATTTCGAGATTACGATTACGATACACGCAGGAGAAAATTTCTGTAAAACACCGCCACCGCTTTGGAATCAGGTGGCGCCAGTCCAAAACCTGAATAAAGGAGGAGGGAGGTGTTTCCTAGCGCTTCTACTAGTTTTGCTAACGACGCTGTGTGATAATGAAGACGATGACTATTAGCCCTCCTACTTAATCCGGACTTTGGACTGGCACCAACCGACGCTAATCATCCTGTTGTGATACAGGTTCGTTATACAGCAGCTCAATAAATGTACAACAATTCTCGCAAAAACAGTAAGAATTGTTCAGAAAACGTTTCTCTATCGATGTTAGCGGCTCTCGTGCAAAAGATTGCGTTGAAAAATGGAAATAACTACTTTAAAAACAGGCAACATTATCTAAAAGCGTCACTGAACTGTGAGGTCAACATATTTTTCTCAATGCCAAACGAATGGTTATGTGGACTTTAACTTACATTACGTCACAGGAGAAGAACTGCAGATTAGATCTATCAGGTATATGTAGGTAGTTTCCGTTTAACTACGCTGTTTCGTATTTAGCCAAGATGATTACCATTGTCCTTCTCCTTTATCAACGCTTTGGGCTGGTACCACCCATGCTGATATTGGAAATAATTATTAAGCTTTAGTTGGACACATGTAAAACGCTTCATTATAAACTATAATAATAATTATGCTCAAGTTAAACACCTTGAAAACACTTTTATATAGAGCTATTTGTTTGTCACGTTCAACACGATGAGTAGATTTTGGCCATGTCCCATATAGAGAGAACTGTTGAAAATTTCTGTCGACATCGACGGCCTAAAATGTTAAACTCTGGTTCCTATCTTCACAATAACTATAGGCCTATGACAACGCGTCTAATAATAATAAATAATAATATTCGTTTTAATTCAAACTGAAAAGGACACAGTAAGATAACAAGTTATAGTAGCAACAGATGATAAAAAGTTTAACAAGAGTCGATTTTAACTGTATGGCAGCCTGCAAGGCGTCCATCTGTCCTACTGCTCATTTTCTGTGGAGTTGAAGGCTGAGTCAACCTTATGGGGCTAACGTGTATCGAACCCACGTCCTTCTGATCTTCGTGCCAGAGTTTAAGCATTAACAATCTCCCCGCACTGTTTCCTGGTAAAAGTGTGAATCTAGGTCGACGTTAACGGGCCTGGCAGCTATAAGATGGGGGCCCGATAGCGCATTGGATAACACACTGGCGTAGAGAGCGAGAGGTACCGAGTTCTAGTCCCGTAGCCGTATACGGCGGATATGCTTTGTAGGCTGCTATTAGCGCCGTTGTATTGCAGGCTGTCTGTTCTATTAGTAGTTAAGATTGTTTCAATTGCATAACATGTAGATGTACAGCGCAGTGTGTTTGTCAGGCGCTTAATTAAAGAAAAGATATTATTATTATTATTATTTTTATTTTTTACTCGAGGTAGAAATAATCCCCCAGGAACAAAAAATTAGGTTAGGAGTAAAAAACGTTCTCCGAGAAATCAGGCCTCGTCCCAGTTTACACAGCCATCCGGAAATGTGCCTCTGAATGCAATGGCATTGTGGCGCTGCACACAGATGGAAAGACGTTGGAACAGAAATTTAGTTTCCCGTTGATCTCCAGAGACAACTGAAATGCGACGTCCCAGCTCAGAGAGAAATTCTGCACCCTCAGCGTTTACAGGTCCAAGGGTTTCAAAGGCAACGGGAACAAACATGTGGGTTGCAGGCAACAATGCATATTTGGCAGTCTTATTATTATTATTATTATTATTATTATTATTATTATTATTATTACTATTATTATTATTATTATTATTATTATTATTATTATTATTATTATTATTATTATTATCATCATTATTATTATTATTATAAAACGGTTATTGTTCCTCTAAGATCAGAGTTCTAGGGCCCCATTGTAGCAAGGCATGCGACAGCGTTGAATCGCTGGACAGTAACAGAGATCTTTTGAAAAAGGAAGAAGGTTTCTTGTGGATCTTCCGTTGTTCTGGTCAACCGTCTGCCGAGTTCCTTGATGAAAGCCAGGCCCTCCTGGTCCAAAGGTCCCATCGTCTCTATCGCGATTGGAGTAAAAAGGTATCTTGTTTGAAGCTCCTCGTATTTGTTCTTCTTTCTAGTCGCGGCTATTTCCGCCGCTCCTCCCGCTGCTACAGCTGTCTCGTCCAAGTACGACGGCGCAAAAGTGTCTACAATTGTGACATCCCAAATCAGGGAACGCCCGTTGTTCCATGGAATCAGGGTTTGGCCATCTGGTCTTTTCCCATCCAATCGGGCGAGGCCAGTCGGTTCCCTGATCGACGGGGTACCTGCCCTGATGAGGCTGCGTAGCACGATTTCATTGATGGAAGAGTGTCTGGCTTGTCTGCCGAAACCCAACGTGCAAGCCAAACCGTGCGATCCTCTGGCTGAAACCATTGTACCACATGGACATGTGTGTGGGGCACAGATGACCGCCCCCAGTCTCAAGCCCACCGCTACCCTCATATCTTCGTCATTGAGTCTTAAGCCTTGAGAAGCTAGAGGGAGGGCGAATAGCCAGTCCGAGGCGTGTGGGGCCTGTATAGCATTAAGCCTCGCCCGGTCGTACGAATCCCGAGAGCGCGATGTTATCTCCAGCATGGCCACCGAGAGCAGCGGCGTGTCCCATGAAGACTGATTGCCGTCTGTTGATGGGAAGTCGGTCGTTTCTGCAATGCTCTGCTGCCATCGGGTTCTCATTACTTCCACGATAGAGTCTTCGGGCACCTGAGTGAGAGTGAGGATGAGCGATTGGGTGAGTTGAGATCTTGCGGCTGAGGCTAAAAAAGCTGGAAGTGCCAACGAAGATGCTCTTCTTATTCCAAGTCCGCCCATCCTGATAGGCATGGATGTGAGTAACCACTGATCGTCAGAGAGAGCGATGTTAAGAATGCTCTCGGTGCCAGCTCGTAATCCAGCGTCGAATTTCATGAGGCCCTGGTGGTCATGACAAGGCGTGCAGCGGAGAATGTATATGAGCCTCGGAGCCCCAATTGAACATCGTAGTATCAGGAGTGCGTCTTGTCTTGGTATCTGCTCCAGCTTTTTCATAGTACTTGCCAACCTCGATACGATTGAGTTTAAAGTATCGTTAAGGGCCTCACGTGGAGATAGAGGTGCGCCTAGCAGCTCTGCCGATGATGGATCTACGCGCAGGAATTGGTTCACCGGTTCTGGTAGGTCGATATTTGCGTCCCTGGATATTACTTCGCATTTTGAGCTGTTGATCGATAAGCCCAAACGTGCGCAGCCTTCCTTTATTGCCACGACGTCCTCGCACACTTTCTCGTACCCGCCGCCCACGGTGAGATCATCTAAATAACCAAAGGCTAGCGGCGATTGTAAGTGAGTAAGAACTTCTTGGAGCGGTAGGCAAAAGAGAACCGGACCTAGTGGGTCTCCTTGTTGCGGGCCTTCCTGCGATTGTAGAGTGAAGTTGCCGTACTTCAAGCTGGATGGTTCTGCGTATGCTAGATGACAGTAGGCGTAGAGTTCTGGGCACCACTCCGACAACGAGGATAACATGATGTCACGGTGCAGGCTGTTAAAGGCATTTGCCAAGTCGAGTTTAATGATTATGGTGTCTTCGCTCATGTGTTCCATGAATCTTCTCGATGCATGAATAGCGGCTTCGGCTCCTCCTGGTACACCTACTCCAAGTTGTTTAGGGGAGAGGCGAGGTGTCGCTATAGGTATTATGTAAGCGTTTGCGCACTTCGAGGCCAGTCTACGCCACAAGTATCCTATGACGATAGGTCTTAGGCCTCCTGAGCTTTTCTTAAGTGCAAACAGTGTGCCACCAAAGAGGATGGGGCGAAGCTCTTGTGGACAAATACCGGCCAGGAGCAGGTTTGTTAAGGCAGTCATAGCCTTCAGTAGTCCCTGACCTGCCACGTGGTCTTTGAGGAGCTCCAAGACGTGTTGTGGCCTCAGTCCATCCGGCCCGCCGGAGGAGCCTTTCGGGAAGGAGCGCATGGCGTCATGGACCTCCTTTTCAGTGATCTGTAATGATGCTGTTTGGGGCGACGGCTGCGCAATGGTCCGCTCTGGGGCCGATGGATGTTTGAGCCGGAGTAGCTCCAAAGTTTCTTTGTTAATTGGAGCTGGACTATCGTCTGAGCAGAGAATGCGCGACGCAGCGCTGAGGTTGCCATCTTCTAACTTGGCTGCTACAGCGGCCGCGATGGAATTTGCGTCATGTGATTTCCTGGGTTTACCCTTGTCTGCTCTGTCTCGATCCGGCCCAAATAAAAGCGATGCGGTCGTCTGCCAATCATTTGTGAAAGTGTCTATTCGAGATTTGATGTATTGTGTGAGGTTGTGTCTCTTACCGCCCCTTGTCGGTTTTTCCATGGTTCCTGATCCAAAGGAGAGGAGGCGTAGCCACCCAGCGGGGTGTATGGGCTGATGTAGAATATCCCCTATGGTGTCTGTCAAGAGGTGTGCTGCGGCAGTTCTTGCGCCTTTCGGTATGTGTCTGAGTAGGCCATTAGGCAGATCAGGATGTTTTATCGTTGATGCTGACTCGAATCCGTCTTCAGCGTCTGTGTTGCTATTATTATTATTAAACAATGGAGAAGACAGCGCTTTTTGGACACCTTCGAAACGCATTGCAGAGACACTATAAAATTTTTTAGTTCGTTAGCCGCATTGAATTATTACTATGTCAGTGATTCGCAGATACCGATTAAATTCGAATTGTCGTCAACGGCTTTTGATGTCATAGGACGAAGTTAAACCTTGAAAGACAATAACCGTTTAACTCCGACACTAACCTCACTCTGATAGTGCCAGTCCCAAGCCTGGAGAAAAGAGACGGGCGACGCTAATCGTCTTTGTTAGGAGACAATTGTCGTTCAACAGCAAATGACGAACCAATAATCGTTACTTTCTAAGTTTATATATTATGCGTATATAATCTCAGCTTTACGACCCATGTCAACAACATATTATGCAGTCAGGTCAGAAGATCGCTTTATGTATTGCGTACCCTGTTGGCGCACGGCTTACGACGACCTAGCTTGCATGACGTAGTGAGAGCCACGACCCTATCTGGGGTGCTTTATGCCTCCCCAGCTTCGTGGAGTTTTACTACACAAGGGGATCGTGATAGACTAGGAGGGGTCTTACGACGTCTCATGAGAGGTCACTACCTCCCAGATAACATCCCATCTATAGATCGTCTATTTCACTTAGCAGACAGCGCATTTTCTCAGGAATTAGGAGAAATCCGGGGCATGTCTTGTATGACCTAATCCCACCAATCAAGCAGACAGGGCATTTTCTACGCGCAAGAACACACGACCGAGAAATCACAAGCGCTAATAGATTGATTAGGAAAACATTTATCATATGGATGTGCAATATAGTTTCATGAACATCATGTAGCACGGCAGTAGATTGGTTAGAGCGATCGCCTTAGACACCTTTAAAATGATGTCAAGCGATGTTATATAATTATCGGATACGATACGTTATTAGTAACGACGTCCTCTCCTAAAATCAGGGCATTTATTAACCGCCACCATCTATGTGGATCCGCAATTGTTTCACGCGCAACATTGACACTGTAGTCAATTGGTTAGGGCACTCGCCTTGTTACGCGGCTTCGAGCCTCTTCCCATGATACGGTGAATGTGTTTGGACCTTGATCAAATTCTCCACTGACAATTTCCCAGTGCTATCGATTGATGCGCACCCTAGGAAATTTGTGCAATGGACAAACTTTTGCCACCAATACGCTTTGTGTTGGCCCAAAAAAAGTTTCTGGAGTGAATTCCTCGGGATCGAGTGCTCCATGTTGCCCATTCATTCATTCGGGAATTTATATAGCGCCCCTTCAAGGGAACTACTCAGAGGCGCTCCATAATTATGTCCTAGTGCCCATTGATTGTCTAGTGGTTTGGGTGCCGATCTGGTAAGTCAGAGTTCCCTGCATCGGCAGAAAGGTGTCTCAGAGTTTCTGTTCTGTAGCCACTCTGGCGCAGTTGGCTTTGAAAGAAGAACATGGACTGATGTGGTGTCAGAGAGAAGATCGAATGAAAAGGGAATGCCGAGACTAAGCAAATGAAGACGTTGACATTTTATAAGTTCGGCTCTCTGTTACGGGTGTATTGCTGAGGGACCATTATGAATTCCAGTGCCATTACTGCAGGCGGTCATGCAAGGGGAAACTGCTATAGCCAGCGATAGAGTTGCTCGTTGAGCATGCAGTGGCAGAAACGGAGCCCGAAGGCAGCTACTTCCTTTCGACGATTTCTATAATGAATTTGATAGTTTTACCACAATAAATAGACCTTCTAATAGTTATAAATATACTTCTTGACGATTTTTATATATACCGTTAAAACCGTCTTGGATGCGCTTTTTGTCAACACTGAAGCAGCGTCTCTTGGACACAGTTGGACTCACACCGACATGGTCTGATGCTATGAACACTGGCTTGTTGTCTTTCCAAAATGCGAGAGCCTCTGAATAGGAATCTGGTAGGGGCGCTATAACAAGTGTTCAAATACAATACAATACAATACAATACAATACAATACAATACAATACAATGCCACCACGACACTTCCATTGCCCTGATATTCGATTGCTCCTCGCTGCTCTCTTCATCGCATTGGATTTAATGAGAGGGCAGTCTCACAAGTAGTTCCCCCGTATTGTCCCAGTGGCAGCAAAACCTGTATCCTTCAGTGTTGTGAGGAGTACCAATGAAGTGAAGAAGTTGTCCAAAGTAAGAGTGTGACACTGGGAATGTTCAACGTCAAAGGCTGCCAGACAGCTTGACTACCGAGGCTGTCATCCTCACCACGTGTTGAATCCTGTGTATTGATTGGTACCCCACAGCCATCAATTTAGGGTCCTTTATTGTTTATCACACACACACACACACACACACACACACACACACACACACACACACACACACACACACACACACACACACACACACACACACACACACACACACACACACACACACACACACACACACACACACACACACACACACACACACACACACACACACACACACACGCACACACGCACACACACACACACACACACACACACACGCACACACGCACACACACACACACACACACACACACACACACACACGCACACACGCACACACGCACACACACACACGAACACGCACGCACATAGACACACAGACACACACACAGACACACACAGACACACAGACACACACACAGACACACACAGACACACACACGCACACGCCCACGCACAAGCACACACATGTATGATTTGGGTGATTATATGTAGCTCAAGATCAGAAATATGCATATGTAAATCAACGTTGTATTGTATTTTTCCGACTAGACTTGACGCCATCAGTAGCGTATTGGATCAATGTTCGTAAAACGAACATGACCCAGATATGAAAATTTTGCGACTCCATTTATTACAATAAAATTACGCAAATGGCATGTGCTTTGTGCTAAATATGTGCGCTTGTCAAATACCCATCAGCTCGTGCGATACCACACATCGAACCAAAATTACAAATTTTCAAACAAAAGACGGTGAACATAGGCCTACTGGAGTTGAGGTATTTAGCATAAGACAAAAACAGTTCAAAACTTTCAAAACAAAATTTTTTTGCGATTTATCCGACAAATGCAAACCTTTCGCTTACATAAGAGCACATGAACAGAAAACTAGAGTGACGACCTCAACCAATATGACATTGTGTTCGTAAAACGAACATTGGTCCAAAACGGGGTAATCTATTACCTATTATAGGTTTCAAAGAAAATGCTGAATATATAGCATCTGAAAACAAGATTAAAAGGTGTGTAAGCAGAGAATAACATTTTAGTTGTATTCAACGTTTAGCGACATCTTGTGGAAAAGAGTCGGAGACAGGCAGACAAGTTCCTGCTGGAATTTAATCGAAGACCTATATGAAAATATATTTTCTTCTTCTGTGGCGCCGTTATGAAAAGAAGCAAAATCTTAAACCAAGAGCAGTTCTACACCAGATGGCGGCCTACGAGAACGGAGCGAAGCGTACGTTCACCGGAGTCATCGACATGGCATGCAATGTTAACGCATCTGAAGTGATAGACATAAAAGTGGCGCATTGGATAACATCTGGCACAGAGACCGAGAGGTACCGAGTTCGAGCCCCGTTGGGCGGATATGCTTTGTAGGCTGCTATTAGCGCCGTTGTATTGCAGACTGTCTGTTCTGTTAGTAGTTAAGATTTCAATTGCATAACATGTAAATGTGCAGCGCGGTGCGTTTGTCGGGCGCTAAATTAAAGAAAAGATTATTATTATTATTTGTTTAAGATTCTGGATTCTTGATGAGCAAGGCCTATTGCACCTTCGACGAAGGCGTCGCTAAAGAAATATATTCATTTTGGGTGCTACAAATACCTTTTTAAAATATATAAACGGTTAGAAGAGTTAAGGAAATTTAAGTCGACGTCAACGGCCTGTGATGTCACAAGATGTCCACAAACGCAGAACAGTACTAATATAATATGCTCAAATTTAGACACCTTTTATAGAAATCTTCATGGTACTATATATATTTCGTAATTCGCGTTGATTAGGCAGATAAACTGATAATCTCTTTTGTGAAAGATTTCGCTAAACGTTGTAAACCAAACCATGAACTTCCAAATTCATGACCAGTCAGTGTAATCCGTCACCTCCTATGATCGGGTGGTGACAGTTCCAAGTGAAAGAGAAGGGAAACGATATTCATCTCCGTTGCGCAACAATGTTGTTAAACAGAAACTAGGACTACCGTCACTACCCACTCAATCGTTAGCTAATCGCCAGATATTGTTACAAGGGGTTATGGTCAAAACGATCACAGCCCTGCAAGCCTTATGATGTCGCAAAACATTTGTCAGTTGAGCGTTTTCCTTGGAGCAAGGAGGGTGCAGATACTAAGACAAACATCAAGGTAGACAGGCATAGACTGAGAAAGAAACACACGTACATCCGGCAGTTTGGCAGGCTTGCAGAGACCTACTGAAATGCGGGTGCAAGGAGGGTTGTACGTCAACTAGATTCTTTTGTAAACGTGCTGGTGTCCCATGCACACTGATGTGTTCCAACATTTACTGTAGAGGGAAATGTTCGAATCCTAGCTCAGGAAGTAATTTCTTACTTTTCATGAAAGAAATAAAAATAAACTATCAGTAATTATGTTTTAGAAATCCATGGAAGACTCTTATAATTAAAACTCTTAGATACAGTATCCACAGATATATAGACCGTTAGTTATAGCAACTGAATGCGTTGTTCTTTCCAGCCAAACAGAAAGAGACAACCAATGGGACTCAAGAGAAACACAGCAAGATCCTCCGTCAACAGAACCCCGTTAAAAAGATCCCCAACTCATCCACCTCATCCGATTCCAACTCCTCCACCGCCTCCGCCCGTAAATCCGTCTCTCCAGCTGGAAGAGGGAGATCCTGGCAGCCAAGTGGTTCTCCGTGGTCCTGTCCGTCTTCACGGCCTACTGCTGGCTGCCCATCCACATCCAGACACACTGCATGGAGACGGTGTTCGGAGGAGGAGGAGGTCCTACATCATGTCTACCATGCGTCGTCGTTACCTCGGCCTCGGTCATCCTCAGCCACCTGAACCTCCTCCTCCGTCGTCCTCAACCCAATCCTCCTCTACGCCTATTCCTATTCCAAGTTCTCCAAGTAACTCTCGGCCGCATTCCGACGCATGCTACGGTTGAGGAATGCCATTCCGGGAGGAGGAGGAGGACGACGAGGACGAGGAGGAGGACGAGGAGGAGGAGGAGGAAGAGGAGGAGGAAGAGGAGGAGGAGGAGGAGGAGGAGGAGGAGCACTCACTGACTCATTATCTACGACGGATCATAGGGTTCAGCGTTTACGAAGACCTCTCTACTAAAATCAGGGCATTTATTAAGCGCCACGGTATACGAATAGTTTCATGAATAACACGTGAAACGGTAGTCTATTGGTTGGACCGATCGTCTTAGACACCTTTAAACGGAGTAAACTGTTTATATATAAGGATTTAACATAATAGTCGTTTTAGACGTTCTCTCTCCCTTAAACACCTTTAAAATGATATCAAGCGATGCTTTATAAGGATGAAACGCAATAGGCGAATAATAAAGAAGGTGGGTAAATTTCTATAATACGACAGCAATCGTAAAATATGATTATGGTAACTGGTTTGTTAAAGCTATAACTTGGGTTTGCAAGCTGTAACTTGGAGAGTACGGGTTCGAGCCCCTCCTTTGAGACGGTTTTTTTTGTTGCAAGTCCGTTACAAACAATTGCTCAGCGTCATCGATTGATGCTTGGTCATCCTTTAGTGGCGCTATAGAAATGCGGCAACAGCCTATGTTGTCATTAGCTGCCGTTAAACTGTGGATCCAATCCAACGTGTTTAATGATTAGATCATGTATTCTGCTGTATACAAACGGTGAGAACTGTTCAGAATAATTTCTATCGACGTCGATGACCTTTGATGCCATAAGATGTCGTTAAACTCTGGACTCTATCTTCTTCTTCATAACTACCAAACGAATCCAATTTCAATGCTAAAAACAAGCCAGTCAATACTAAATCCTCACTACGCTATAGACAGAGCTTTTTGACAATGAAGATAGTAAGACTGCTTGTATGCTGAAAATGCACAATTCGAGGTTTTTGAAAACATTTTCTCGGGACCGACCCATAAGTTTCAAAAGACACATCCGAAAGCACAAAATTAATATTCTGCTTAACACAAAAAGCGTACACACTGAAGAATGAAGGACTTAGATCTTATAAAAATTAAGCATAACATTTAAGAGAATTATTTAGAAACCAAAAAGTGCAGTAATACTGAAACAACAAAAAAACTTACACAGGTGATAAAATATGCTTTATGTGATTTTATAAGTTCAATTTAATCTCACGTAAAAGTTAATACCTCAAATAACTTACTTAATAATTATAGCATGCGGAGTTATAACTACACGGTCTTGCTGGTCCAACTTGGCATCCTGTTCCTACAACCGACAGCTAATCGTTAAAATGTGAGCACGATTGCCGATTGGATAAAGCGCTCGGCATGTACAACGAATAGTTACGGGTTCGATGCTCACCCGACATTATTTACTATGTATGGACTCTGAGGAAGTCCACACCAGCGGTTAAAGTAACTCTTATACAACCGACGATATCATGCGGTCAAGGTAAGGTCGATGTCAACGACCCTGTCACCCGCAAGATGTCGCTAAACACCGAATACTACTAATAATGTCATTATCCATTTAAACACCTTTTTAATTGACTTAGGTAACACTAGATATAATCGTCATTTTTATCGATCGCAAGTATGATAATGCTCGATTGTAGACTTTTGGTGGATATGCAAATTTATACATGCTGTGGATATGTTAGAGTCCTGTTATAAATATTTGCATATTATGATAGTAAAAATCAGAAGTGCACACGACCAAACAACAGAACGTCGATGGCCCAAAGCAATTGTGAGTGAAGGACTTCCTGAAGGTCCCTACACAGTAATTTTGAGTGGAGGCTCGTACCCGTACTCTTCGCGTCTCAAGACAAACGCTCTAATCAATCGGTCACCTAGCCACGTCTATATAAGCAGCTAGGAAGATTGGGTTGCTCAGCATTTTTAATTTTATCAAAATTAGAGACACTAAAACATTGCAATTTGAAGCCTAATAATTCACGTAGAATTTTCATAGCAACATTGCATTTGAAACTATGAACGCTTTAAAAAAAGGCAAGCCAACTATTCTGTCAAGTTTTAGGCCGAGTAAAACAAAGTTTATTAGCAGGCAAACTTTATTAGCAGTTAGTATTTAAGAACGGACGATGGAAATCTAGATCCAGCCGTTCACATCCAGATGTTGGACTAGAGATTAAATTGCGATTACTGCGTGGAATTGTCTTAATTAAACGATTCTTGCCATTAAGAATTCGAAAATGGGAGAAGGTATAGCTAGGAGATCCAGAGAATGGTGAAGGTACTGAGGCGGGTGCAGGAAGGTGAAAGAGATAGGGGATGGGTGAAAGTACAAAGCAGAGACATACAGAGGATGGTAAAGATACGTCAATAACTGCATTCATCTTCTTCTTCGAAATATTAAGTTACATTTAAACACCTTGAATAAAAAGCTCAAATACGCTATATATACGTCAAGTGCAACGCAGGCGGTAACTGAGTGTGGCGTGTAACCGATCAATTAAAGTTAGCAAGTAGAATTACGATGATTAAAGATGGAAATTCTTATAAAATATAAAAATCTAAACATTGTAAATATTTTATGTAAATATTTCATGTAAATATTACCTGTCAGTGGCCAGTTCCATCCCTGGAAAAAGAGGACGACGCTTATGATCTTTGTTAAATACCAACTACATGTGACCACATACTAGCTAAGCGCAGGGCACCAGCTTATTTACGAGCGCTGGGTCAGAGGTATTGTCCCGAGAGTTATCAGACGCGGATCCAAGTACGACCCTCCACGGAAAAATTAAGCCCTGCCCAATGAGGGGTTGATTTGTGCAATCGGTCTTTAACAGTTTTGCTCACCAGATGGCCGAGAGCGAGAGTCAACAGAAAAGTCTGTGGGTCGATGATAGAGAACGATGGAGTGGACGACATGTGTTGTTTAGAAGACTACAGAACAAAAATAATTCAACAAAAATTAGGAGAGACAGAAAGGTAATCCGATGAAACTCAGAAAAATCATAAACAGAAAACTACTGATCAAAATTTCTACAACAATATTTCAACAGCAGCCTACGACAAACAAATCTCCTTTTCATATTAGCAATAATAGAGCGAATGAAAGAGACCAGCCTTCAAATTAATCACTGCAGTAAGATGTCGACACTGTGATGTATGACATAAACTACTTCGACACCTTTAATTAGATGTCTTGGGTTTCTATAAGAAACATTTATGTCGAGTGGCATTTAAGTTCATGGTGCATTACCTAGATGTGGTTAAACACTGTAAAGTAATACTTAAACAACTCAGACACCTTTCATATGATGCCTTATCTTTATAGTTAAAACAGCAATTACTTCGAAACTTCGTTTGCACAACGGATACATTTACGAATTGTCGTCAACGGCCTATGATGTCATAATAATACATTAGTCCTTGGAATAATAATAATAAATATTAATTATTCTATTGCTGGCAATTTAAGTTCGAATTCAAAGGACCTGGCCGTCGTAAGATGTCTTCATATTCGCCAGGCAGTGAAAGAACACGCAGTATTCGTAACATCCAGTTTCTAATCGTGAAGATGTGGGCACGGGAGCCGTTGGGCGAGAGTGCTTGCTTTGTAAAACGGAGAGTATACGGGTTCGATGCTCACCCAACATTTTTCATATGTAAGGACCCTGAGGAAGTCCGCACCATCGGTTAAATTACACTTTTACAACCGTCGATAGGTGAATAAGGTAAGTTCGATGTCAACGGTCCTGTCACCTGCAAGATGTCGCTAAACACTGAATGCTACGAATAACGGTATGATCTCTTTAAACACCTTGCAAATTGGTTTACGTATCGTTATATATAGTCGTCATTGTTTCCCGGTCACAAGTACTTTCGAATTTTTTGTCTTAGCTTATTCAAATGTTCAAACTTGATGTGAGCCTCAAGAACATAAAATACTGGCTTCCTGTTCTTTTAAGATAAAACAGACCACGTCTTTGGTACATTTGTTGTCTTCTTCCTCCTCTTCGTCCGACTTTCTTTCTCTTCCTCCTCTATTTCGTCGTCCTCTACCTCTTCTTCCCTCCACTTTTCACCTCGTTCCTCTCCCTCCAATTATTTAACCTCGTCTTCTCATCTTTCTTCCTTATTCACTTATTCCAACTCATACTCGTCCTTCTCCTCCGCCTGTTCCTCTCCCTCTTACTTTCTTTCCTCTCTTTCTTCCTCCTCCACATATTCGTCTTCCTCTTCTCTTTTTCTTCCTCGTCTCCCTCTTCCTAGTGTTCCTCCTCAAGCGCTTCCTCCTCCTCCACCTCCTATCCTCTTCCTTTGCCTCTTCTAATTTTTCTCCTCCTCCTCCTCCACCTCCTCCTCTTAATCTTCCGTTTAATCTTCTTCTCTCTCTCTCCTCTTCCTCTTCCTATTCCTTTTTCGCTTAATCTACCTCTTCCTCTCCTTCTTATAAAATTGTAGACGTAAAAATCACAGCCAAAGTACGTCGTTAAACGCTCTTCGAAATAATAATATTATTAAGTTGCATTTAATAACCTTTAATAAAGGTCTCTGATCTGCTATATATTCGTGAATTCCAATTTTGGCAGTATATTTTGTCAACCGAATCCGATGAATTAAAGTAAGCAAGTAGAACAGTTGCACGGTAGTATATTGGCTGTACTGTCAATCGAGAGGTCGGGGTTCAAATCCCCGCTAGTGCAGATATTTGTTTCTAGACTGCATGCATCAATTTCGCCCCCTAGCCTGTAATGAGTACGCTAACCGTACACTGTCGATGGGAAGAACAGACAGCGAGGGAGAGGACTGGTCATTTACCTGACACGCCGACGCAGATAGAAATGAAGTCGCTAACACTTTATACCCATGCAGATGTGTAGAGATATATGTGTAACAGCTCTTGAAAACCTTTGTAAAGAGAAGCCTAAATTGTTTCTCAATCTTTAAATGAAACCAATATTATGGCAATCTTTACAAAAATATGGGCCAAATAAAATAAACGAGCCTTTGAGGCTGCTCAGTGCTTATGGGGCTGCAAAAGTATGAACATCAGAGCTTGTGGGGAATAGCCTCCTTAATGTACACTAAAAGGAGCCTACATGGCGTTAGAAAAGAGCCTTAATAAGGCCCCGGAAAAGGCTTTTATTACCACTAAAAAAGCTTTATGGCCATCGAAAAGAATCCCTAACCTTCATAGAAAAATGTTGCTAACCTTCAAGTAAACGTTGCCTATATTCTTTACATTTAAATGGGAAGAAACGGAAATTGAAACGAATAACAGAAATTCTTTCAACTGATTTTGTCTCTGCTAACATCATGAATCCAGAAACCTCTCAAATGTATACACACAAACCAGTGACGACCTGGAATGAATGATCTGCAATCGGTAAACTGAACTGATAGACTCTATTATAATTGATTTATAAGACGTCAACGGCCATATCAGCCATAGGATGTCGTAATACTTTTTTTAAAAATAAACAGGAGCTGGATGAGAAAACTCCAGACTCCTGTGGAAAGTGTAGGTCTAATAGGCAAATTGCCTTTGGTGCCATAAAATGTCAGTGAATTAATTTAATTTAATTTAATTTAATTAAAATAATTAATTCGTCAATGTCCGAACTCTGGTAGTGCTAGTCTCAATCCTGTAGAATGGAGGCGACGCTGATTATATTCGTTATGACACAGCGTCGTTAAACAGCAACTAACCAACCAAATAAAAATTTGGATTTAGACACCTTAATAAGATGTTTCTTTTGTCAATATAATCGGTTGGCCTCGAAATTTTTATATTCATTGTTATTATGTTTGGGTGTAAGCAAGGTTGCCCACTGTCAATTCCTCTCTACAATAACTCCGTCACTGCCCTACTTGTGATAGAGCCAGTCCCAAGCCTGAAGAAAGAAGGGTCGCTAATCATCCTACTTAAGACATGGTCTCGTTAAACAAGAACTAACTAACTTTAAGCGATTGATGATCTATGCGTCTTTGTCTGAATTTTATTTACAAATAGCAGACAAAAATATGTAAATATTTAAACTTAAATGTAAACTTTGTAAATATTTTATATGAATATTATCAGGCAGTGCCAGTCCCACGCCTAGAAAAAGGTGGATGACAACGCTAATCATCTTTGTTATGACACAGCGTCGTTAAACAGCAACTAACAAACCAATGAACATTTCGATTTAGACACCCTAATAAGATGTTTCTTTTGCCAATATAAACAGTTGGCCTCATTTTTGGTATTTATCGTCATTAGGTTCAGGTGAATGGGTGTTAGAGACGGCGGGAGTGGAAAGGAATTTACTGGAATCAATCAAAAGAAGAAAGATGTCTTACTTTTGGCACATAATTAGGAAACAAGGTGAATGTCTAGAGAAAGAAATTATGCAAGGAACGGTACCGGGAGCAAGAGCAAGAGGGGAAACCAAGGAAGAGGTGGATGGACAATGTGTGCAAATGGTTGGAATTATCAACGGAAAGGTTGCTGCGAGAAACCGAGGACAGGAGAGGATGGAGAAGAATCGTCTACAATGCGACCAACCCTCGTATCGAGGACGGTTGAAGACAATGAAGAGAGAGAGAGGTTCAGGTGTAAGCAAGGTTGCCCACTGTCAATTCGTCTCTACAATAACTCCGTCACTGCTCTGCTTGTGATAGTGCCAGTCCCAAGCCTGAAGAAAGAAGGGGGCGTCGCTAATCATCCTACTCATGATACAATGTCGTGCAGGAAACAGTTGTTACAACTTATCCAAAAATATCTTAAAGCCATTCAAAAAAAGACCTTCTAGAAACTTGAAAGGAACCAAGCGAACATTGTATGAATGCTGTATAAATAAATGATTTCTACGAATATTATTTGTTTAAAATTCTGGATTCTTAATCAGCAACGCCTATCGTCCAGATAGACAGGCATACAGTCAGTCAGACAGACACACACGGACATCCAGACAGGGCAGACAGATTATATAATAGGCCGTTAGTTATAGCATTGGAATGCTTCGTTCTCTGTTGTTTCATACAGAAACAGACAACCAATGGGAATATTATTTAGCATTATCTCTCTGGATTCAAAAATCGAGCAAATAAAGGCGTAATATGTTAATTATAGTAAGAAAATTCTTCGATGGACGACAAACAGACAGAAAGACAGCCAGCTAGGCAGGTATGTATACAGCAAGGCAAATAGGCCTACATAAAGGAAACATACGGGACATACAGGCAGAGAGGTAGGAACACAGCCAGACACACAAAAGCACATAGACAGACACACACACAGGCAGGCAGGCAGGCAGACAGGCCGTAAATTATATAATGGAATGCGTTGTTCTTTCCAGCCAAACCGACAAAGACAACCAATGGGACGCAGGAGAAACGCAACAAATCCGTAAACCCGAGTTTCAAAAATCCCTGGGGTTTGAATCCCCATCTTATACCAACTGCTATAGCCATATTTGGTCTGGTACCCCATATTCGGGTTTTGCCGACTTTAAGCTCGTAATAAGAGCAAATCGTAAGTTGGTTTAAAAGAAACAAAAATTTAACTATACCTCTGAGTGGAGATCTTGAAGGGCGCTATATAAATTCCAACTTATTCTTCTTAAGATGTCAAGATGTAGACGTCGAAACCCTTCGATCCGAAAGATCTTATTGAACGCTGCATACTATATGTACTGATCGAAATATAAACACTTTTAATAAAAGACTCAAATTTGCTATATATAAAAAATGGCGATTTAAGCGGTACGTTTTATATGCGCCTTATTAAAATTAGAGATGGGAAACTTTTGAGCCGAAAGACCTCGTTAACTTTCCATTTAAACACTGAGATTTGCTATAATAAATAGTGGAGATTAGAGTGCTGTAATTCGTAGGCAGTTGATGACTCGAAGCACTTGCCCGTTTGAATGGGCGCCACGCCATTTTAAGTTCCCCGTGAACTTAAAATGTGTTAGCCCGAGATTTAAATCTCTGAAATAAGCCACCTTAGGGAAGCGAACCGCGATCCGCATGCTCTATTTCACAGAGGTGCATGAGACACGCGGGCTAAGCTCTTACCAATGTAGCTAACTTGTCCAACAAATACTCGTCAGTTGACTTTTAATTTTAAGCCGTAGAAACACCGCCACTGTTCCTCTGCTTGCAGTCACATGGTTCAATGCGAAAATGGCAGAAACAATGGGACAATTCAAATACTGGATAAATAAATACATACACATTGGTGCGATAAATTAAACAGGTCTGGATAACGGAGGAGGGCAACTCTATCTCCGTTGTACAACAGTATATAGGCCTACATGTCGTAAAACAGAAACTACACCTACCTACTGCACAGTTAGCTATTCGCCGCAAACTGTTACAAAGGTTACAGTAAAAAAACGACAACAGCCCTGGAGGCCTCATGATTTCCTAAAACGTTGGAAACTATTATTATAAGTGAATTGAGCATTTGCTTCGAGCACGCAGGGTGCGGGTTCGATCTTCCTTGTTACAGTTCTACTGTTTAGGGACCTATCCAGGCTTGGGAATGGCACTATCACAGCTTGGGCAGTGACGAATACTGCCCTAACTGTGCTAGTGCCAGTCCCAAGTCTGGAGAATGGAGCAGGGCGACGCTAATCATCCTTGTTATGGCACAGTGTCGTTAAACATCAACTAACCAGAGAACACATGAAGAGAAACAAAGAACAAATTAACAGAAACAACAAAGAACAAATTAACAGAAACAATGAACAAATTAACAGAAATAAAGAACAAATTAACAGACACATAGAACAAAAACGAAGAACCTATTAACAGAAATAAAGAACCGTATTCATAGCAAGAGCAAACAGCGCTGATTATAAAATCTAGTCGGTTACTACACGTTTTTTGGTGATTTGTTACAATAAGGATGATTCGTTCATGATTTCTTGAAACTTCAATGTACACCAAAGTGCGGTTAGCAGCTGGTTGAAGATATGATATACTTACTTATTTATTTACTTACTTTTGGAATGTATTTGTGACACATTTCTATTATACTTCATAACTTTATCATAGATTATTTCAATAAAATCAAATTATTACTTTTATATCGGATAACGACACACTGAATGACAATAAATTGCCTCTGACAAATTAATATAATATATCAGGAAAGCGTTTTGAAGGTGTCCAAAGGAAGCGCTGGAACCCGGACTAGGTTTTCAATTGATATTATTTTCTGGACAACCTCTCTTACACCACACAGCGCTCGTGAATAAGCTGTTGCCACGCGCTTGGATTGTTATAGCGCTTTATAAAGTCTCTGTATACGATGACGATAATGAACGATAATTACGCCAATTTGATTGGTTGAGCGGATAACAGCCACCAATCATTGATGTTGAAATTGAATTGAATGTAGAATTCTGTTCTTTGTAACTGTCACGATGCTAATCAATCTTCGTAATGCCTAATGACACAGCGTCGTTAAACAGTCACTGATAAAATTGATCGTCAAAAGAAGCAACAAACAAAACTTTCAGAAGTCGACGGCAACGGTCCTGGTATTAACGTTAGAAGTCGCTAAACACTGCATTCTACACCATTCCAATACACCTTTCCGCTAAGACACCCTTTAAACGCTTCCATTTCAAACTATAATTACATGGTCGCCAACACATGCATCTTTTGTTTTGTTTTTGTATTTTTGTTTTGTTTTTTAGAGCTGTAATATGCCAGAAATAGTCTTTGTCGGCGGAAACGGGCTATGTTGTCACAAGCTGCCCTTAAACTGTGGATCCATCCATCCGTACATTGTTTTAAGTGTATATAGGCCAATAGTAGCGTCTAACTGCTCCACAGTTTTAGTAATACTAGTACTGTCTCTATGTACATAAACAAATTGCCTTTGGTGCCATAAAATGTCATTGGTAGTGCCAGTTCCAAGCCTGGATTAAAAAGGAGGGCGACACTAATGATCTTTGTTATTACACAGTGTCGTTACACTGAAACTACCGTGCTATTACTGATTACACAAATGAGAACTTTGATTTCGCTAAACTGTTGTAAACCAATCGGTTTTTGAACTCCGCGGTCGATCGGGGCCAGTTCCGAGTCTGGATTAAAGAGGAGGGCAATGCTAGTCATCTTCGTTATACAATGGCGTCGTTAAACAGAAACCACCCCACCCACCTAATCGTAGGCTATTCACCACAAAATGTTACAAGTGGTTTGGGTCAAAACGACCACAACCTTAGCGACCCTATGATGTCGTAAAAACATTGGATCTAACAAGTGGGTTCATCTTGGAACAAGGAAGGTGCAGACATGCAGACACACAGATAGAGAGGCAGGCAGACAGACGAAAAGACAGACAGACGCACACAGACATACAGACACAGACAGTTAGGCAGACAGTTTATTGTAGCAATGGAATGCGTTGGTTTTTGCAGCCAGACAGAAAGAGACAACCAATGGGAATCAGAAGAAACACAGCAAGATCCAGGGTTCAGCGTTAACGATGACCTCTGTTCCTTAAATCAGGGCATTTGATATTTAGCGCCACCATCTAGGCTACGTGGATGCGCTTTTGTTTTATGAGCAACATATGACACGTTACTCCATTGTTCAGAGCGCCTTTAAAAAGGTTCCAACCGATATTATAAGGATCGGACTAATAAGAGCTGTCTGCCTCAAACACCTTCAAAACGATGTCATGCGATGCTCTATAAAGATTAAACGCGTTTGGCGACTAATCAAAACGGAACTAAGTAAACACGCAATATTAACCCTATGTGGCCAGCAGAGGGCCAATATTTATGCTATGTTGCAGAAGTCTTAAACGTGTGGGTGATGGTTAAGGTAGTTAGGTAATCGGCAAGGAATCTATAATTTTATTTAGATGATTGGTTACTCGTGAAAATAATTGTATCTCCGTTTCACACTAATACACAGATGTCGCCCCACGTCAAATTTTGTGTTTGATATTGATTATGATGTTTCAAATCGCCAAATTCAATTTTTTTACTTCGCAAACACAAGTATTCGCCGATTCATCTTCAGAAATTAATTAAGTGAATGCGTTTATAATAAACAAGCGGCGATATTTTCCTCGACTATCGCACAAAAACTGGTAACAACACGACGTTCTGTAAGGAGTTTCCAGTCCTGCGTATAATAGGTCCTTGGGTCATCGAGGAAACAATTCTAGATAGAGATTAGAGAGGCAAAGGAGAAATATCTGGTTTATGTTCGAGTGAAACGTTCGATTGTTTGAAGATCTGCTGAAGTGAACGTTTACTGTTAAAGTTACGCGGGAGAACCTACAAATTACATATAAGACGCGGTACATTCTTTTAAAACTGATACATAAAATAAATAACTATATAGCTTCTAAATGGCTTTTTCGTGAAATCTGTACACGACATAAAATGTGACTTGGTGCTTGACTGAATCCTGTATACAACAGGCAATTCGGATGACAAATTATGTGAATGTTAGGTTTTTCTAAATGGACACCTCAAATAAGACGCAGCGAGCTTCTACAATAATCGTCAATCACCGCAGAAATTGAGTTGGTACTGGTATATATAATTATATTGTATTGACGCAGTAGCTATTTCGAGATAACGATTACGAGGTGCATAGGAAATTTGTCTACTTAAACTCCGCCACCACTTGGTATCAGGTGGCGCCAGTTCAAAGCCTGGCTAAAGGAAAAGGGAGGTGTTTTCTAGCGCTGCTAATGTTTTTGCTAACGAAACTGTCTGATAATGAAGATGATTACTCTTCTCCTTAAAACGCTTCGGAATGGAGCCAACATGTCGATATAGGAATAACAAAGCTTCAGTTGGTCGCTTGTAAATCGCTTGATTATAACGCACTAGCATTTTTAACCGGCTTCGCCCAGGTTTTCCCCAGGCGTAATTTTTAACGGCTGCAAATAAAGACTACTTACTTACAGTAACTTACTGACTTACTATATTTTCTGACGGGCTTCAAATATTTCAAATGCCCATTTATCTGAATGGAAATGATATTCAGAGGTGAAAATAGTTGCTTTGCCCGTGTACTACAATCTACACGGGTTATCTCTAGTTCTCTAACTTATAATAGG
The DNA here is from genome assembly GCA_020284085.1 of Aporrectodea caliginosa. Classification (NCBI taxonomy): domain Eukaryota; kingdom Metazoa; phylum Annelida; class Clitellata; order Crassiclitellata; family Lumbricidae; genus Aporrectodea; species Aporrectodea caliginosa. The sequence continues at coordinate 501,069 of JACEVL010000122.1, read as the reverse complement.
CGTATTATTTGTTCCACGTAGCCTACTACACGGGTTATCTCTACCTTATACAGATGTATTATTTGTTCCCCAAGCTAAATAATTATAATAGACGAAACTCGGCCGCATTTCGAAATTTAAAATGCTCATAAATCGGTATTTAAAGTAAATTGCGAGCTTAAAACAGCCGTATTCTACCATATAATTGTAGCCGTATTATTTGTTCCCCGGGCTAAATAATAATAGACGAAGCTCGGCCGATCTTTCTCTTATTCTCGAGTTTTGTGTTCAATAAGCACTTGAAATATTTCGAGGCGAAGACGCAGTATTAAAATGAATGCACCTGATTTGCATATTAAATTAGGCTCGCGTGACGTCAGGCAAATGGCCGCCGTTATTGATAAGAGTTTAATCCATAATGTCCTATGTCTTACATCATGGTTGAAATTTAAAATGTCCATATATCGGCATATAAAGTAAATTGCGAGCTGAAAATAGTCGCGTTTACCTAAACATACCTATGAAAAGGGTTTGTAAAATTTTCATAACTCTAGACCATTACGTTTCGGAGCCTTTAGCTGTGTCACGGAAGGACAGCTTTGCTTTATATATAAGATAATGTATGCTACAGTTAAACACCTTTGAAACAGTTTTCTCTAAAGCTATAACATTTTATGTTTGTCATACGCTTCCAATGATCTGAGTAGGCGTTGCTGTTGTTCACGTATGCGGTGAGAACTGTTGAGAAATAAATTCTGTCGACTTCGACGGGCTTTAAACGTTAAATCCGGGATCGTATCTTCAAAGTGACTATGATTATGACAGTTATCGCGTCTAATAATAGTAAGATTATGACATAGACGTAACAGACAATAACAAGTTTAACAGGAGTTGATTTTAACCCTAGGGCTACCAAGCTTTTTTGTGACATCGGCTACCAAAAGGGGGTGGTTACACCCCCCTGGATTTCGTGTTTGGTTTCACATATCATAACTTGTAATATAGCAATGGATTCAGCATTCATTTCTGCACAGAATGGTGTATTTATTTGTACATTATGTGAATGGACCTCGAAATTACATCACTTTTAACAACGGAACCCATTAATTAGCAATATTTTATATTATTGCGTACATTTTGTACTTTCCATGTTTAGAAACTGAATGCTAGGAACACTGCGTGTTTCTAAGTGCCTGGCGAATATAAACCTATTTTTCTGTCTTGGATTAGCATGGGATGTTAAGTTCTTTGGGCTATGTAAATTTTCGTGGCTAAGATTTGAACTTTTATAATTATATAAAGCACGCATTCTTACCTATTTGAACACAATATTCAATTATTCAGTTAATTTATTTGTTGCTTTCGTATAAATGTTTTAATTGCAGGTCGAGTGGAATAACTAGCTCAAGATTTAATCAAAGAACCTCAGTTCCAAAGATCACCCAGCGGCAGAGGTCATGCGAGATAACTGGTCAAATACTGTCGTGCATCCTCTGCTAAGCAGTGTTCCTAGCATTCAGTTTCTAAACATGGAAATGTAGGCACGGTAGCCGGTTGGTTAGAGCTCCTCGCTTGTACAACGGATAGTTTGCGGGTTAGATGTTCACCCGGCATTTTTCCAATGTTCTATTATTATTTTTATTATTATTGTCCCTCTCTTTGGAATGCTCTTTCTCCTTCTGTTCGCTCTAAAATTCTCTCTGGCAGTCTCTCTTCTTCCTTCGCTTTTCTCAAAAGCTGTTTATTTTCGCGGGGCTTAGCACACAACCGACGATAATATATTATGTGGTCAAGTAAAGGTCGATGTCAACGACCCTGTCACCCGAAAGATGTCGCTAAACACTGAATACTACATAAATGTTATGATCTCTTTAGACACCTTTAAATACGGCTTACATAGTACTATAATATTGCTGTCATTATCTTTCGGTTGCTAGTTGGAATAGCAAATCTCATGCAAATATTCAAGGTCTAACTTAGCCTAAAGAATGTTAAACATTGGTAAAACATAATAATCAACATCTTCGTCGCCGTCATCATCATCATCATCATCAACAACATCATCACCACCATCACCACCATCATCACCATCATCAGCATCGCCATCGGCATCACCATCATCATCACCATCTTAATCATCGTGTCGTCGTCTTTGTCATCATTATCGTCATCATCATCGTCATCACCTTCACCATCGTCATTATCATCATCATCATCATCATCATCATCATCATCATCATCATCATCATCATCATCGTCATTATCATCATCATCATCATCATTATCATCATCATTATCGTCATCATCATCATCATCATCACCATCACCATTCCCATCGCCACCAAAATGCCTGTAAGCATTCTACGATCATTGGATTCTGCCAATATTGCCAAGTATAATATTACTTATCAACTGAGGGGATTGGATTCTGCCAATATTGTTCAGTATAAAAATGGTTAATATTAATTTTCAACTTCTGTTGCGCCGGATTCTTTATTGTGACAGAGTTGTTAAACAGCAACCATCCAAAAGACTTTGTAGGAACCTGAAAAGAACCTTGATACGAGCATTGTATGAACACTGTATAAATAATGCTTTCTACGAATATTATTAGTTTAAGATTCTAGGTTCTTCCTCAGCAACGCCCATGGCTCTTGCTACGAAGGCGTCGTTAAGTTAACACAATACACATTTGTGCTATAAGAGCTTTCTTAGACACATGAACGGCGGGAAAAGGTCAAAAAACGGCCTTTGATGTCACAAGATGTTGCTAAACGCCGGACAGTTACGGTGTAAGACACTCAAATTATACACCTTTAATAGTTGACTTCATGCTACTATAAAAGTTTGTCATAGCCTTGATTAGATAGATCACGTCCACTTTCATTAGCCGATCAGTGTTAAAACTCCGCCACTTCGTGCGATCGAGTGGTGCCAGTTCCAAGTCCAGATAACGGAGGAGGGCAACGCTTATTATTACCTCCACAACGTTAGCTGCCTTATTATGTCGTAAAACATTGGATATTACAAGTGGGTTGAGCGTTCGATCCTCCTTGTAGCAGTTCCACTCTGTTTTACTCTGTAGGCACCTTGAGAAAATCCTCCTCACACGATTACTCAGCACCATCGGCTGATACTTAAAACGCGGAGAGTACGGGTTCGATCCTCCTTCCCTCAGGCGGTTACTGTGGAGGGCCTTGAGCAAGTTATCCACTCACAATTGCTCAACGCCATCGATTGATTGTTGGTTATTAGATGGTGGAGCTAAATAAATAGTAATGCGCACCCAGAACATTTGTGCAAGGGGCAAAATTTTCCACCAATACGGTTTGTCTTGGTCCCATGTGAGCCAAGAATATTTCTGTGTGAATATACAGGGGGGGGTCGAGTGCCCTAAGTTGCCCCTGTGTGCCAGTGCATAACTGGTTGTCTTGTGGTTATGGCATCGGTCTGGTAACCCAGAGACATAGGGTTCAAAACTCCGCCCCAGTTGAAATGGGTCTCTGAACTTAAACTATACAGCGTAATTATAAGGTCGAAAACGCGTTCAAAGAGTGGAGTTGAGAATTATTGTGTATCATGTATCACTTTGTCCTTATCATAAGAATATACATGTTTAGGCCTAGTTTAAAAACTCCAAAAATTAAAAAATTAATAATCATTTAAGAAATAGTTTCCTCTTGTTAATATAAATAATTTAGTAGCGTTTTAGATACAGAGAACAGAAGCAACGTTAAGACCAATAAACCCTCCTAGAGGTGAGAAAGGGATAAGAACTCGAAAGGTGCCCTTGCAGACTCCTCGTCCTAATAAATATCAAATTAAAACTACACAGACAACCACCACAGGATCAACGACAAAGGGACGACTCATTCATTTGCAAATGCGTTCACTCATTTCAGTATTGAAAGCTTGAGTGCAAATATCGGATACAATTAAATGCAATGCGTATGTAGGCCTACAACTAACATCTCAACACCTGATAACTAGCAGCGATTAAGTCGCTGGAAATTATGACCGAAGTTATCTCGATCTCTACAAGATAAAAAATTGCCCTACAATATACACCTCTAATAAGACGCGTAGTTGCTCTACAATAGTCGTCAGTCGCTCCAGAAACTCCGCCACTGATCGTATTCTATCAGTGCCAGTCCCAAGCCTAGACAAAGGAGGAGGGCGAAGCTAATGATCTTTGTTATCACAGTGTCGTTAAACTGAAACTATTAGAAATTGGATTCTGGAGCGCTTGACAACTATTGTAGAAGAACTACGCATCTTATTAGAGGTGTCTATTGCAGGGCAATTCAACGCTTCACTAAAGCCATTCGAATAACCTGTGGTTTACAAATTCAGTCAAGCACTAATCCACATTTATGTCTTTCCGTTCAGATGAGTAAAAGTTGTTCGAAAGCCGTAGATAAAATTTTGGAGACGACATTCATTTTGAAATCTCATTTGCATGGTCGCCTGGTATTCAATAAATGTAGCCGTCAATCGGTTTCCGGCACCTTACAAGTGTCGTAATCTCCAGTATAACTCGGCTTGAGCCACTGTTTGAACTCTGACAGTGCCAGTCCAAAGATTGGATGAAGGAGGAGGGCGACCCTAATGATCTTTGTTATCACGCAGTGTCGTTAAACTAAAACTACTACAGAAATTGGATTGGTAAACAATGTCGATGTGTGAGAGCTGTGCAGATTTCGAAATTACGATAACAACACCGCAGGAGGAAAGGCCTTGCGTAAGTAAGAAATACTTGTAAAAATAATATTAATAAGCATTATCCCTCCGGATTGAAAAATCGATCAAATTAAGGCTTAAAATATTAATTATAGTAAGAAAACTCTTCGATGGACGACAAACAGACAGAAAGACAGCCAGAGAGAGGCACACAGACAGATAGACAGATAGACAGACAGATAGGCAGGTATGTATACAGCAAGGTAAATACACAAAGGAAACATACAGGGCATACAGGCAGAGAGGTAGGAACACAGCCAGACACACAAAAACACATAGACAGACACACAGGCAGGCAGACAGACCGTTAATTATACAATGGAATGCGTTGTTCTTTCCAGCAAAACAGACAAAGACAACCAATGGGACTCATGAGAAACGCAACAAATCCGTAGACCCGAGTTTCAAAAATCTCTCGGTTTTATATCCCCCATTCTATACCAACTGCTAGCCCATACTTGGTCTTGTACTCCAGATTCGGTTTTTGCCGTTTAAGCTCGTAATTAAGAGCAAATGGTAAGTTGGTTTAAAAGAAACAAAAATTTAACTATACCTCTGAGTGGCGATCTCGAAGGGGCGCTATATAAATTCCAACTGATTCTTCTCAAGATGTCAAGATGTAGACGTCAAAACCTTTCGATCCGAAAGATGTTATTAAACGCTGTACTGTTCGAAATATAAACACCTTTAATAAAAGACTCAAATTTGCTATATATCAAATATGGCGATTAAAGCGGTACGTAATATGTACGCCTTATTAATTTAAAATTAGAGATGAGAAATTTTGAGCCGAAAGACCTTGTTAACTTTCCATTAATTTAAACACTGAGATTTGCTATAATAAATAGTGGAGATTAGAGTGCTGTAATTCGTTGGCAGTCGATGACTCGAAGCATTTGCCCGTTTGAATGGTCGCCACGCCATTTTAAGTTCCCCGTGAACGGACCGTGTTAGCCCGAGATTTAAATATCTGAAACAAGCATGCTCTCTTTCACAGAGGTGCATGAGACACGCGGGCTAAGCTCTTACCAATGTAGCTAACTTGGCCAACAAATACTCGTCAGTTGCCTTTTAATTAAGCCGTGGAAACACCGCCACTGTTCCTACTCTTGCAGTCACATGGTTCAATGCGAAAACGGCAGGAAGAATGGGAAAATTCAAATACTGGATCATAATACCTTGAAATTGAGCTGCAAGTAGACCTCTCGGCCAAATTCAAGGACATAAACCAACGAAAGGAAGTAGCTATCTCCAGGCCTTTTTAGTGAAGATTGCGACACCTGTACCGTGCAACATTTCCTGTTCAGTGCCCTAACCAGGCGACCCTGCAAAAGAGCCTCCAAGATGAATGGCATCGTCAAAACTTGATTTACACGGCATTCGGACAAATTTAACACAGCGGAACTGATAGACATAAAAAGTGGCTTGGTGCTAGTCTGAATTTCTATTCCACTGATAATTCGGATGGCTTTTGTGAAGCGTTGAATTGCCCGACAATAGACACCTCTAATAAGACGCGTGGCAGTCAACTTATGGAACCTGTCACATGCAACTGTTGTGCTTTATCAATTGCATTGTACATTTTATCTCCGTGGTCTTTACTGTCACCTAGAACACTAATAGTACGTTGCAGACCCGGTCAGGTCCATTGTGCGCCTACATTCTCTATTATTTGTAACGGTGACGCTGTAACCCCAAAACTTCACGTCGGTACGGGTAAAACCGGGTATACCCGTACCCGTGATGACTCCTACCGTACCCGACCCGACCCGTGAAATGCGTACCCGACCCGTACCCGATCTGCGGGTACGGGTCGGGTACGGGTAAAACCCGCGGGTACGGGTATACCCGCAGACCCCTACTGCACAGCCGTTACCATCTACATAACTTCAACCAAGGATTTAAAAGAAATCCATTTTGTCGCACACGGGATACATTCTCGCTTTCTGTTATAGACGAGCTATTTTAACGGACGATTGGATTGGTTCGGGAGTTTAGCGACATCTTATGGCGATGTAGACAGTTGACGACTTGACGTCGAGAGAAATTATTCTTAACACTTCTCAGCGTTCGTTTGGCATAACAGATCTCCTCTGCTCCCATAACACACCTATATTCTGGCAACCGGACTTCGTTTTTCACTTGATATCTTTGGACAACCCTTCTGACACGACACAACGCTCGCGAATAAGGTGGTGCCCTTTATAAATTCGGACTTTACGATCAAGATAATGAAAGATTACTTCAAATCCTCATGCGTAACTGCCTTGTTGGGGTGGCCCCATACTACCTGAGGTCTTTTTGCACCTTTGTCTCCTCCTTACCTGCGAGGGCCTCTTTGCGATCTTCGACCCGTGGACTTATGGTTGTCCCTCACATGCGCTCTGCTACGGCCCACTCTAGGTGCTTTGCCCGTGTTGGCCCATCAGCTTGGAACTCTCTTCCCCAGTCTCTTCGCCTTGAGTTACTAGCCCTCTCTCCTTCCCAGTTCCGTAGACGTCTTAAGACTTTGTTGTTCCCTGATGCAGGCACTGACGCAGGTCAAGAACGCTGCTGATTTCTGAGTGGCGCTATATAAATGTTCGATTACAATTACAATTACAATTACTCCAACTTAATTGGTTGAGCAGATAACAGCGATCAAAGTAGAAATGTTGCTGTAAGAATTCTTAATGTCTTTGTTTCACCTTCAGTTACTGTAGTCTATCTTTTTATTTATTTTATTTAGAACAAGGTTTAACGTCGTCATATGACATCAAGGGCCGTCTATCCCAGAACAAATTGCAGATATCTTTGAATGGTAACGTTTTAAAAGGTGTCTAATTGTCGAAATAGTCAGTGTGTTCAACGTCTGTTTTGTGTCTGACAGGGCCGCTGACGTTCATCATATCTATAGTAAAGCTGAAATGAATATAGAATTCTATTCTTTGGATCTGTCGTAAGGCCCAATCGTAAGCTCCAAACTTCTAAAGCGCCACTCGAATAATAAGGGCAGGGCACCAGCTTATTCAAGAGCGCTATGATCACGATGCTAATCTTCTTCGTAATTACAAAGTGTCGTTAAATATTAATTAATCAAATCGATCGCCACAAGAAACAACAAATCAAACTTACAAAATGTCGACGGCTTGGTATTCCAGTAAGATGTCGCTAAACACTGAATATTACTAATAATTTGTTACGATCTTTTTAAACACCTTTTAAATTGGGATAGAAAACACTATATATAATTGTCACTTACTATCGATCTCATATTTTTTCCAAAAACCACTGAAGACGTTTAGATATCATTGTTTCCATTACTTTGCATATGGTAGGGGTCAAAGATATAGGTCGATAAGATTCTGGGTTTGATGCTTCCTTATTAGGTTTTAATAAGGGTAGAATTATGGCATGATGCCAATCAGTAGGCAATTTCCCTTCCTCCCAGATCTCATTATAAAAGAATAATAACATTTTAAGAGCATTCGTATGAAGATGTTTTAATAACTCATAAGGTAGTTTATCGTCACCAGGTGATTTATTATTTTTAGCTGATCTAATTGCCTGTTTTAATTCATTAAGATTAAACCTTTCATTTAGGATTTCCATTTCATCAGCAGAATTATCGTAAATCTGATTAGGGTTATTTTTCAAATTATTATTGTTTATATAATTTAAGAATTTTGCACTGTAATTTTGAGTGTTACTAGTATTCGCATAATTCCTAGCTAAAATATTTGCTTTTTCCAAGTTTGTTTCAGCTATCAATCCATTATAACTTAGAGTAGGAATGGAACTATAAGTTGCAATACCATTCATTCTTCTTGCCCAACTCCAAACAGAACCCAATTTCGTTTGATTTGTAAGTTCAGAGCAATATGCTTGCCAACAAGTTTTTGCTTCTGTTTTAAGGGTCTGTTTAACAATGGCTTCTTGCTTTTTATATTCTAAATAATCATTTAATTCTCTTGTTTTAGTCATTTTATTCCTATACTGATTTCTCTTATAAATGGCTTCACTACACTTATCATTCCAATAGGGTAGAGGTCTAAATTTCTTATTTTTATTCTTTCGATTTTTAAGATTTTTACTAGGTATTGATTGGTTGGCTATAGATGTAATGCACTCTACCAAATTACCAATAAACAGATCGACGCTGCATTTGAAGGACAACTGTCAAACAATAGTCCCAAGTAAGCATAATGAGGCATATATTTTCTGAATCAGCAGACTTCAGGCTATGAAATACTTATTTCATTGTGAACAAAAGTCAATTTATATAGCGGCCTTAGAATGCCAAATGGCAAAATAGTCACCAATAAACAGATCGACACTGCATTTGAAGCACAACAGTCCAACAATAGTCCCAAGTAAGCATCATTCAGCAAAGTCTGAACCCAAAAGTCAAAGCTCGACTTTCTATTTCGGACCACATCGTAAATAGGGATGTTAAACGATAATCGGAAATCCGATTATCGGTTTCGAAAACGATAATCGGTTTTCATTATTGACAAAACGATTATCGAATTCTGCCTCTTATATATAAAACGGAGCCACAGCCAACGAGGTAATAGTAGAACCCACCCACAGCGACGTATTATTGCCTCTTATATATAAACGGATACTTCCACAGCCAACGAGGTAATAGTAGAACCCCCACAGGGACCTATTATTGCCTGTATATAAAGTGGACTTCCACAGCCAACGAGGTAATAGTAGAACCCCGTACGTGTATGTACGTTACCGTACATAGCGATTATCGGTTTTCAGTAACTTGCATTATATGATAATATATTAAATTTTCTATGAAGGCCAATAAAAAAACGATAATCGGTTTAAAATCGGATTTCTAAAACCGATAATCGGTTTGCCAAAAAACCGATATTAGCAACCCTAATCGTAAACCAGGCCGATTTCACACATGCCGCTGACCATAATCTGTCTTTACATCGCAAATAACTTCTTAATCTGAAGACGAAAACGCGTCTTCGCTCACATCCAAGACACGTCTCAAAATCTCGACAAACGGGACACTTACACATTTTTAAAAGTATCGTAACTCGGAAAATATTTACTTTCTGACAACAAACTAAGCATCAAAATGTCGGGAAATTATCCGTAAACAACATTGATACTATTTTTAGGCATGACATAATGAAGCTATATTTATTTGCTAGTCTGTTTCAATGCCTCCCATTTGGGGTCATCCGTGACCCCATCCGGCGGGAACGTGTTAAGCTATATTCTATTATGACTTCTTCATTGACAGTAGTAATAGTAGCATAATGATCAGAGCCCATATTGCTGTTAGTGACATTATGCCTAGCATTTAGAGCTATATCTTGTGAACTTATGCTTAAATCTATAACGGAATGGGAATTTGATTGGTTTGATGTAATATGGGTAGCTTGACCTGTATTAAGTACTACTAAATTATTTTCAATTAATATTTCTTCTATGATTTTTCCTCTTTTGTTTGTTTCCGAACAACCCCATAGTTTATTATGAGCATTAAAATCTCCAACAAGAATTGATCTTTTATGTGGAAAAATATCTTGAATGTCCTCTTTATTAAATTTATATGAAGGTGTCATATAGGAATTAAAAATCTTTAAATGGCCATTTAAAGTATTAATTTCAATACCTTGAATTTCAATATTTGGAATTTCTGCTACATCTAATACATTAAAATTTAACCCCACTTTTATGTAAATAGCCAAACCTCCCCTTTCATTACTTAAACAATCCTTACGTATAATATTATAGCCATCTAATTTTGGGGATTCATTTTGATCTTTTAAAAAGGTCTCCTCCACACATATTACATCTGGTGGAATGCATGCTTTCAAGATATAATTTTTAAGCTGCTCTTTATTACCACGTAAACCACGTGCATTCCACTGAAAAATGGTCAAAGCCATAATGGACAAAAAGAAATTTATAAGAATCTACTGTTTTAAATTTACCAATCTTTGTATCTAAATTCTATTTCCTTATTAAAAAGGATTTCAGATGCTGCCTGGCAAATTTCAAACTGTGCATGTTTCCTAGATTTAGCCTTATCAATAGTTGCCAACACACCAAGAATAAATGACATCTTTATTTGTGTAATTGGATCATAATCTAACACTACATCACTTTCTGGTTTGGCATTGTTTATCGCCTTGTAATCCTGTTTATCAAAGGACAAAAACCTTTTGACCAAATCACTAGGAGAGATTTCATGATTAGAATCAATTTGCACGGTTGGTATTTTATTTTGTAAATCTACTGAAGTATTTTTGATTTCTATTTGATTTTCTAGTCCAGATTTCACTTTTGAGGCATAGCTTACGTTACTTGCTTTCAGAGCAATATTAACATTTTGATTTTCAATGTCATCAACTTTAGTCATAGCCTCAGCAAAAACAATATTTTGCTCTGCTCTGATTCTAAGTGCAGCCTGGGTTTTAATGTAAACTGAACATCTTTTATAAGCCGCACTGTGAGCCTGTCCACAATTAGCACATCTTATTTTTGTTTTATCTGGACAGTTAGCAAAAGAATGGTTACCACTACATCTACTACACACAACTTCCCGACTGCACGAAAGCTTCGTGTGACCAAAAAACTGACATCCATCACACCTCAAAGGTTTAGGTACATAAAGATGAACTTTATACCTTCGTCCATCCACTTCCAAGAACTGTGGTAGAACAGTCCCTTTTGGATAAGCTATTATTGTTGCATTGCTAAATTCGGGATTACCCAATCTATTTATATGATGGGCTCCCACTTCTAATGCAATTTCATTCAGATTATCTTCATTTTCATGCAAGCCAAAGATCACCCCTTTAACAAAATACTCTTTTTCTTGTTTTTTCACAGGATATGGTTTCTTATTGGATACAGAAGGGTGTGTCAAAGAAAAGGGAACACTAGATTTAACAGGCTTGTCATTCAGTGACTGTATCTTGAGAAGCTGGTTTCTCTGAGCTTCATCTTTGGCAATTATCTTAAGCAGACCTTGTTGAGTAATATAAAGTTTTTCCACCTGTCCTCTAGACTTCTCGACTATTTCTTTATTCAGTTTCCGAGGCAAATGCTTGAAATAATTGCGAAGATCATCTTTAACTCCTTTTATAAATACCGTTCGTGACTGAACATCCTTAAGTCGTTTTTTTTGCTCCTCAGTCAAAGGAGGACGGGATGGACTGTTATTTTTGGGTTCAATAACTTGTTTAGTCAATGTTTCATTCACATTATCTGTAACCCCATTGGGTATCAACATTGACTTATCCATAGCAACGATCTCACCTTGTTCCACATTTACATTTGACATTTCAATCACATTCATATCTCTTAAACTCTGGAAATTTAAATCTTGTTGATTCAAATCTACTTGATTTGTGACAGAACCCTGAACATTTTTTACATCAACACATTTGTCAGAAACACTAACGCATTTAACAGATTTCTCATTAGTAATATTATTACTAAAAACCGGGCCTGGGTCTCTATATAAATTTGTTCTAATCTTTTTTTTGGGGTGTGCAACTGGATGAAGCTGATGATGAGAATCATTTCCACACCGTTGACCATCGAGACTCCGAGGAGGAGGGACCACCTTCAGGAAGTTCTCCTTAATCAATCCTTTTGTTTTTGTGACTAGGTGAGAGGTAGTCTTCATCGGCTCCGTCCTACTTTCCAGTGACTGGGACCTTTTTCTTGCTAATGTATCAATGTACGATTCAAAATACCTTTCCTCTTTATCATCAGCACGACGAATATTGCCAGACGAATTATAGAATGAATTTGGCACAGCTTCGTCTGAATCAGATAAAAAGTTACCTTCAGAAAAAGCATCTATTGAGTATTTAAATTCTGTGTCACGTCGGACTTCTCCTCCGCGATGCTCTTATTCGTCGAAATATCGCCCAAATTCGGAGAACCGGATGAGCTGTTGAGTGATCTCTTTCTTTTGTATTTTCCCATTTCGTGTTAGTTTGTTGATTATTACTCAGACCGTATCGATTTCTCAGTATATAGTTTCCCGCCACAATGGCGCGAAAGTAACGTTCTTGAAACCGTCAATTATAAAGACCACAAAAGATCTTTTTATAATCCTTTCAGTAGTTCCAACTCTGTATAATATTTCCAACAAAGTCGTACAAATTGTTTTTTGTATTTCTCGATTTTAACGCAGTTTTATGCAATTTAACGTGAACACTAAATATTCCGTTCAATGATATGTTGACGTCACGTGACCCGCCGTCTTCAATGTAATGGAAACAATGATATCTAAACGTCTTCAGTGGTTTTTGGAAAAAAATAACCTTTTTTCAAAAAATCAATCTGGCTTTCGAAAATATAAAAGTACACATGATCAAATTCTTAAATTTCAGGATACTATTCTTAAAAAATTTAAAAATAAAGAACATGTTTTAGCCATTTTTATCGACTTCGAAAGAGCATATGATATGTTGCATGTCCCTACCCTTTTAAAGAAATTTAAAGAATTCGGAATAATGGGCAATATATTTAAATGGGTTGAAAACTTTCTTTCTGATAGAACTTTTCAAGTAAAGGTTGGGGCAGAACTTTCTGATAAATTTGTACAACAGAACGGTACTCCTCAAGGTTCAATAATTTCTCCTCTTTTATTCTTAATAATGATAAATGATATTCCCACAGGTGTGGATGGTGTAGAAATGTCCCTTTTCGCTGATGATAGTGCTATTTACTTAGGACATAGAAATATTAAAACCTTAGAAAATAAAATTCAATTATCGATCAATTTAATACAAAATTGGTGCAATAAAAATGGTTTTAGAATATCTATGAATAAAACGACTGCAGTCCTCTTTTCAAAGAGAAATAAATTATCAAGGATTACTATAAAGATTGATCAAAAACATATTAAGATAGAAAATAAAGTAAAATTCTTGGGTGTAATTTTTGATAGTAAAATGAGTTGGAAACCACACATTGATTATATTGTTGAAAAATGTAAAAAGAGGTTAAACCTTTTAAGAGCCATAAGTGGCTATGGTTGGGGAGCTTGTAAAAAAACACTCCTAACCATATATAGAGCATTAATCAGGTCTATTTTAGATTATGGTGATGTTGCCTATTCTTCAGCCTGCAAGTCTTACTTGGATAAACTAACATGTATTCAAACTGAGGCTCTTAGATTATGTTGTGGAGTTCCAAAGGGTACTGCAGCATCAGCACTTCAAAATGAATGTGGAGAATTACCACTTCATTTAAGGCGACTCCAAAATTCATTAAAATTTGGAGTTAAAATTTTGGGTAGTAAATTTCACCCCCTTACTAGAGTCATGGAAAATCACTGGACAAATGTTTTTAGGACATCTGATAGCAGGGAACATTCAATCTATACTCGTACCTCTGAATTCTTCTCTTCACTTGATACATCATTTATTGGCCCCTCCTTCCCTTCTTCTGCTCCTTGGTGTAATAAAGAAATAGAAGTTGACTTATCTCTGAAGAAATGTATAAATAAGAAATATGATCATCCTGAATTTCTAAAACAAAATGCTTTAGAATTAATTTCTAAATATGAGTCTTATATACATATCTATACTGATGGGTCAAAAGTAAATGACGTTGTTGCTGCTGCTTTCACGGTACCAAGTTTAAATGTAGATAAGAAATTTAGATTGTGTAATAATTCTAGTGTTTATGCAGCTGAATTAACTGCAATTGTTGAAACTGTTCTTTGGATATTAAACAGTGAGTGTTATAATAATTGTAAGTTTGCGATTTTCTGTGATTCATTGAGTGCTCTTACATCAATTAAGAGGTCTTACTGTCAGTCTAGACCTACTTTATTAAATGTTTTATTATATCATATAAGCAAACTAAATTCTAATCAAATAAGATTTATTTGGATCCCAAGTCACATTGATCTGTTAGGCAATGATAGAGCAGATACTTTGGCTAAAGAAGGTCTAGCTATTGATCACATAAATTCTACTAATTATCTTGAACTTCAGGAAATTTTTACTTTAATAAAACTTTATATAGTAAATAAATGGCAACTAGAATATAGTAATGATAATAGAGGTCATTTTTATAAATCTATTTGTCCAATTGTTAGTACAGATATAAAATATTTCGAACCTTATAGGCATAAGGAAGTCCAAATTTCTAGATTGCGTCTAGGAGTGGCCAATACTAATCAAAGACTATTCGTTATAAAAAGGCATTCAAACGGTTTATGTGATACCTGTCAAGTCAAGGAGACAATTCATCACCTCTTGATTGACTGTGTAAAAGAAGATATTTCAGAATTACTTAGAAATAAATGTCAATTATATAAACACGAAATTTCCATTAAAACCCTTATGACGGTAAATTTATTTCAAAATGAAGTGTATAGGTTAGTTAAGATAATCAATAAAGGTAAAATTTTGTAATTGGATATTTTAAGTTTGTTCCTGTGAATAGTTGTATTTCTTAGTTATAACTATAAATATTTAATTAGTCTTTTATTAATACACTTTTATAATTTTGAAGTAAAAAATGCATTATTGTGATTCACAAGTTGTAACTGGAATATTATACTTTAATTTAGGTTGTATGTGTACATTTTGGTTACTGAAACACTCATAGATAACATCTTTCAATTGTTAATTTTTAAATATGTTATGTCATATAACATTTATAATAAAATTCTGATGTTGGAAAATTATTAATATTAATTATTGGTTAATGAATATCTATATTGCCATATTACTATTGTGCAATGTTGGTTGCAACGCTGGTTACTATTATTCAACTTTGGTTTTACAGTATTATATATTACAAATGGTTTGGTTTGGTTGCTGTATCGGAGTGCCTGCTGTGTTGCATAATATTGCAGTACTGTGTTGCAATGCTGTTTGCCGAAATATCCATGGACGACTTCTTTTCGACTGTTGATTTTTGTTTAAAATATGTTTTGTCATAATAATAAGAACCCGATGTTGGAAAATTATAAACATTACTTATTGGTTAATGAATATTCATATTACAATATTACTATCATTCAACTTTAGTTCTTCAATATTGCATAATGGTATGGCTTGGTTAATGTACATGAACAGTTTAAAGGAATACCTTAATCAGTTATAATACATGTATGCTTTGTTAGTTAATGAAATTTGTCAGGACATAATGATCACAGACAGTATGAGATTAAATACCTTATGTTTGAAAAATATTGAATATTAGTGAAATTGTAAAGCTCTGTTTCGACACCTTTAATGGTGTTGTTCGGATGCTATAAGTTTCTTGTTCTGATTGTATTGCATATTTTCTGTATTGTCGTCAACGGCCTTTGATGTCATAAGACGACGTTAAACTGTGGTGAAATGAAAAAAAATGACGATCTCATATTTTTGTGAAAAATGTTCAATGATCTATCCGCAGGAAAAATTTTTTATATGTTTTGACACAACTGATACATTTACGAATTGTCAACAACGGCCTTTGATGTCATAAGATGACATTAGGCCTTAGAATAAAAATAATAAATAAAAATGATTCAATTGCTTGAAGTTTAAGTTCGACTTATAATGACCTGGCCGTCGTAAGATATCGTTAAACAATATAAATTACAAGGCTATTTCTACAAGTTGCGTTCTGCATTTAGGCCTACAAGCAGGCATAGGAGGTCGCTTAAAGGCTGCAGCACTGCTACAGTAAATGAAGATCAATTTCAAGCATTTTAAAACCAAAGTGACAATCATCATAACAGTCCAATCAAGCAAAATGTTCAGGCAACCAACGAGAGTTCAGCTAACAGGGTGATCTAATTTCTATTAAACGATTTTAAGACACTGTTTTTGTAAATTATATATTACAAAAGTTAACAGTGTAAACGCAACGTTATTTGAAATGGGTTTCCCGCATAAAGATTAACCCTATGTGGCCAACAGAATGCCATTCTTTATAACATGTTAGGCTACATGAGTCCATGATGGGTCCATGATGGTTCAGCTAGTTAGGCAATCGGCAAGGAATCTATATTTAGATGAATGGTTGCTTCTGAAAATAATTGTGTATCCGTTTAACTCCTAAAAACGATGTCGCCCAAAGCTCGAGGGTACGTACCATACGTATTCTATTTTTTGAAAGGTACGTACGTTTTTTTAACGTACCCTATTTTAGGGTACGTAAACAATACAAAAATACGTTAACCACGTGATTGCTCATTATAAGAATGTTTAATTTAATTTAAGCAAACAATCACAACCCAGTATACATCGTAGTAAATTGCTGCGATGCTATATTGTAGGTCTAAGTTTATCCAGCATACATTGCACTTAATGCACTAATGTCCAGATTATACGTAGGCTATGGGTCACCGAGTAAACCATAAATAAAATTTTCGTGTATGATACGTACCATACGCGTATTCTATTTTTGAAAGGTACGTACGTATTTTAACGTAGCCTATTTTAGGGTACGTAAACAATACAAAAAATACGTTAACCACGTGATTGCTCATTATAAGAATGTTTAATTTAATTTAAGCAAACAATCACAACCCAGTATACATCGTAGTAAATTGCTGCGATGCTATATTGTAGGTCTAAGTTTATCCAGCATACATTGCACTTAATGCACTAATGTCAGATTATACGTAGGCTATGGGTCACCGAGTAAACCATAAATAAAATTTTCGTGTATGATACGTACCATACGCGTATTCTATTTTTTGAAAGGTACGTACGTATTTTAACGTAGCCTATTCTATTTTAGGGTACGCGTACCCTCGAGCTCTGATGTCGCCTCATGTCAAATTATGCTTCTGATATTGAATATGGTGCGTTAAATGTCCATAGGCAATTTATTTTACTTCGCAAACCTAAGACTTCGCCGATTCACCTTCATTAATATAATAATCTGAATGCGTCTGTTATGTAAGCAACCAGCGATAATTTACTGACACTCGATTATTGCCCAAACTGGTAACAACACGACGTTCTGTAAGGAGTTTCCAGTCCTGTTTATAATAGGACCTTGCGTTATCGGGGTAGCAATTCAAGATAGAGAGGCAGAGGATAAATATCTGGTCTTTGTGCGAGTGAAACTTTCGATTTCATTCAATATCTGCTGAAGTGATCGTTCACTTTTGAATTTACGCTGGCAAATGTAGGATGCGGTTTATTATTTTAAAACTGATATACATAGAGAAGATTGTGTCGGAACAGATTACCACTTACTTAAGCACTAACAACTTGCTTCCAAAATTTCAGTCGGGCTTTCGTAGGGGCCACTCCACGCAAACATTGCTGCTCCGCTTGTTATCTGACTGCTATGGGGCCATGGACGGGAGGCGGGTGACCCTACTGGCCCTCTTCGACGTAAGTGCAGCTTTCGACACAGTCGACCATGAAATCCTTATCAAACGCCTCTCTATTTCTTTTGGACTCGCTGACCGTCCGCTTGATTGGATCACATCTTTCTTGGCTGGGCGGTCCAGTAGTGTGGTTGTGGGAGCAAGCAGGTCCCCCTGGGCCCTGACTCCATTTGGGCTCCCGCAAGGCTCTGTCTTGGCTCCTTTACTATATCTACTCTACACTTCTGACATTGGGACTCTCTTATCTTCCTACGGTGTGCTAAGCCAGCTGTATGCAGACGACACACAGGCATATCTGCATTGCGCTCCCCTTGCCGCGATCGGGGCTGCCCGCACCATGCAGCAGGCAATGGGGGCCCTCGCAGATTGGATGTCCTCTAACCGGCTCCGCCTCAACGCCCAAAAACCCATTTCATCTGGTTGGGCACCAGGCAACAGCTGGCCAAGCTAGACCGAAGCGCTCTCTCAGCTGAATTCCCCACTATGTCCTTTTCTCTGGTGGTGCGTGACCTCGGGGTGCTATTGGACCAAGAGCTCACCTTTGCATCTCATATAAATCAAGTTTGCCGCAGCTGCTACTACCAGTTGCGGCAGCTCAGGGTCATTGCTCGCTCCCTGACTTTTAAAGCAGCAGTCTCCTTAGTTCACGCGTTTGTGCTGAGCCGCCTAGACTATTGCGCCTCCATCTACGCTGGTCTCCCGCGGGTTCGAATCGAGAGGCTGGAGCGGGTTCACCCGGGCTGCGGCTCGACTCATTGGCGGATTTGGTAAGACCGACCGCATATCTCAATATATGCGTGAGGTATTGCACTGGCTTCCTTTCCCTCAACGCATCTCATACAAGGATCGCGTCCTTGGTGTGGCGGTGCTTATCAGGCTGGGCACCCTCTTACCTGCGTGAGCTATGCCGCCCTCTTTCTACTTGCACGGACCGCCGAGCACTGCGCTCCTCTGTCCACGGTGACTTGGCGGTCCCATTCGCCCGCTCTGCAACAATGCAGAGCCGTTCCTTCTCTGTGGTTGGTCCAACAACCTGGAACGGGCTAACACTAGATTTACGACACCTTTCAAACTGTTCTCAGTTTCACCAACTGTTGAAGACTGCATTCTTCCGTATGGCCTGGGTCGGGAGCGCCTCTGAGTAGGGATCTTGAAGGGCGCTATAAATTCTATTGATTGATTGATTGACATAAATAATGAAATATGTATCTTCTTAATGACTTTACAGGTAGTAGCTATAGATAACATAAAATGTGACTTGGTGTTTGATTGAATTCTGCATACCAAAGGCAATTCGTATGACACATTTGTGAATGTTAAGAATCTCAACAACAGACAGTTAGACACCTCTAATAAGACGCATTAATCTCCTACAATAGACGTCAATCGCTTCAGAAATTCGGTTCGTACGGCACTACGATAACGATACGCATAGGACAAAATTTTTGTAAAACTCCTCTACCGCTTTGGAATCACGTGGTGCCAGTCCGAAGCCTAGACAAAAAAGGAGGAGGGAGGTTTTCCTGGCGCTGCTAATAGTTTGCTAACGACGCTGTGTCATAATGAAGATGATGACCATCGCCTCCTTACTACTTAGGCTTTGGACTGGCACTAACCGAGGCTATTCATCCGTTGTGATAAAAATTCGTTAAACAGCAGCTAAATAAATTTACAAGAATACTCACAGGAACGGTAAGAACTTTTCGAAAAAAACGTTTCTCTTTCCTCTAGGCTTCTACAATGACAGCGCCTCTGAAAAGTTCATACTGTGAGAGGCGCTTTATAAATGTTCAGATACAATACAATGCAATACAAGATTTCTCTATCGATGTTAGCAGCTCTCATGCAAAAGATTTCGTTGAAAAATGGAAATAACAACTTTAAAAACAGGCAGCATTGTCTAATGCGTCACTGAAAAATTAATGGGAGGATAACGTTGTTTCTCTATACCAAACGAATGGTTAAGTCTTTCTTAAACTTACATTACATCACCGGAGAAGAAATGGAAATGAAATCTGTCAGGTATATGTATATGTAGGTAGTTTCTGTTTAACGACGATGTTTAATATAGCGAAGATGATTACCATTGCCCTTCTCTTTGATCAATGTTTAGGAATGCTACCACCTATGCTGATAAATATTAGAAATATGAAGCTTCAGTTGGACACCTCTAAAACGCTTGATTATAAAGCATATAAAAATTATATATGCTCCAATTAAACACCTTTAAAATACTTTTATTTAAACCTATATGTTTGCCATTCGCGTCTCATACGTTTAACTCCGCCACTGTTCGCTTTCTGACAGTGCCAGTCCCAAGCCTGGATAAATGAGGAGGGCGACACTAATGGTCATTGATACCACACAGCTAGTCGTTAAACAGAAAAACCACCACCATACGTCGAGTACTATTGTTGCTAAAAGATGTCATTAAACATTGGACAAATTAAATCATACGTCGAGTAGAACGATATAAGTTGTTCGCGAATGTTGTGAGAACCGTTGAAAAATTATTTCTATCGACGGCGTTTAAACGTTAAACTCTGGATGATAACTTCACAACAATTACAATAATGACGGTTATCTCGTCTAATAACAATAAGATTACATGACTTAGACGTAACAGAAAATAACACTTTTAACAGGAGTTGAAATTAACCGTATGGCAGCCTGCACGGCGCCCATCTGTGCTACTGCTCATTTTACAGTCGGCCCCTGTGGAGTTGAAGGCTGAGCTAACTTTATGGGTCTAGCGGGTGTCGAACCCGAGTCCTTCTGCGGTACCAGCGTGCTACCATTCAACCATCTTCCAGCTCCATCTATTGGTAAAAGTGTGAAGTTAGGTCGAGGTTAACGGGCCTGGCAGCCACAAGATGTCGCTAAACAATAGAGAAAAAGGCTCTTTGGGCATCTTCAAACCGCTCTCCGCAGAAACTATATTAACACGGCTTTTGTTGCTGTAAGATGTCGTTACACTCTTGATCCTGCATTCTTAATAACTATGTGACAATTATCTCGTCTCCTGGTAAACCGCAAAAGTGTTAGATAAAGTCGACCTCAATTGTTCCGGCAGCAACGAGATGTCGCTAAACAATGTAGAAGACATCGCTTCTTTGGACACCTTAAAAAAGCTTTCCAAAGATTCTATTTTACTTCGTCAGAAGCTTTTAATCGTAACTTATCTTCGGATGTTCTTTATTCGTTACACTTTCGAATTGTCGTTTACGGCCTTTCATGTTATAAGAAGAAATTAAACTGTGGAGTTGAAGGCTGAGACAGCCTTTTTAGACAGCTCTATTAGCTGTTTGTAATAACTTATATTTTTCAATATGGTGAAATTGGTGTTATTGTGGAATCGGTGAAATATGGTGAAACTGGGTTCCGAATGACCTTCTGGTCCTCGGGTAAGAGCTCAAGCATTTTATTACCCAGATGGAGAAACACCCAGCAGTTATCAGCATCCCAGAAACATGGTCTAATACGAAAATAGCAGGAAGAATGGGACAATTCAAATACAGGATCAAATACCTTGAATTCGAACCGCAAGTGGACCTCTCGGTCAAGTTCAAGGATGTAAACCGTCGTAAGGAAGTAGCTATCTCCAAGCCGCGTTTATAATGGACGCTGTAACACCTGTAATGTGCCGGAAACCATGTTATATTTCCTCATTCAGCGCTCTAGCCAGGCGACCCTACAAAAGAGACCCGAGATGAATTTTGAAGCCAAAAATTAATCTATGGCTTTGAACAAATTTAACACACCCGAACTGCCTATAGCCTACATAAAGGGTGTCTTGGTAATTCGGATGGCTGTCGTGAAGCGTTAAGTTGCCCTACAATTATAGACACCTCCAATAAGACGCACGGAACTTCTACAATAGGCGTCTAACTCTTTGGAAATTGGGTCCTGGATACGTTCTTGGGTACATTAGAAATTTCGAGATTATAATAATCGCGAATCACCCAGGATTGGTAACATATGATCAAATCCTGAGGAAGGGCCTTCAGAACATCCTAAATATAGACTTTACAGACATGCAATGGCAACAATCTACCTTACCCATTGGGTTAGGCGGACTGGGCATTCGAAGGGCGTCATCGCTGGCACTTCCCGCTTTTCTAGCATCAGCCGCGGGCACCTCCGAGCTCCAGTCAAACATCTTATGCGTACTGGACAGTCAACCGGATTTGCATTACACGAACCTATCCACGCACTGGCAGACAATAACTGGGTTGTCGTTGACGGAATACTCCCCAGCAAATATACAAGCCAAATGGGACAACCCGATTCTTCTAAGAGAGCATTCGGAACTACTCCTTTCCACCACAGAGCTGAGCGAACAGGCGCGCCTGAAAGCCATGTCCTTCCAGCACGCCAGCGATTGGCTGCATTCTCTGCCAATTACATCCTGCGGCCTCAGGCTCAGCGATGAGGCCATCAGAGTGGCGGTTGGCCTTCGTCTGGGGGCCAACATATGCCAACCTCACGTCTGCACATGCGGCGCACTGGTTACCGCTAGAGGAACACACGGCCTCTCTTGCTCTCTGGGATTTGGTCGAGTAGCCAGACACGCCGCCATCAACGACCTGATCCATCGCAATCTTATCAAAGCCGGTTTCCCAGCGGTAAAGGAGCCACGGGGCATGCTGCGATCGGATGGTAAGAGACCGGACGGCACCACGCTTATACCATGGAGAGCGGGCCGAAACCTCGTGTGGGATGCAACGGTGGTCGACACGCTAGCGCCTTCCTACCTGCAGGCAACGGCCGTGACAGCAGGAGCAGCAGCTGAAATAGCTGACAACAGAAAAAATCAAAAATACCAGACCCTTCTTGACACACATGACTTCATTCCGCTGGCTCTGGAAACTTTAGGTCCAATTAACTTAAGAGGCCTTGACTTAATCACAGTGATGGGCCGTCATCTGACAAAGGCGACGGACGACGTCAGAGAGACGACCTTCCTCTTCCAAAGACTGTCGTTGACAATTCAGCGCTTTAACGCTTTGGCCTTCACCGGATCTTTTGTTGACCCTATGCCCGAGATGGAAGAGGGATAGCCCTTCCAGTTACACTAGTTTTTGATATAATAATAGTAATAGTAATAATAATAATAATAATAATAATAATAATAATAATAATAATAATAATAATAATAATAATAATAATAATAATAATAATAATAATAATAATAATAATAATAATAATAATATCTTTTCTTTAATAAGCGCCTGACAAACGCACTGCGCTGTACATTTACATGTTATGCAATTTAAATCTTAACTACTAACAGAACAGACAGCCTGCAATACAACGGCGGGCAGCAATAATAGCAGCCTACAAAGCATATCCGCCCAACGGGGACAGCTCGAACTCGGTGGCCTCTCGGTCTCTTGTGCCAGATGTTATCCAATGCGCCACGGCCCCCATGATTACTATACGAAGTATACACAAAAGAAAAAGTTTTTCCCGCGCATCCTCAAAAATATCCGAAAATCATCCAAAAAACCTCGAAGAAACCCGACAAGAACCTAGAAACGAACGTTATGTGGGCATTGTATAAATAAACTTTCTACGAATATTATTAGTTTCTGATACTAGATTCTTGCTCAGCAACGAGGACGTCGTTAAAGAAATTTTACAGTATAACACATCTGAACGGTGAGAACAGTTCAGAACAATTTCAGTTGACGTTAGAGGCCTTTGATGCTCCAAGATTTCGCTAAGCCTATGACAGAACTAGTGTAATACAAGTGTAATACGCTGAATATTAGACACCTTTAATAGAATGTTTCAAGATACTATATAAATTTTTCAGTTGCGTTGGTTCGGCATATAAAGCTTCGACATCTTTTAATTAGACGACGTTAAACAACTCCGCCACTGTTTGCTTTCTGATAGTGCCAGTACCAAGCCTCTTAGATAAAGGAGGAGGGCGACGCTAATGGTCTTTGTTACCACACAGCTAGTCGTTAAACAGAAAAACCACCACCACGACGTTAAACCTTGGAATAATAATAATAAGGTTAGACAGATAAGTTACAGTCCTAAGGGTGGTGCCAGCTCTAAGCCTGGATAACGGAGTGAGGGCAACGCTAATCTGAAACAAGGCCTACCCACTGAATCGAAAGCTATTCAATACAAATTGAAACAAGGGGTTATGGTCAAAATGAGCACAGCCCTGGCGGTCTTATGATGTCGTAAAACACCTGATACTACACGTATAGGTTGAGCGTTTGCATCAATTATCGCGTCTCCTGGTAAACCGTAACAGTGTTAGATAAAGTCGACCTCAACGGCAGCCACAAGATGTCGCTAAACAATGTAGAAGACAGCGCTTCTTTGGACACCTTCAAAAAGCTTTCCGCAAATACTATTTATTTCGTCAGACGCTTTTAGTCGTTGCTTAATGCGGAGGTTTTGTATTCGTTACTCTTTCGAATTGTCGTTTACGGTCTTTGATGTCATAAGACGAAATTAAACCTTAGAAAAATAAATAATACTGATGAGGACAATACTGTCGTTAGACAAATTTAACACTTTAGCGACATGCTGGATTGTTACACTCCCGTCGCTACAATGTTTAAGCGCTTTATTCTGACACTATGTCAATATAACTCCTCCACTACCCTATCTCTGGTTGTGCCAGTCCCAAGCCTGGAAAAGGAAGGAGGGCGACGCTAATCGTCTTTGTTATGCCGTAGTTGCGTTCAACTGCAACTAAGCAACAGCTATGAATACCGGCTGCACTTTAAAAACTCGGCATGGCAACCCTTCTCTCCCTCCACCCTTTCCCCTGGCCCTCACCTCAACCACACCTCACTCACATCACTTCCCCACATCAGCCAACCACACTGATAAGTTGTTCCATAAGTTGCCTAAATCTCTATTTTCAGCCGTGGCTGGGCTGGGAGCGCCTCTGTGTAGGCTCCTGAAGAGGCGCTATATAAATTCTCGAAATGAACGAACGAATGAATGGTGGAAGGAATGACAGAAGACAACAAGCCAACAGGATAACAACCAAGAAGAGCGCAGACGAACACTTAGGAGAACGAAGCATAGCAATCAAGAAGGAAGAAAGTGAACCAAAATAATAAACTCTTAAAACACTTGAACTCGTTGCGTAGCTTACATAATGAACAGCCACCTATAAGGGTTTACTGGTTGATTAGCCTGATTTTTCAAAAACTATGATTGAGCCCAACCTCGTGGGAGCCCCCAAGCCTCAGTGTGCCATTAGGAAACATCGTCTGGGAGGGTTATAGGACCTGATTTAGACCGGTGTCAATAGGAAATTGTCTGGGAGGCCCCCGTTTGGGTTATAGGACCAGCCCAATGGGGTAAGGCTAAGGGTTTATAGGCCAAATAAGACCTTATAGGACCCCTGTTTTCAAATTGGTATTCTCCATACTACACTGTGTCCGGATGAAAAGTAGAACACAACAAAAGTGTCATAACTCGGTCAAAACTATCAGTATTTACCTGAAATTTTAAACACAACAACAGTGACCATATCTACACGAGATCCTAAAGCCGTTTGGAAATGTTCGTGAATTTATCATATTTATGAGCGTTTGCAATGGAGCACTGACAAATTAAAGTTTCCAACATGGGCCCTTACATATTACATAAGAAAGTGAAGTTCAGCTACAGCTGGTGTTCAAAATGTCCTCCTCGTTCACGGACACATGACCGTAGACGTGGACGCCACTGTTTGATGGCCCGGTCGATGATCGCGTGGTCAAACAGCTGCCACTCCTCAACCAGACGCGCCCTTAGATGATCGACGTCACGAATACGGGAACGATAAACGCGCTCCTGCAGTACACTCCAGATTTGGTAGTCAACTGGATTGAGGTCTGGACTGTTGGGTGGCCACATCTGCGGTGATATGAAGTCGGGTGTCTCCCGGGACAGCAGAGCAATGGTCTCACGTGCTCGATGCGCAGGGGCACTGTCTTGTTGGAATGTGAAGTAGCCGCCAGAAACCTGCTTGATAGCAGGTAGCAGATGTTGAGTGAGCAGCACATCGCGATAGTACGCTCCATTTACCTTCACACCCGGCTCAACAAAGATCAAATGAGTGCACCCCAGGGTTGACACACCGACTGAGACCATTAGTGACTTTGAAAAGTGTGAACGTGTTTTGAGGAGACGTTCAGCGTCTGCGTAAGTAAGGGCCCATGTTGGAAACTTTAATTTGTCAGTGCTCCATTGCAAACGCTCATAAATATGATAAATTCACGAACATTTCCAAACGGCTTTAGGATCTCGTGTAGATATGGTCACTGTTGTTGTGTTTAAAATTTCAGGTAAATACTGATAGTTTTGACCGAGTTATGACACTTTTTGTTGTGTTCTACTTTTCATCCGGACACAGTGTACTGCTGTAATATGCCAAAAATAATCTTTGGCGGCGGCTACGGCCTATGTTCTCATAAGCTGCCGTTAAACTGTGGATCCAATCCAATCCGAAATTGGATTCCGGAGCGATTGACGATTATTGGATTGTCGTCAACGGCCTTTGATGTCATATGACGACGTTAAACCTTGGTGTAAATAAAAAAAGAAATCTGCTTGGTACACACTACACAATGTCGCTGCGTGGGCGCTGTAGAGATTTCGAGACTACGATAACAATAAGCAGAAAGAAAGTTGTTCCCGTGCACCCACAAAATGTCAAAAGACATTGTAGATAGTTGACAACAATTTTGAAATAAACTTTCTACGAATATTATTAGTCTAAGATTCTTGAGTCTTGCTAAGCAACGCCGACATTTCTTGTTATGAAGTCGTCGTCAAAGAAATACATACGCATTGCTGCTATAAACAGCTTTCATAGACAAATGAACGGTGAGAACAGTTCAGGAAACTCAGTCGACATCAACGGCCTTTGATACACAAAATATCGTTCAAGACTAGATATTACTAAATTAACGACGTTCAAATTAAACACCTTTAATACTCGGCTAGATGCTGCTATATACATTTGTCAGTCGCGTCGATTACGTATAAACCAGGAAATCGACTATAGGCTATGGTCTTTGTTGTGTAAGATTTCGTCAAACTTTAGCAAACCAAGAAGTGTTTGTAATCCGCTACATCCTGCGTTCCGGTGGGGCTAGTTCTAAGACCAGATAACGGAGGAGGGCAACGCTATTAATCTCAGTTGTACAACAGCGCCGCTAAACGGCCACCAAGCTCACTCACTTAACCCTTTGGAGGTGAGGTGGGGTATGACAAACCCCATAATATAGCTTATTCTACGCTGCTTTTTCTACGGAAAACGTAGAACCAGCTTGGACTATTTTTGTCTACCTTAGTGATTGTGAAATACGGACACTTTAGGACACTTTCAGGTACTTTTGGACGCCATTTTTTTATTTCTTGCATATTAAAGTGAAATTAGAATTTTTTTATACATATTGATTTTAATTAATTAAAAAAAGTAACGGCACAGTGCCGACAAAATTGTCCGATTATAAGATATAACTGCATATAGTGTTGTATCGATGCAAAATTGATCCATTATTACGGGTATTATGTCACGTGTTCTCAAATGTTACATGTTCCGAGGGCCACGAAAATGCCATTGCAAAGGGCCGCTTTGATTTTGAGCGCCACCACGCTGGCCATATCAATTAGGCCTATGATTGAAAACTGTTATTTGTTCCTGAAAATCACCAGTTTAGCCGATAATTGGTTACAAAACTATAGTTTAGCTCACAATTTATGTTATGTAGTTGATATTGCCACTTGCAAGTAATTATATGTATTGGGTATGTCAGACCCCACCTCACCTCAAACGTTACAATGCTTCACCTCACCTCCAAAGGGTTAATCGTTAGCAATTCTTCAAAAATTGCTACAAGGGTTGTGATGTTGAAAAACACTGGATGCTGCAAGTGGGTTGCGCGTTTGCCTCGGTACACGCAGAATGATGGTTCGATCCTATTTGTTACAGTCCTACCGTGTAGGGACCTTGATCACACACGATTACTCAGCGCCGTCGAATGATAGTTAGTCACTTACAATCGCATTTTGGTAATTGCCTTTAATATCTTCCGAAAGAAAGACAAACGGACGCGCACACACTGACAAGCAGAGAGATATACAGCAACACACACACAGACAGATAAGAAGACAGACATACTGTTAGTTATAGCACTGGAATGCTTTGTTCTTTGTTCTTTGGAATGACAGATCGTTATTTATAGCAACGGAATGCGTTGTTTTTTCCAGGCAGACAGAAAGAGACAAGCAATGGGATTCAGAAGAAACACAGCAAGATCCTCCGTCAACAGAACCCTGTCAAGATCCCCAACTCATCCACCTCATCCGATTCCAACTCCGCCACCGCCTCCGCCCGAACATCCGTCTCTCCATCTGGAAGAGGGAGATCCTGGCAGCCAAGTGGTTCTCCGTGGTCCTGTCCGTCTTCACGGCCTACTGCTGGCTGCACATCCACATCCAGACACACTGCATGGTGACGGTGTTCGTCGGAGGAGGAGGTCCCACATCATGTCTACCATGCGTCGTCGTTATCTCGGCCTCGGTCATCCTCAGCCACCTGAACTCCTCCTCCGCCGTCCTCAACCCAATCCTCCTCTACGCCTCCGTTTCCAAGTTCTCCAAGTAACTCTCGGCCGCATTCCGACGCATGCTTCGGTTGAGGAGTGCCATTCTGTTGGCAATGAATTTTGCCAATAGTGCCCAGTATAATGATTATTACTAATTATATGAACTTCTGTTGCCCCGTGTGTCAAACGGTTGATGCTTTGTGCATTAGACACCGGCGCAATAGAAGTTCCTAATTACATTGCAAGTGATCAACCGATGGCTCGCCGTGTGATAACGATTCACATAATATCCTTATTACGACACACTGTCGTTAAACAATATATCTAACCAAAAGACCCTGCATAGGAACCTGAAACGAACCTTGAAGCGAGCATTGTATGGACGCTGTATAAATAAGTGCTTTCTACGAATTAGTTGAACATTCTAGATTCTTGTTCAGCGTCGCCCATCGTCCTTGTCGCGAAAGCGTCGTTAAACAAATATATTCACATTGGTGCTACAAGCTTTCTTAGGCATAAGAACAGTTCAAAAAAGTTAGTCAATCGACGTCAACGACCTTTGATGTCAGAGGATGCCGCTAAAAGCAGCACAGCATAGTGTAATACGCTCAAACATTGCACACCTTTAATAGTGGGCATCATCCTACTTAAATATATATATATTTGTCAGTAGCGATGACCAATTTAAGTCTGAGCTGTAATATGCCAAAACTAATCTTTGTCGGCGGCAATGGCCTATGTTGTCATAAGCTGCCGTTAAACTGTGGATCCAATCCAAGTAGCGTTGATTGAGCAGATCAGCTTCTTACTATCCTTACAGTCGTCAATGGTCTTTGTTGTAAGATTTCGTTAAACGTCTGTTAACCAATCAGTGTTCGAACTCCGCCACTTCGTGTGATCACGTGGTGCCAGTTCTAAGCGCAGATAACGGAGGAGGGCAACCCTTATTATCTCTGTTGCACAACAGCGTCGTTAAACATAAACTTGGCCTGCCCACTGAATCGTTAGCTATCTGATCTTCTGCTCTTCGTACCGCGGAGTGTTATCATTCACCTAAGCCACGGTCGATGTCAGCCTCAAGAGCGTTGAAAGATAGATACCTAATTATTGTCTCATGCCACCATTTCCAATTACTTACCACTACGACTATGTATGTAAGCATGTATGTATGTATGAGCACTTGTTATAGCGCCCCTTCAAGATTTCAACAGCGCGGACACTGAATCGGAGTTTCACGTCGAAGCGCATGAGCAATTGCGAGTAAAGGACTTGCCCAGAGTCCCTACGCGGCGGCTTGAGGTGGATTCGAACCCGCAACCCTCCTACTGCAAGGCACCGAACATACCCCTACACCACCACATGTTTATCTCAAATGCACCAACGCTTACCACATAATTTATATGAATATAGATAAAAGCAAGTGCTTATCGCGATAATCTAATTCTCAGCTATCTTTTTCCTCCATCAAGATATTCGCTGTTCTACAAATGTTTATCTTGTACAGGACAGTGATCGAGTTAACTTTGGTCATCATTTCCAGCGACTTAATCGCCGCAAGGTAACAGGTTTCGTCTTAGAAATTTGCGGAGCTACAACGTTTTAAAAGGGTTGAACTATAAGAAACTCTTTTCGCAGATTGCTACTTAATCAGGTTTCCTCTAAACAGATCTTAATAGAAACTCATTAGAATTTATGGTCATCCTTCATATTTCGTTTGTTTCAAGCGACCTTGGGTTGCCATTAGCAACGTCGGATTCAGAGGCTGGGATGCAGGAAAACTATATAGGACAGAATGATGCTGTTTGGGAGTCGGAGAAACTGTTGTTTATCTCATTAAGTGGAAATGTATGTGGCCAATGAAAACAAGAACACGACAGATTTTAATCGCTTCTTTATGATTTACATTTTACAGAATTATGGAGCTTTACCATTTCAAAAAAGAGAATAACAATTTAGTTGTATTTAACGTTTAGCGACATCTTGCGATCCTCATCAGTAACAAAACTCGAGACGAAGACTTCTACGTCCAATGGTTTCTATTATTACTCAAAGGTTTAACGTCGCCTTTATGACATCAAAGGCCGTTGACGACAATTCACAATGTATACCATACAATGAAAACGAGAAATTTAACGTCTAAACGACACCATTTAAAGGTGTCAAAATAAATCCTTACAATGTCACAAAATTCAATGTTAAACGACATAAAGTAATGCATCGGTTAAGCCTACTTTCTGTGAAACACACACTGTGGTTAAATGATTCGATACAAATTTAATTATAATAATATCATGACGTTAGATTCTTATTCTACTTGTACTCTTTTAACCTTCGCAGGACGAAGAGGGGTAAATAATTACCCCAGGGGTGTTTG
>JACEVL010000122.1:182500-470018 GCA_020284085.1 Aporrectodea caliginosa | reverse complement strand
ATGAATACGACGCCTAGGGTGATGATGACCCACTTTGTGCCCTCCCTCCTTGTCTGCATATAGAATTACCTTCCCCATCCACCTCCTAGATTCTCATGGCTACCTTTCATGTCTCCAACGAGATCATCTGACTGTCTGCTTTCTATTCCTAATTTCTTGGCTATAGGTCGCTAAGACTCTTCAGCTCTGCGGTAGTTGCCAACTTGCTCTACGTTCTTTCTAACTGTCTCAAACCCGTCCGTACCCCAAAAACCTATCTCCGATATCCCCCATTCCCTCCTCAATTTTCACAATTGGGCAATTACTGACCACAGTGGGCTCAGATCCACCTTCCTCAGGGATGGCGCTCAAGTCGTCAGCTGTAAGATGATATTATGTCTACCGTAAATAAGGGAAATGCACCCTGACGTGGTTGCCGTATAATTGAGTTCTCAAAATGGTCCACACCTTCTCTAATTCTTTCTTTCAATATCACTTCTCTGTTCCACTCCGTCAGTTCTCCTATCTTAGCTTCTTAATATCAAAAACCACAAAATAATTTCACGATGATATTTTGAAGAAAAGGAAGTTTATATAGCGTCTGGAATTTAGATTTAAGGGTGTCTAATTTAGTTGCATTCAACGTTTGGCGACTTCTAGCGGCCCCGACATCACAACTTGATAACATTACATTATACCAATAGTTTTTAATGAAAATACACAGCGTTTGGAAACTAGATTTAAAGGTGTCTAATCAGAGCTTAGCAATTCAATGTTTAGCGACATCTTGTCGAAAATAGGCGGAGATAGGGCACGGAGTTTCTGTTGGGGGTTAATCGGAGAACTATGTGAATCCATTTATTTATATAATGCCGTTATCATAATAAGCAATCCCTTTAATGTAATTGGTTTGCACGGTAGTATAGTGGTTAGCGTGCTGGACTGACAACCGAGAAGTTGGGGTTCGAATCCCCGCCAGAGGAGAGATTTGTTTCGAGACTTCAGCTTCACTTGCGCCCTCTTAGCCGACTCGGCTTTAATGAATACATTAACCACACACAGTCGATGGGAAGAACAGACAGCGAGGGAGAGGACTGGTCATTGACCTCACACGCCGATGCTGAGAAAAATGAAGTTGCTAACACTTATACCCATGCGAATGTAGGCCTATATATGTTACAGTTCTTGTAAACTTCTGCAAAGGGGAGCCAAAATTTCTTCTAAATCTTTAAATGAAACCAAATGAGCCTACATGGCCAAAAAATATTAAAAAAACGAGCCTCTGAGGTTGCTTAGAGCCTAAGGGGCAGCGAA
Organism: Aporrectodea caliginosa; assembly: GCA_020284085.1. Classification (NCBI taxonomy): domain Eukaryota; kingdom Metazoa; phylum Annelida; class Clitellata; order Crassiclitellata; family Lumbricidae; genus Aporrectodea; species Aporrectodea caliginosa. The sequence goes on along the minus strand of JACEVL010000122.1, from coordinate 468,725 downwards.
AGTATGATCATCAGAGCTTGTGTGGACACTAAGAAGAGCCTCCTTAATGTCCACTAAAAGTAGCCTACATGGCCTTAGAAAAAAGCCTTAATGACCCCGGAAAAGGCTTTTATTACCACTGAAAAGCTTTATGGCCATTGAAAAGAGCCCTAAAGGCCATAGAAAAGAATCGCTAACCTTCAAGTTAAACGTTGCCTATATTCTTTACATTTAAATGGTAAGAAACGAAAATTGAAACGAATAACAGAAATTCTTCCAACTGATTTTGTCTCTGCTAACATCATGAACCCAGAAACCTCTGAAATCTATTCATACAAACCAGTGACGACCTGCAATCAATGATCTGCAATCGAGAAACTGAACTGATAGACTCTATATAATTGATTTTTTTATGACGTCAACGGCCATAGCAGCCATAGGATGTCGCAGTACTTTAAAAAAAATAAACAGTAGCTGGATGAGAAAACTCCAGACTCCTGTGGAAAGTGTAGGTCTAATAGGCAAAGTGCCTTTGGTGCCATAAAATGTCAGTGAATTAATTAAATTAAATTAAATTAAATTAAATTAAATTAAAACAATTAATTCGTCAATGTCCGAACTCTGGTAGTGCTAGTCCCAATCCTGTAGAAGGGAAGCGACGCTGATCATATTTGTCATGACATAGCGTCGTTAAACAGTAAATCTAATCAACCAAATAAAAATTTGGACTTAGACACCTTAATAAGATGTTTCTTTTGCCAGTATAACCAGTTGTCACCAACAATTTTTGTATTTCTCGTCATTAAGTTTGGGTGTAAGCAAGGTTGCCCACTGTAAATTCGACTCTACAATAACTCCGTCACTGCTCTGCTTGTGATAGTGCCAGTCCCGAGCCTGAAAAAAGAAGGGGACGTCGCTAATCATCCTACTCATGATACAATGTCGTGCCTGCAGGAAACAGTTGTTACAACTTATCCAAAAATATCTTAAAGCCATTAAAAAAAAGACTTTCTAGAAACTTGAAAGGAACCTTTAAGCGAACATTGTATGAATGCTGCATAAATAAATGATTTCTACGAATATTATTTGTTTAAAATTCTGGTTCTTGATCAGCAACGCTTATCGTCCTTTTCACGAAGGCGTCGTTAAAGAAATCTATTCATTTTGATGCTAATACCTTTCTATAATTTATCAACGGTGAGAACAGTTCAGGAAATTGAAGTCGACGTCAACGGCCTTTGATGTCACAAGATGTCTATAAACGCAGGACAGTACTAATGTAAAATGCTCAAATTTAAACACCTTTTATAGTAGGCTTCATGCTACTATATATATTTCGTAATTCGCATTGATTAGGCAGATTCATTGCTGATGGAGGGGTCTTTGTTGTAAGGTTTCGCTAAACTGTTGTAAACTTCTAAGTTCATAATAATCGTTTCTTTATTAAGCGCCTGACAAACGCACTGCGCTGTACATTTACATGTTATGCAATTTAATTCTTAACTACTAACAGAACAGACAGCCTGCAATAGCGGCGCTAATAGCAGCCTACAAAGCATATCCGCCCTACGGAACTCGAACTCGGTACCTCTCGCTCTCTACGCCAGATGTTATCTAATGCGCTATCGGACCAATCAGTGTTCGTAATCCGTCTCTTCCTGTGATCTGGTTGTGCTAGTTCCAAGTAAAAGAGAAGGGAAACGATATTCATATCCATTGCGCAACAGCGTCGTGAAGCAGAAACCAGGCGTATTATACCCATTGAATCTTTCGCTTTTCAACAGATATTGTTACAAAGGGTAAGGGTCAAAAAGATCGCAGCCCTGGCGGCCTTACGAGCAAGTAGGTTGAGCGTTTTCTTTCGAGCAAGGATGGTGCAGATACCAAGACGCATATCCAGATAGACAGGCATGCAGTCAGTCAGACAGACACACACGGACATCCAGACAGGGCAGACAGATTATATATAATAGGCCGTTAGTTATAGCATTGGAATGCTTCGTTCTCTGTTGTTTCAGATAGAAAGAGACAACGAATGGGAATATCATTTAGCATTATCCATCCGGATTCAAAAATCGATCAAATAAAGGCGTAATATGTTAATCAATCAATCAATCAATCCTTTTAGTTAAAGCATTGGAATGCTTCGTTCTTTGTTGTTTCAGATAGAAAGAGACAACGAATGGGAATATCATTTAGCATTATCCATCCGGATTCAAAAATCGATCAAATAAAGGCGTAATATGTTAATCAATCAATCAATCAATCCTTTTAGTTAACACTATAGAAGCACCGAAGGGGTCAATCTGACCCCTTTGGGTTTTTAGCGTAACGCACCTCGGCCCCAGATATAGCCCGGGTCCTGTAATTTCATGACTTCTCCTAACTTCGTAGGAGTATACCCTCTGCCAAAATTTGAACTCGGGGGGGATTCATAATTTCTGAGATTTTTGCTGTTCTACCTTTAAGCACCAAAGGGGTCAATTTGACCCCTATATTAGTACTTGCATGTAAGGCTACGCATTTCTTTTTTTTCTATTTAATAATATTATAGATCAAAGCTAATTACGTAATCAATGTGAGAAGATAGGAGATCTGGTGAGAGGAGAGGAGATCTGGTGAGAGGATAGGAGATCTGGTGAGAGGAGAGGAGATCTGGTGAGAGGAGAGACGATCTGGTGAAAGGATAGAAGATATGGTGAGAGAATAGGAGATCTGACGGGAGGAGATGAGATCTGGTGAGAGAAGAGGAGATCAGGTGAGAGGATAGGAGATCTGGTGAGAGGAGAGGAGATCTGGTCAGAGGAGAGAAGATCAGATGAGAGAAGATCAGATGAGAGGATAGGAGATCTGGTGAGAGGATAGGAGATCTGACGAGAGGAGATGAGATCTGTTGAGAGAAGATCAGGTTAGAGGATAGGAGATCTGGTGAGAGGAGAGGAGATCTTGTCAGAGGAGAGAAGATCAGATGGGAGGATAGGAGATCTGGTGAGAGGATAGGGAGATCTGACGAGAGGAGATGAGATCTGGTGAGAGAGGGAGATCAAGTGAGAGGATAGGAGACGTGGCGAGAGAAGGTAGAGATTTGGCTAGAGGAGAGGACATTTGGCGATGGGAACGAAAATTTGAAGAGAGAAGAAGAGATCTGGTGAGAGGATAGTAGATCTGGTGAGAGGAAAGTAAGATCTGGTCAGAGGAGAGATCTGGTCAGAGGATAGTGGATTTGACGAGAGGAGAGGAGATCAAGTGAGAGGATAGGAGATCTGGTGAGAGAAGAGGAGATCTGGTGAGAGAGGAGAGACGATCTGGTGAAAGGAAAGAAGATTTGGTGAGAGGAGAGAGAAGATCAGATGAGAGGATAGAAGATCTGGTGAGAGGAGAGATCTGGTGAGAGAAGATGATATTTGGTGAGAGGAGAGGAGATCTGGTCAGAGGAAAGAATATCTGGTCAGAGGAGAGGAGATCTGGTGAGAGGAGAGGAAATCTGGTGAGAGGAGAGGAAATCTGGCGAGAGGAGAGAGAGGACATCTGGTGAGAGGATAAGAGATTTGGTGAGAAGATAGGGTGATATCTGGTGAGAGGATAGGAATATCTGGTGAGAGGATAGGAAATCTGGTGAGAGGAGAGGAAATCTGGATAGAGGGAGAGAAGATCTGGTGAGAGGAGATATCTGGTGAGAGGATAGGAGATTTGGTGAGAAGATAGGGTGAGGTCTGGTGAGAGGATAAGAAATCTGGTGAGAGGGTATGAGATCTGACGAGAAGATAGAGTGAGATCTGGTGAGAGGACAAGATATCTGGTGAGAGGATAAGAGATTTGGTGAGAAGATAGGGTGAGATCTGGTGAGAGGATAGGAAATCTGGCGAGAGGATAGGACATCTGGTGAGAGGAGAGGATCTCCTATTATTCCATTCCAACTTACTTATTACACTTGTTTATGCTTATGTAATTTATGTTAATAAAGTTGATAGTCAATTTCATTGAATTTGCAATTGACTTTGCATTATAAATTATGTGGGGTCAAAATGACCCCCTTGGTGCTTCTAGGAAGTTCGATTTCTCGGTGCTTCTAGTGTTAAAGCATTGGAATGCTTCGTTCTTTGTTGTTTCAGATAGAAAGAGACAACGAATGGGAATATCATTTAGCATTATCTCTACGGATTCAAAAATCGATCAAATTAAGGCGTAATATGTTAATTAATAGTAAGAAAATTTTTCGATGGACGCCAAACAGAAAGAAAGACAGTCAGAGAGAGGCACACAGACAGACAGACAGACAGACAGATAGGCAGGTATGTATACAGCAAGACACATACACAAAAGAAACATACTGCAGGGCATACAGGCAGAGAGATAGGAACACAGCCAGACAGACACACAAAACACATAGACAGACACACACAGGCAGGCAGACAGACCGTTAATTATACAACGGAATGCGTTGTTCTTTCCAGCCAAACAGAAAGAGACAACCAATGGGACTCAAGAGAAACACAGCAAGATCCTCCGTCAACAGAACCCCCTTTAAGAAGATTCCCAACTCATCCACCTCATCCGATTTCAACTCCGCCACCGCCTCCGCCCGAAAATCCGTCTCTCCAGCTGGAAGAAGGAGATCCGGGTAGCCAAGTGGTTCTCCGTGGTCCTGTCCGTCTTCACGGCCTACTGCTGGCTGCCCATCCACATCCAGACACACTGCATGGTGACGGTGTTCGGAGGAGGAGGAGGTCCCACATCATGTCTACCATGCGTCATCATTACCTCGGCCTCGGTCATCCTCAGCCACCTGAACTCCTTCTCCGCCGTCCTCAACCCAATCCTCCTCTACGCTTCCGTTTCCAAGTTCTCCAAGTAACTCTAAGTGGGATAGTTCTAACCGATTGGTTAGAACTATCCCACTTAGACACCTTTAAAACGATCTGCGGCAAGTGAGAAGTCAGAGTCGGCTGAAGCTCCCTCTCCACGACAAGACGTACTCATCGGACATTTACAGCCAGACAGAAAGAGACAACCAATGGGACTCAAGAGAAACACAGCAAGATCCTCCGTCAACAGAACCCCGATAAAAAGATCCCCAACTCATCCACCTCATCCGATTCCAACTCCGCCACCGGCTCCCGCCCAAAAATCCGTCTCTCCAGCTGGAAGAGGGAGATCCGGGCAGCCAAGTGGTTCTCCGTGGTCCTGTCCGTCTTCACGGCTTACTTCTGGCTGCCCATCCACATCCAGACACACTGCATGGTGACGGTGTTCGGAGCAGGAGGAGGTCCCACATCATGTCTACCATGCGTCGTCGTTATCTCGGCCTCGGTCATCCTCAGCCACCTGAACTCCTCCTCCTCCGCCGTCCTCAACCCAATCCTCCTCTACGCCTATTCCTATTCCAAGTTCTCCAAGTAACTCTCGGACGCATTCCGACGCATGCTACGGTTGAGGAGTGCCATTCCAGGAGGAGGAGGAGAGGAGGAGGAGAAGGAGGAGGAGGAGGAGGAGCACCACTCACTGATTCATTATGTACGACGGATCATAGGGTTCAGCGTTAACGAAGACCTCCTCTCTGCTAAAATCAGGGCATTTACTAAACGCCATCGACCTACCTGGATCCGCGATAGTTTCATGAGCAACATGTGACACGAAAGTCGATTGGCTAGAACGATCGCCTTAGACACCTTTAAAACGGAGTCACTCTATTTTATATAATGATGAGACACTATAATCGAAGGCGCTAACTCTTCGAAGCCTCATATACAACATGCAGTATTCTTGGAATTCACTTTCGTCATCAGAAAGGTATTCGTGAAAAAATGTAGCTACGGTGAGGCTTGGTTATTAGGCACGATACATGTAAAACCATTCCAGAGCCCCTTCTTAGTGTTCTGCCTCGTTTTATAGGCTAATCTACGCGCCTATAAGAACCGCATTCTTTTCGCCCGCTTTTCCAACAATCACAGCGCACGTTTCCCCGCGTAAATTCCACCAATTATGAATATTGGTCTATGCTATCGTCAACTAAACACTCTGTATTGAAAAAATCCATAGCAGGCCAGTAACCTAAATCGTTACATATTTATAAGCTTTTTATTATTTCATTTTATTACATTAATTTCATTTATGACGTATAATATTTCACATTTTAAGATAAAGTAACACGTTTAGTTATTAAATCATTCCGTCTCAAAATTCGCGTCCTCGTTCTTGAGCTGCGCCCGGTTCCATGGAACCGCTCTATCACCTCTGGCTAGGATACTGCTGAAATTATCTACCGCTTATGGATGGATCCACAGTTTAACGGCAGCTTATGACAACATTGGCCGTTGCCGCCGACAAAGATTAGTTTTGGCATATTACAGCTACCACTTAAATCTCAATTGACGAATATGTAGCAAATCTTAGTACCTTATTAAAGGTGTTTAAATGGAACTTTATATTTCAAATGGTGGTATCCAACTAGCAATACTTATGCTCCAAATCCTGGTACCCGAGTAGGCTACCTGCCACCAAATCCGTAATATGCCAAAATAATTTCTGTCGATGGCAAAGACCTTTGTTGCCATAGGCTGTCGTTAAACTCTGGATCCAACCATCCAACGAAATATTATTTCTGTTATTAAAGATGATTAGCGTCACCCTTCTCCTTTATCCAGGACACTGCCATAACTGTGGTAGTGCCAGTCCAAGCCTGGAGAATGGAGAAGGGCGACGCTAATCATCTTTGTTCTGGCACAGTGTCGCTAAACAGCAACTAACCAGGGAGCACATGAACAGAAACCAAGAACTAATTAACAGAAACAAAAAGCTAGTTAAATGTAACAGAAATAAGGAACCGTTTTCATAGCAAGAGCAAACAGCGCTGATTATAAAATCTAGTCGGTTACCTCACGTCTTTTGGTGATTTGTTACAATAAGGATGATTCGTTCACGATTTCTTGAAACCTCAATGTACACCATAGTATGGTTAGCAGATGGTTGAATATAGGATATACTTACTTATTTACTGACTTACTTTTGTAATGTATTTTTAACACATTTCTATATTAGTGCATAATTGTATCGTTCATTATTTCAATAAAAGAAATTAAATTATTACCGTACTTTTCCTTTGGTTGACGACATGACATATGCTAACATAATGAATTGCAATAAATTGCCTCTGACGAATTCATGTAGTAACTGAGGAAAGCATTTTGAAGGTGTCCAAAGGAAGAGCTGGAAACCGGACTAGGTTTTCAATTGATATTTCTGGACAACATGACATGACATCTCTGACATGACGCAGCGCTCGTGAATAAGCTGGTGCCACGCGCGTGGGTGTAGTAGCGCTTTATAAAGTCTCTGTATAATTAGTTACGTGTAATAGAGATCCTGAGTGGCCGAGTGGGTTGGTAGCCCGCTCACTGCGTCGGCGGCCCGGGTTCGATTCCGGGTCGGGTCGGTTTATCAGAGATTAATTTCTCGGATCTTTACTGCGGGTGGCTCGGTCGCATTATAAACGTGAGTAAATACAATACAATACAATACAACACAATATACTGGGGCGCGGTGGTATAGGGGTATGTTCGGTGCCTTGCAGCTGGAGGGCTGCATTCGAATCCACCTCAAAGCCGCCGCGTAAACCCTGGGCAAGTCCTTCACTCGCAATTGCTCATGCGCTTCGGCGTGAAACTCCGACTCAGCGTCCGCGCATCCAATACACCTCTCCGCTAAGACACCCTTAAAATGCTTAAATGTTCTATTATAAGTACATGGTCGCCAATACGTACAGTACATTGTTTGTTTTGTTTTTGTATTTTAAGAGCAGTAATATGCCAAAAATAATCTTTGTCGGCGGAAACGGCCTATGTTGTCATAAGTTGCCGTTAAACTGTGGATCCATCCATCCGTACATTGTTTTAAGTGTATTTTATAGGCCTACTAGCGTCTAACTGCTCAGCAGTTTTAGTAATACTAGTAGCCTACTGCCTCTATAATTATACATAAGCAAATTGCCTTTGGTGCCATAAAATGTCATTGAATTAAATAAGTTAAATTAATTAAAATAATTAACCGTCACTGTCCATACTCTGGTAGTGCCAATTCCAATCCTGGAGAACGGGAGGGAGACGCTAATTATCTTTGTTATGACATAGCGTCGTTTAACAGCAACTAATGAAAATTTGGATTTAGACACCTTAATAAGATGTTTCTTCTGCCAATATATTAAGTTAGCCTAGAAATTGTTTGTATTACTCCTCCTTCTTAACATGGTGTAGTCAAGTTTGCCCACTGGCAACAAGAAAATGTTCTATTCGATAACTCTACCAGTGGCGTACTTGTGGTAGTGCCAGTTCCAAGCCTGGATGAAAGAGGAGGGTGACACTAATGATCTTTGTTATTACACAGTGTCGTTAAACTGAAACTACTACTACTGATTAGACAAATGAGAACTTTGATTTCGCTAAACTGTTGTAAACCACTCGGTTTTTGAACTCCGCGGTCGAGCAGGGCCAGTTCCGAGTCTGGATTAAAGGAGGAGGGCAACGCTATTCATCTTCGCTATACAATGGCGTCGTTAAACAGAAACCACCCCTACACATCCAATCGTTAGCTATTCACCACAAAATGTTACAAGGGGTTTGGGTCAAAACGACCACAACCTTAGCGGCCCTATGATGTCGTAAAAACATTGGATCTAAAAAGTGGGTTCAGCGTTCATATTGGAACAAAGAAAGGTGCAGATATGCAGACACACAGACAGAGAGGCAGGCAGACAGACGCAAAGACAGACAGACTCATACAGACATACAGACACAGACAGTTAGGCAGACAGTTTATTGTAGCAATGCAATGCGTTGTTCTTTAAAGCCAGACAGAAAGAGATAACCAATGAGAATCAGAAGAAACACAGCAAGATCCAGGGTTCATCGTTAACGACGACCTCTGTTCCTTAAATCAGGGAATTTGATATTAAGCGCCACCATCTACGTGGATGCGCTTTTGTTTTATGAGCAACATATGACATGTTAGTCGATTGTTCAGAGCGCCTTTAACCCTCGGGCTACCAAAGGGGGGTGGTGCCATAGCCCCTACGTGTTTTCATCTCAAACTTTTCCGTATGGAATAAAAATTTGACCTTTTAGGTAGCTGTAGGGGTTCATTTGCACACACGTTTTGAGGTAAAATGTGAGATGATATCTCACACCGTTCAAAAGTTATACCCACTATACCCAAGGCACCAGGGGGTGGATACCACCCCTAGATTTCGACTATATCTTATCCGTCATTTAATATTAAGAGACGACCCAAATTATACCATTCTATAGAGGGAATGTGGGGCTACATTTCCATGGTCACTGAGTTGACCTGAGACAACCGGAAGTGCTCAAAATAAATTATAATACGCGTAACATGCGTGAAAAATGGCTGAATGGAAGGACTCTTCCCTTAGTTTTTTGTCTGTAGCGTATTCATTTGTCTTCCTGGAAGAGAAACAAAGATACCATTCTTTTTAGAGGGAATGAAGGGCTTCATTTGCATACCTACATCTTTTGTCTTTTGAATACCGGAAGTGATCAAAATAAATAATAATACGCGTAATCTGTGTGAAAATGGCTGAATACAGCGTCATAACGTAAACCGATATATATGTATGGATATATATGTATGGATGTACATGTATACTATATAAACATGTGTAGGGATGATTTGTGTATCTTTTATACATAGATTAGTTTCAAAACACACATAATCTTATATTTGTTTATCCAAAAGTACAAAATGTACGCAATAATATACAATATTGCTAATTAATGGGTCCCGTTGTTAAAAGTGATTTAATTTCGAGGTGCATTCACATAATGTACAACTAAATATATACCATTCTGGTGCAGAAATGAATACTGAATCCAATGCTATATTACAAGTTATGATATGTAAAACCAAACACGAAATCCAGGGAGAAGCAACATATGACACGTTACTCCATTGTTCAGAGCGCCTTTAAAAAGGTTCCAACCGATATTATAAGGGTCGGACTAATAAGAGCTCTCTGCCTCAAACACCTTCAAAACGATGTCATGCGATGCTCTATAAAGATGAAACGCGTTTGGCGACTAATTAAAACGGAACTAAGTAAACACGCAATATTAACCCTATGTGGCCAGCAGAGGGCCAATATTTATGCTATGTTGCAGAAGTCTTAAACGTGTGGGTGATGGTTAAGGTAGTTAGGTAATCGGCAAGGAATCTATAATTTTATTTAGATGATTGGTTACTCGTGAAAATAATTGTATCTCCCTTTCACACTCATACACAGATGTCGTCCCACGTCAAAAGTTTGTGTGTGATATTGATTATGATGTTTCAAATCGCCGCATTCAATTTTTTACTTCGCAAACATAAGTATTCGCCGATTCACCTTCATAAATTAATTAAGTGAATGCGTTTGTAATAAACAAGCGGCGATATTTTCCTGACCCCTCCCTCGACTTTACACGACGTTCTGTAAGGAGTCTCCACGATCCTAAAGTTTGCCAACTGATGGAGCAACATCTATAAAGAAGACAGTTTAAACACATCTTGCGATGGCAACAACGTCGACAGAAATTATTTTGAACAGTTGTCACCGTTCGTATCACATAATAATTATAGCATGAAATAACTGTGTCTGTTTATAGCAAGTGAGCGTTTTGCTTAATGAGATACTAATAATGAATTGAATCCACAGTTCAACGGCAGCTTATGACAACATAGGCCGTTGCCGCCGACAAAGATTGGTGTTTGGCATATTACAGCTCTTATTAACCTAAAACACAGAAAGTAGACACCATGACCTTCAGTAAGAACTTTACACTTTTTCAAAATACCAGTAAGTAAGTAAGTATAACACGAAAGAAACTATTTGAAGCTCATCTCCATGACAAATGTTGAGTTGACTAATAATGACATAATTTAATATTTTATATGGTTAGCCGAAACCGCTAATTAAAGGTGTCTATATCAACAATTTATTCCCTATACTGTAACAGTAGTTCTAGAGTTTAACGACATCTTATAGCAGCAATGGCCATCAAAGTCGACATAAATTTTTTTGGCCTACATTACAGCCTTAGTAATATGGAATAACAGATTATTATTATTATTATTTGTTTTTACTTTTTAACGACGCCGCCGTAACATGGATTGGGCGTTGCTGAGCAAGATCTAGAATCTAAAGCTAATAACATTCTGATAATGATTACTCATACAGTATCCATAAAATTTTCGTTTAAAATTTCATGTTAGGTTTCTACAAGGTCTTTTATGTGGCTTTAAGATATTTTTGGATAATGGACAGGCAGTTCGAATGTGTTAATATTGTCCGAATGTCGTGAAGATCAATTTTTGTCGATGACAGTCATCTTCGAGTCTCTGTTGCAGGGTCGCCTGGTTATGGCACCGAATCAGGGAATATAGCCCGGTTTCCGGCACCTCACAAGTGTTACAGTTTCCCCTAGCGTGACTAGACCACACTTATCGTTGCTCGTTGAGCAGGAAGTGGCAGAAACGGAGCCCATAGGTAGTAGCCACTTGCTTTCGACGATTTCCATAATTAAACTTAATCGTTGTGTAACAATAGATCTAGCCTTTGACGAACATTTATATATAGCCTCGATAGATTCCGTTTAAAAGGTGTTTTATAATTGCAATGCAATCGGTGTTTAACGGTGTCTGATGGCTACTAGTCTAGAGAAGTCGACAGAAAATGATTAGCGACCTTAACTTTCAAATTACATTATGAATTCAATTTATTTTTATTGGACTACAGTATTTCCACCATAGTTTACAAAAGACAGTCCGAAAGCTCAAATATTCCGCTTATTACAAAAAACGCACACAATGAAGAATAAAGGACTTGGATCTTCTAAATTATTAAGTATAACATTTAATGGAAGTATTTAGAAACCAAACTAAAATGTATTAATACTGAAAGAACAAACAAAATAACACAGGTGACAATACCTGCTTTATATGAATCTAAAAGTTCAATTTTATTCCCACGTAAAAGCTACATACGTCAAATAACCTAATATAGCATGCAGGTTTTTAACTGAATGGTCTTGCTAATCCAACTTGGCATTCTGTTTCTACAACCAACAGCTAATCGTGAAAATGTTGGCACGATAGCCGATAGGTTAGAGCGCTCGGCATGTATAACGGATACTACAGTACTACACGGGATCGATACCGGTACTCACCCGATATTTTTCCTGTGTATGGACATTGAGGAAGTCGGCAGCAATGGTTAAATTACTCTTTTACAACTGACGATAATTATGTGGTCAAGGTAAGGTCGATGTCAACTTGGGCCTTTTATCTGCAAAAAATCGCTAAATAATGAATATATTACTAATAATGTTATGACACTCTTTAGACACCTTTTAAATTGACTTACGTAGCACTAAATATAGTCGTTATTTCTCTCGATTTCCAGTTGTTTCCTTATTAACGACTAGCTGTGTGGTAACAAAGACCATTAGCGTCGCCCTCCTCCTTTATCCAGGGTTGGGACTGGCACTATCGGAGAAAGCGAACAGTGGCGGAAGTTGTTTTCAATATACGTAGCTTTATACACATGTTCAAGGTCGATGTGAACGCCAAGAACGTTGAAGGAATGGCTTATTCTTGTTGTTGTTCATCTACAAGGGCTAGAGGGAGCATGACGTACATTCACTTCGCACATATTTGAAGCCACAATCATAGATATAATAACGAGAGTTCCGCAGTTAATCTAAATTGGAATGACGCGTTTTGATAGGTTGAAATTCATTTTGAGCGGTCACAGGGTCAAGGCCGTTATGGTTACACGTTGAGCCTCACCATAGACAGTAGATGCTCGCCTCTAGTGATATATTTATATATTATACATCTCTATGTTGTTCTCCGATAATCAAGACGACGTCTTTGGCATATTTGTGTCATCTGATTCCAGAACCACTCGCACCTTTAGTGACCTAAAATTCACACAGCAGATACACTTCAATATAACTGTTTGTCATATTGTCCTCCTTCCAAAGATCAGAAGTGCACACGACCAAACAACAGAACGTCGATGGCGCAGAGCAATTGTGAGTGAGGGACTTCCTGAATGTCCCTATACAGTAATTAACTGCTTGAGTGGAGGTTCGAACCCGTATTCTCCGTGTTTCAAGACAAACACTCTAACCAATCGGTCACCTTGCCACACCAAGAAGCATCTGGGAAGATTAGGTTGTTCAGCATTCTTAATTTTCTGAAAAATTGGCGACGAAATTTGAAGCCTACCAGTTCACATGCAATTTATTTTATAGCTACACTGCTTTTGAAACTACAGACGCTTTAAAAAGGCAAGCCAAATATCTGAAAAGTTTTAGGCCAAGTAAAACATACTTTATTAGCAGACAAACTTTATTAGCAGTTAGTATTTAAGAACGAACGATGGAAATCTAGATCCAGCCGTTCACATTCAGATGTTGGACGAGAGAATAAGCGCGAATAACGTGTGGAATTGTCCTAATTAAATGATTCTTGCCATTAAGAATTTGAAAATGGGTGAATATTGTATCTAAAGATTCATATCGCGCCTCTCTCAGAATAACTATTCAGAAATATATTCAGAATATGTTGCTGGGATATCCAGAGAATGGTGAAGGTACTGAGGCTGGTGCAGGCAGGTGAAAACGATGGGCATGGGTGAAAGTACAAGGCAGGGACATACAGAGGATGGTAAAGATACGTCAATAATTGCTTTCGTCTTCTTCTTCTTCGAAAAATGAAGTTATATTTAAACACCTTTAATAAGTAGATCAAATGTGCTATATATATACACGTCAAGCGCAACGCAGGCGGTAACTTAGTGGGGAGTGTATCCGATGAATTAAAGTAAGCAAATAGAAATTGTATTGTATTGTATTTGAACACTTGTTATAGCGCCCCAACCAGATTTCCCATTCAGAGCGCTCCCGACTACTGCACAGCGCGGACGCTGAAAAAGCGCCCAAAAAGCACCCCTTTACAAAGGCTTTTAAAAACCGGGCCCCCCTTACGGAACCCCCTGGGAACTAAAAGTACCTCCCCTCTCTAGCCAGATGTTATCTAATGCGCTATCGGACCAATCAGTGTTCGTAATCCGTCTCTTCCTGTGATCTGGTTGTGCTAGTTCCAAGTAAAAGAGAAGGGAAACGATATTCATATCCATTGCGCAACAGCGTCGTGAAGCAGAAACCAGGCGTATTATACCCATTGAATCTTTCGCTTTTCAACAGATATTGTTACAAAGGGTAAGGGTCAAAAAGATCGCAGCCCTGGCGGCCTTACGAGCAAGTAGGTTGAGCGTTTTCTTTCGAGCAAGGATGGTGCAGATACCAAGACGCATATCCAGATAGACAGGCATGCAGTCAGTCAGACGAACACAGGGACACCCCGGGGGAACAGGGCCCAGAACAGGTTTCTTTTGTTTTTCAGATAGAAAGAGACAACGAATGGGAATATCATTTAGCATTATCCACCCGGATTAAAAAATCTCAAAAAAAGGGAAAGTTAATTTTCTCCTTTTAGTTAAAGCATTGGAATGCTTCGTTCTTTGTTGTTTCAGATAGAAAGAGACAACGAATAATATCATTTAGCATTATCCATCCGGATTCAAAAATCGATCAAATAAAGGCGTAATATGTTAATCAATCAATCAATCAATCCTTTTAGTTAACACTATAAAAGCACCGAAGGGGTCAATCTGCCCCCTTTGGGTTTTTTAAAACCCACCCCCCAGATATACCCCGGGTTTTTTCGACTTCTCCAATTTTAAAAAGGGGTATCCCCTTTGCCAAAATTTGAACTGGGGGGGATTCATAATTTCTGAGTTTTTTGCTGTTTTTTTAAAGCCCCAAAAGGGGTCAATTTGCCCCTATATTAGTCTTGCATGTAAGGCTACGCATTTCTTTTTTTTTATTTAATAATATTATGATCAAAGCTAATTACGTAATCAATGTGGGAAAATAGGAGATCTGGTGAGAGGGAGGAGATCTGGTGAGAGGATAGGAGATCTGGTGAGAGGGAGGAGATCTGGTGAGAGGAGGGCATCTGGTGAAAGGATAGAAGATATGGTGAGAGAATAGGAGATCGAGGGGAGATGAGATCTGGTGAGAAAGAGGAGATCAGGTGGAGGATAGGAGATCTGGTGAGGGAGGAGATCTGGTCAGAGGGGAAAAAGATCGTGGGGAAGATCAGATGGGGGATGGAGATCTGGTGAGAGGATAGGAGACTGCGAGAGGAATGAGATCTGTTGGGGGAAAAATGGAGAGGATGGAGTCTGGTGAGAGGGAGAGGAGATCTTGTCAAGGGGGAAGATCAGATGGGAGGATAGGGGGGTTTTAGAGGATAGGAGTCTGACGAGAGGAGATGGATCTGGTGAGAAGGGGGATCAAGTGAGAGGATAGGAGCGTGGCGAGAGGGGGTAGAGTTTGGCTGAGGAGGGACATTTGGCATGGGAACGAAAAAGAAGAGAGAAGAGAGATCTGGTGGAGGATGTAGATCTGGTGAGAGGAAAATAAAATCTGGTCAGAGGAGAGACTGGTCAGAGGATATGGTTTGGAGAGGGAGGAGAAAAAGAGAGGATAAGGGGATCTGGGAGAGAAAGGAGTCTGGTGGAGGGGGGAGAACGGTGAAAGGAAGAAGATTTGGGAAAAAAGATGTGGAGGATAGAAAATCTGGTGAGAGGAGAGAAACTGGTGAGAGAAGATGATATTTGGTGAGAGGAGAGGGGAGAAAACTGGTCAGAGGAAGGAATCTGGTGGGGGAGGGGAATCTGGTGAGAGGAGGGAAATCTGGCGAGAGGAGGGATCTGGTGAGAGGAGAATCTGGTGAGAGGATAAGAGATTTGGTGAGAAATGGGTGATATCTGGTGAGAGGATAGGAAATCTGGTGGGGGATGGAAATTTAAAGGGGAAAATCTGGATAAGGGGGAGAAATCTGGTGAGAGGAGAATCTGGTAGGAAAGATTTGGTGAGAAGATAGGGTGAGGTCTGGTGAGAGGATAAAAAATCTGGTGAGAGGGTATGAGATCTGACGAGAAAATAAGAGTGAGATCTGGTGAGAGGACAAGATATCTTGGGGTAAAAATTTGGTGAGAAGATAGGGTGAGATCTGGTGGGGGATAGGAAAACTGGCGAGAGGATAGGACATCTGGTGAGAGGAGAGGTCTCCTATTTTCCATTCCCAAATTACTTATTACACTTTTTTATGCTTAGGGAATTTTGTTAATAAAGTTATAGTCAAATTGAATTTGAATTGACTTTATTATAAATTTTTGGGGTCAAAATGCCCCGGGCCTAGGAAATTCGATTTCTCGGTGCTTCTAGTGTTAAAGCATTGGAATGCTTCGTTCTTTGTTGTTTCGAAAAAAGAGACAACGAATGGGAATATCATTTAGCATTATCTCTACGGATTCAAAAATCGATCAAATTAAGGCGTAATATGTTAATTAATAGTAAGAAAATTTTTCGATGGACGCCAAACAGAAAGAAAGACAGTCAGAGAGAGGCACACAGACAGACAGACAGACAGACAGATAGGCAGGTATGTATACAGCAAGACACATACACAAAAGAAACATACTGCAGGGCATACAGGCAGAGAGATAGGAACACAGCCAGACAGACACACAAAACACATAGACAGACACACACAGGCAGGCAGACAGACCGTTAATTATACAACGGAATGCGTTGTTCTTTCCAGCCAAACAGAAAGAGACAAACCCAAAGGGACTCAAAAGAAACACAGCAAGATCCTCCGTCAACAGAACCCCCTTTAAGAAGATTCCCAACTCATCCACCTCATCCGATTTCAACTCCGCCACCGCCTCCGCCCGAAAATCCGTCTCTCCAGCTGGAAGAAGGAGATCCGGGGGCCAAGTGGTTCTCCGTGGCCTGTCCGTCTTCACGGCCTACTGCTGGCTGCCCATCCACATCCAGACACACTGCATGGTGACGGTGTTCGGGGGGGAGGAGGTCCCACATCATGTCTACCATGCGTCATCATTACCTCGGCCTCGGTCATCCTCAGCCACCTGAACTCCTTCTCCGCCGTCCTCAACCCAATCCTCCTCTACGCTTCCGTTTCCAAGTTCTCCAAGTAACTCTAAGTGGGATAGTTCTAACCGATTGGTTAGAACTATCCCACTTAGACACCTTTAAAACGATCTGCGGCAAGTGAGAAGTCAGAGTCGGCTGAAGCTCCCTCTCCACGACAAGACGTACTCATCGGACATTTACAGCCAGACAGAAAGAGACAACCAATGGGACTAAGGAGAAACACAGCAAGATCCTCCGTCAACAGAACCCCGTCAAGATCCCCAACTCATCCACCTCATCCGATTCCAACACCGCCAACGCCACCGCCCCCGCCCAAAAATCCGTCTCTCCAGCTGGAAGACCTCGGAAGATCCTCAGCATCCTGAGCCACCTCCTCCTCCTCCGCCGTCCTCAACCCAATCCTCCTCTACGCCTATTCCTATTCCAAGTTCTCCAAGTAACTCTCTCCCGCATTCCGACGCATGCTACGGTTGAGGAGTGCCAATTCAGGAGGAGGAGGAAGAGGAGAGAGGAGGAGGAGGGAGGAAGGAAGGAAGGAGAGACGACGAATTGGAGAGAGGAGGAGGAGGGAGGAGGAGGAGGAGCACTCTCTGACTCCGTATGTACGACGGATCATAGGGGTCTCAGCGTTAACGAAGACCTCTCTGCTAAAATCAGGACATTTTTTATTAAGCACCATCATCTACGTGGATGCGCCATTGTTTCATTTGCAACATGTAACACGGAAGTCGATTGGCTAGAACGATCGCCTTAGACACCTTTAAAACGGAGTCACTCTATTTTATATAAAGATGAGACATTATAATCGAAGGCGCTAACTCTTCGAAGCCTGATATAACATGCAGTATTCTTAGAATTCACTTTCGACATCAGAAAGCTATTCGTGAAAAATGTGGTTGGTCATCGATTGAGGCTTGGTTATTAGGCACGATACATGTAAAACCATTCCAGAGCCCCTTCTTAGTGTTCTGCCTCGTTTTATAGGCTAATCTACGCGCCTATAAGAACCGCATTCTTTTCGCCCGCTTTTCCAACAATCACAGCGCACGTTTCCCCGCGTAAATTCCACCAATTATGAATATTGGTCTATGCTATCGTCAACTAAACACTCTGTATTGAAAAAATCCATAGCAGGCCAGTAACCTAAATCGTTACATATTTATAAGCTTTTTATTATTTCATTTTATTACATTAATTTCATTTATGACGTATAATATTTCACATTTTAAGATAAAGTAACACGTTTAGTTATTAAATCATTCCGTCTCAAAATGTGCGTCCTCGTTCTTGAGTTGCGCCCGGTTCCATGGAACCGCTCTAACACCTATGGCTAGGATACTGCTGAAATTAACTATTAGCTTATGTGTGTGTCCACAGTTTAACGGCAGCTTATGACAACGAACGCCAGTTGCCGCCGACAAAGATTAGTTTTGTAATTCGTACCACTTAAATCTCAATTGACGAATATGTAGCAAATCTTAGTACCTTATTAAAGGTGTTTAAATGGAACTTTATATTTCAAATGGTGGTATCCAACTAGCAATACTTATGCTCCAAATCCTGGTACCCGAGTAGGCTACCTGCCACCAAATCCGTAATATGCCAAAATAATTTCTGTCGATGGCAAAGACCTTTGTTGCCATAGGCTGTCGTTAAACTCTGGATCCAACCATCCAACGAAATATTATTTCTGTTATTAAAGATGATTAGCGTCACCCTTCTCCTTTATCCAGGACACTGCCATAACTGTGGTAGTGCCAGTCCAAGCCTGGAGAATGGAGAAGGGCGACGCTAATCATCTTTGTTCTGGCACAGTGTCGCTAAACAGCAACTAACCAGGGAGCACATGAACAGAAACCAAGAACTAATTAACAGAAACAAAAAGCTAGTTAAATGTAACAGAAATAAGGAACCGTTTTCATAGCAAGAGCAAACAGCGTGATTATAAAATCTAGTCGGTTACTACACGTTTTTTGGTGATTTGTTACAATAAGGATGATTCGTTCACGATTTCTTGAAACCTCAATGTACACCATAGTATGGTTAGCAGATGGTTGAATATAGGATATACTTACTTATTTACTGACTTACTTTTGTAATGTATTTTTAACACATTTCTATATTAGTGCATAATTGTATCGTTCATTATTTCAATAAAAGAAATTAAATTATTACCGTACTTTTCCTTTGGTTGACGACATGACATATGCTAACATAATGAATTGCAATAAATTGCCTCTGACGAATTCATGTAGTAACTGAGGAAAGCATTTTGAAGGTGTCCAAAGGAAGAGCTGGAAACCGGACTAGGTTTTCAATTGATATTTCTGGACAACATGACATGACATCTTGAAGCGACTTTCATTGATTTCGACATTTTCATTAATTCTTTGTTTAATTCAGTATTAATTCAGCGACCAGTGATGACCAGTATTAATATCGCGACATGACATCTTTTACTTTAGACATCTTTAATTTAAATCTTTATTAACATCAGAAAGACATCTTTATTAATTTAGCGACATCTTTTATTAATTGAAGCGACGACCAGCGATTAATCTTAATCTATGCGACACTTTACTGCCGATACACTTTATTAATTTATTAATAACTGGAGAACTTTACACTACACACATTATCATGACATGACATCTTTAAGCTTAGGCTTATTATCCATTGATTTTCGACATCTTGTATCTGAGACATCTTTATTAACGATGACATCTTTATGACATGACATCTTGATGACCATTATCTTTAATTTATTAATCTTTAACTATTTTACCACCTTGCGGATATGACATGACGAGACTAGCGACATGAAAGCGAGACATCTTTGTTTAATATCGAGTATTATCAGTGACATCTTGACATGACATCTTGTTTATTAATTAAAGTGACATGACATCTTAATAATTTAATTTTATTTTATTAATTTATTATCGTTAAAATTTATTAATTTAGGCGGACATCTTTTGGTGACATGCGACATGACACCTTTATGTATCTTTGCGACATACTAGCGACGACACTTTATTGAAAGTATTAACGATGACTACCAGCCTACATCGCGACATCTTTATTAATTCCCCAGCGACATGCCTTTATTGCCATTTCGCGACATTGAATTACACTTGTTTTATTAATTAAAGTAATTAACCGTCAGCTTTCCATACTCTATGAAGTGCCAGTTTTATTAACGCATTAACGACACTTTTGACATCTTTTGATCACTGACATTACTTTTATTAATTTTACAGCAACTTTTGACATCTTTGACATCTTTATTAATTCATGACATCTTTACACTGTTTATTAATTCAGTTAACCTAGTGACCCATTTTTATTAATTCCATCTTTACACTTGAATAATTTTACATCTTGACATTAACGCAGAACGACATCTGACAACAAGAAAATGTTCTATTCGATAACTCTACCAGTGGCGTACTTGTGGTAGTGCCAGTTCCAAGCCTGGATGAAAGAGGAGGGTGACACTAATGATCTTTGTTATTACACAGTGTCGTTAAACTGAAACTACTACTACTGATTAGACAAATGAGAACTTTGATTTCGCTAAACTGTTGTAAACCACTCGGTTTTTGAACTCCGCGGTCGAGCAGGGCCAGTTCCGAGTCTGGATTAAAGGAGGAGGGCAACGCTATTCATCTTCGCTATACAATGGCGTCGTTAAACAGAAACCACCCCTACACATCCAATCGTTAGCTATTCACCACAAAATGTTACAGGGGGTTTGGATCAAAACGACCACAACCTTAGCGGCCCTATGATGTCGTAAAAACATTGGATCTAAAAAGTGGGTTCAGCGTTCATATTGGAACAAAGAAAGGTGCAGATATGCAGACACACAGACAGAGAGGCAGGCAGACAGACGCAAAGACAGACAGACTCATACAGACATACAGACACAGACAGTTAGGCAGACAGTTTATTGTAGCAATGCAATGCGTTGTTCTTTAAAGCCAGACAGAAAGAGATAACCAATGAGAATCAGAAGAAACACAGCAAGATCCAGGGTTCATCGTTAACGACGACCTCTGTTCCTTAAATCAGGGAATTTGATATTAAGCGCCACCATCTACGTGGATGCGCTTTTGTTTTATGAGCAACATATGACATGTTAGTCGATTGTTCAGAGCGCCTTTAACCCTCGGGCTACCAAAAGGGGGTGGTTTGCCAACCCCCCTAGGTTTTTTTCATCTCAAACTTTTAATCCGTATGGAATAAAAATTTGACCTTTTAGGTAGGCTGTAGGGGTTCATTTGCACACGTTTTGAGGTAAAATGTGAGATGATATCTCACACCGTTCAAAGTTATACCCAATATACCCGACTGTACCAGGGGGTGGATACCACCCCCTAGATTTTCGACTATATCTTATCCATCTGTCATTTAATATTAAGAGACACAAATTATACCATTCTATAGAGGGAATGTGGGGCTACATTTCCATAGTCACTGAGTTGACCTGAGAGACAACCGGAAGTGCTCAAAATAAATTATAATACGCGTAACATGCGTGAAAAATGGCTGAATGGAAGGACTCTTCCCTTAGTTTTGTCTGTAGCGTATTCATTTGTCTTCCTGGAAGAGAAACAAAAGATACCATTCTTTAGAGGGAATGTAGGGCTTCATTTGCATACCTACATCTTTGTCTTTTGAATACCGGAAGTGATCAAAATAAATAATAATACGCGTAATCTGTGTGAAAATGGCTGAATACAGCGTCATAACGTAAACCGATATATATGTATGGATATATATGTATGGATGTACATGTATACTATATAAACATGTGTAGGGATGATTTTTGTGTATCTTTTATACATAGATTAGTTTCAAAACACACATAATCTTTATATTTGTTTATCCAAAAAGTACAAAAATGTACGCAATAATATACAATATTGCTAATTAATGGGTCCCGTTGTTAAAAAGTGATTTAATTTCGAGGCATTCACATAATGTACAACTAAATATACCATTCTGTGCGAAATGAATGCTGAATCCAATGCTATATTACAAGTTACGCTGATATGTTTATGAGCAACATATGAACACGTTACTCCATTGTTCAGAGCGCCTTTAAAAAGGTTCCAACCGATATTATAAGGGTCGGACTAATAAGAGCTCTCTGCCTCAAACACCTTCAAAACGATGTCATGCGATGCTCTATAAAGATGAAACGCGTTTGGCGACTAATTAAAACGGAACTAAGTAAACACGCAATATTAACCCTATGTGGCCAGCAGAGGGCCAATATTTATGCTATGTTGCAGAAGTCTTAAACGTGTGGGTGATGGTTAAGGTAGTTAGGTAATCGGCAAGGAATCTATGATTTTATTTAGATGATTGGTTACTCGTGAAAATAATTGTATCGCCCTTTCACACTCATACACAGATGTCGTCCCACGTCAAAAGTTTGTGTGTGATATTGATTATGATGTTTCAAATCGCCGCATTCAATTTTTTACTTCGCAAACATAAGTATTCGCCGATTCACCTTCATAAATTAATTAAGTGAATGCGGTTGTAATAAACAAGCGGCGATATTTTCCTGACCCCTCCCTCGACTTTACACGACGTTCTGTAAGGAGTCTCCACGATCCTAAAGTTTGCCAACTGATGGAGCAACATCTATAAAGAAGACAGTTTAAACACATCTTGCGATGGCAACAACGTCGACAGAAATTATTTTGAACAGTTGTCACCGTTCGTATCACATAATAATTATAGCATGAAATAACTGTGTCTGTTTATAGCAAGTGAGCGTTTTGCTTAATGAGATACTAATAATGAATTGAATCCACAGTTCAACGGCAGCTTATGACAACATAGGCCGTTGCCGCCGACAAAGATTGGTGTTTGGCATATTACAGCTCTTATTAACCTAAAACACAGAAAGTAGACACCATGACCTTCAGTAAGAACTTTACACTTTTTTCAAAATACCAGTAAGTAAGTAAGTATAACACGAAAGAAACTATTTGAAGCTCATCTCCATGACAAATGTTGAGTTGACTAATAATGACATAATTTAATATTTTATATGGTTAGCCGAAACCGCTAATTAAAGGTGTCTATATCAACAATTTATTCCCTATACTGTAACAGTAGTTCTAGAGTTTAACGACATCTTATAGCAGCAATGGCCATCAAAGTCGACATAAACTATTTTGGCCTACATTACAGCCTTAGTAATATGGAATAACAGATTATTATTATTATTATTTGTTTTTACTTTTTAACGACGCCGCCGTAACATGGATTGGGCGTTGCTGAGCAAGATCTAGAATCTAAAGCTAATAACATTCTGATAATGATTACTCATACAGTATCCATAAAATTTTCGTTTAAAATTTCATGTTAGGTTTCTACAAGGTCTTTTATGTGGCTTTAAGATATTTTTGGATAATGGACAGGCAGTTCGAATGTGTTAATATTGTCCGAATGTCGTGAAGATCAATTTTTGTCGATGACAGTCATCTTCGAGTCTCTGTTGCAGGGTCGCCTGGTTATGGCACCGAATCAGGGAATATAGCCCGGTTTCCGGCACCTCACAAGTGTTACAGTTTCCCCTAGCGTGACTAGACCACACTTATCGTTGCTCGTTGAGCAGGAAGTGGCAGAAACGGAGCCCATAGGTAGTAGCCACTTGCTTTCGACGATTTCCATAATTAAACTTAATCGTTGTGTAACAATAGATCTAGCCTTTGACGAACATTTATATATAGCCTCGATAGATTCCGTTTAAAAGGTGTTTTATAATTGCAATGCAATCGGTGTTTAACGGTGTCTGATGGCTACTAGTCTAGAGAAGTCGACAGAAAATGATTAGCGACCTTAACTTTCAAATTACATTATGAATTCAATTTATTTTTATTGGACTACAGTATTTCCACCATAGTTTACAAAAGACAGTCCGAAAGCTCAAATATTCCGCTTATTACAAAAAACGCACACAATGAAGAATAAAGGACTTGGATCTTCTAAATTATTAAGTATAACATTTAATGGAAGTATTTAGAAACCAAACTAAAATGTATTAATACTGAAAGAACAAACAAAATAACACAGGTGACAATACCTGCTTTATATGAATCTAAAAGTTCAATTTTATTCCCACGTAAAAGCTACATACGTCAAATAACCTAATATAGCATGCAGGTTTTTAACTGAATGGTCTTGCTAATCCAACTTGGCATTCTGTTTCTACAACCAACAGCTAATCGTGAAAATGTTGGCACGATAGCCGATAGGTTAGAGCGCTCGGCATGTATAACGGATACTACAGTACTACACGGGATCGATACCGGTACTCACCCGATATTTTTCCTGTGTATGGACATTGAGGAAGTCGGCAGCAATGGTTAAATTACTCTTTTACAACTGACGATAATTATGTGGTCAAGGTAAGGTCGATGTCAACGGGCCTTTTATCTGCAAAAAATCGCTAAATAATGAATATTACTAATAATGTTATGACCTCTTTAGACACCTTTTAAATTGACTTACGTAGCACTAAATATAGTCGTTATTTCTCTCGATTTCCAGTTGTTTCCTTATTAACGACTAGCTGTGTGGTAACAAAGACCATTAGCGTCGCCCTCCTCCTTTATCCAGGGTTGGGACTGGCACTATCGGAAAGCGAACAGTGGCGGAAGTTGTTTTCAATATACGTAGCTTTATACACATGTTCAAGGTCGATGTGAACGCCAAGAACGTTGAAGGAATGGCTTATTCTTGTTGTTGTTCATCTACAAGGGCTAGAGGGAGCATGACGTACATTCACTTCGCACATATTTGAAGCCACAATCATAGATATAATAACGAGAGTTCCGCAGTTAATCTAAATTGGAATGACGCGTTTTGATAGGTTGAAATTCATTTTGAGCGGTCACAGGGTCAAGGCCGTTATGGTTACACGTTGAGCCTCACCATAGACAGTAGATGCTCGCCTCTAGTGATATATTTATATATTATACATCTCTATGTTGTTCTCCGATAATCAAGACGACGTCTTTGGCATATTTGTGTCATCTGATTCCAGAACCACTCGCACCTTTAGTGACCTAAAATTCACACAGCAGATACACTTCAATATAACTGTTTGTCATATTGTCCTCCTTCCAAAGATCAGAAGTGCACACGACCAAACAACAGAACGTCGATGGCGCAGAGCAATTGTGAGTGAGGGACTTCCTGAATGTCCCTATACAGTAATTAACTGCTTGAGTGGAGGTTCGAACCCGTATTCTCCGTGTTTCAAGACAAACACTCTAACCAATCGGTCACCTTGCCACACCAAGAAGCATCTGGGAAGATTAGGTTGTTCAGCATTCTTAATTTTCTGAAAAATTGGCGACGAAATTTGAAGCCTACCAGTTCACATGCAATTTATTTTATAGCTACACTGCTTTTGAAACTACAGACGCTTTAAAAAGGCAAGCCAAATATCTGAAAAGTTTTAGGCCAAGTAAAACATACTTTATTAGCAGACAAACTTTATTAGCAGTTAGTATTTAAGAACGAACGATGGAAATCTAGATCCAGCCGTTCACATTCAGATGTTGGACGAGAGAATAAGCGCGAATAACGTGTGGAATTGTCCTAATTAAATGATTCTTGCCATTAAGAATTTGAAAATGGGTGAATATTGTATCTAAAGATTCATATCGCGCCTCTCTCAGAATAACTATTCAGAAATATATTCAGAATATGTTGCTGGGATATCCAGAGAATGGTGAAGGTACTGAGGCTGGTGCAGGCAGGTGAAAACGATGGGCATGGGTGAAAGTACAAGGCAGGGACATACAGAGGATGGTAAAGATACGTCAATAATTGCTTTCGTCTTCTTCTTCTTCGAAAAATGAAGTTATATTTAAACACCTTTAATAAGTAGATCAAATGTGCTATATATATACACGTCAAGCGCAACGCAGGCGGTAACTTAGTGGGGAGTGTATCCGATGAATTAAAGTAAGCAAATAGAAATTGTATTGTATTGTATTTGAACACTTGTTATAGCGCCCCAACCAGATTTCCCATTCAGAGGCGCTCCCGACTACTGCGCGAACGCTGAATCGGAGTTTCACGCCGAAGCGCATGAGCAATTGCGAGTGAAGGACTTGCCCAGGGTCCCTACGCGGCGACTTTGAGGTGGATTCGAACCCGCAACCCTCCAGCTGCAAGGCACCGAACATACCCCTACACCACCGCGCCCCAGTTGTATTGTGATGTGTTGTATTGTGTGTTGTATTGTACTCCACGTTTATATTGCGACCGAGCCACCCGCAGTAAAGATCCGAGAAATTAATCTCTGATTATCCGACCCGACCGGGAAGCGAACCCGGGGCGCCGGCGCGGCGAGCGGGCACCAACCCACTCGGCCACTCAGGATCCTTGAAATATGATGATTAAAGATGATGATTAAAGATGGAAATTCTTATTAATAATATAAACGCACAGAAATCTCTGCGCCTGGGTGACTATATCTGTGTATGATGTTACGCTGTTTGCCTGTTAAGCTGTTTCGCCATGAACAATATGGCTTACGTCATTCTACGTCGTCATAGCAACGCGAGATAATGCATAGGACGACATGTGGATCCTTCTTCGTGTCTATAATGGAATGGGGAGGGAGGGGTGGGAGGGGAATGGGGAGGGGAAGGAGGGAGGGAGAAGGGGAGGGACTGAGGGGAAGGGAGGGAGGTACGGACGCCCGGGAGGGACGGCAGAGAAGTAAGAGGAGGGAGAGAGGGAGTAACTGACATTTTCATTACCCCCCGGACGGACGGAGGGAGGGAGCAGACACGCACGATCGCCGTGAGAGACGTGGAGGAGGGACGGACGGACGAGAGAGAAGTACGGGGAGGGAGGGAGGGAGTAACGGACGGAGGTAGGGAGGGAGAGGGAGAAGACTTATGTCAATCATAGCACGAGAAGACGCATCTCTTGACATTTTAAAATTGTTTTTAACCAACTTAGGACGGGCCAACATCTAGTAGAATATAAAAATCCAAACATTTTAAATATTTTATGTAAATATTTTATTATAATATTGCCTGTCAGTGGCCAGTCACACCCCTGGACAAAGGAGGACGACGCTTATTATCTTAGTTAAACACCAACTACATGATTGTAACCACGTACAAGCTAAGCGCAGAACACCAGCTTATTTACGAGCGCTGCGTCGAGTCAGAGGTATTGTCCGAAGAGTTATCAGACGTGGATCCAAGTCCGACCCTCAACGGAAAAATTAAGCCCTCCCCAATGAAGGGTTGACTTGTGCAATCGGTCTTTAACAGTCGACGCAAGCTCGTTTTGCTCACCAGATGGCCGAGAGTGAGAGTCACAGAAAAAGTTCGTGGGTCGATGATAGAGAACGATGGAGTGGACGACCATTATTTTGTTGTTTAGGAGACTACAGAACAAAAAGAATTCAACGAAAATTAGGAGGGACAGAAAGATCATCCGATGAAACTCAGAAAATTCAAAAACAGAAAACTACTGATCAAAATTTCTACAACAATATTTCAACAGCAGTCTACGGCAAACAAATCTTCTTTTCATATTAGCAATAATACAGCGAATGAAAGAGACCAACCTACAAACTAATTACTGCGCTAAGATGTCGACACTGCGATGTATTACAATAAACTACTTCGACACCTTTAATAAGATGTTTAAGGTTTATATAAGAATAATTTCTGTCGAGTGGAATTGAAGTACTTGGTAATTTGAAAGTTAGCACTCGAGGGAAGCCATTTAAGTGTAGGCCTACATATATAATGTTTGTTGTAGGTAATGGATGCGCTGAGGGACTTTTGGCCAATGAAGTGATTTGAGAACACGGGTTATGTGGTGGTGTTTGGGAGTTTCGGTGACTGCGTGGGCGAGAGCGTTCTGGGCTGTTTACAGGCGTTTCATTTGAGAAAAGTGGATGTTGTAAAATTTCAAAATATCAAATTTTAAAATGTTGTGTTTTTGAACATTTAGTAAAACTACATCACTGCCACATGGCTTCACGATTGGGTAGTTGAATCCCTTCTTGCTTGGCTTGTGTACGATTTGTAAACAATTTCTGCTAATTGTGTCTGGTCAGCAACATGTTTACCTTAAGGCTTGTGGCGTTCTTTTAAATTGAACGTATTTTCTAGTTTTTATAATAATTTCAATAATGTCTGGTTTTCTAGTATTGTCTGCAATCAAACTCAAACACGACTCAAACTGCATCTTAGCTATAGTAGCGACCGCTGGTTCCTATCAGCACTGAAATAATAGAGCAGGTTTGTTCAGGTGACTGCTAAAAATGCTACCATTACAGTGTGGAAATTCAGAAATGTTTTCAGTCGGGAGGGGCACATCCCCTCCCCAAACCCCTTCCCTGCTCGGCGCTGCGCGCCTTGGCGATCGTCCTTCGGACGCTCGTTCTTCGTACCCTCACATACCTTCGCCCCCGGCCTATTGCGCCGCTGACATCATGTATTGGCGTTGCAGAAATTTCCAGATTACGATTACAATAAGCGTAGGACAACACATTTTTTAAACTCCGCTACCGCTTTGGAATCAAGTGACGCCAGGACAAAGCCAGGACAAAGAAGGAGGGAGGTGTTTTCTAGCGCTGCTATGAGTTTTGCTAAAGACGCTGTGTGATAATGAAGATGATGACCATCGCCCTCCTACTTAATCCAGGCTTTGGACTGGCACCAACCGACGCTAAACATCCTATGGTGATACAGATTCGTTAATCAGCAGCTAAATAAATTTACAAGAATACTCGTAAAAACAGTCAGAACTGTTCGAGAAACGTTTCTCTATCGATGCTATGGCGGCTCTCGTGCAAAAAGATTTCGTTGAAAAATGGAAATAACTACTTTTAAAAACAGGAAAAACGGACAGCATTGTCTAAAGGCGTTACTCAACCGGGAGGTTAACATTATTTGGGAATGCCTAACGAATGGTTATTTCGACTTGAACTTGCATTACCTCAGATTCACATTTCGGTGTGACCTTGCGCGCGTTACAAATTTATTTAATAATAATAATAGGAGAAGAACTGGATATCAAATCTGTTAGTTATATGTAGGTAGTTTCTGTAAGATGATTGCCATCGCCTTTCTCATTAATCAACGTTTTGGAATGCTACCAACATGTTGATCTAGGAAATAAAAATATTCAGTTGGACACCTGTAAAACGCTTCATTATAAAGCATATACACTCAAGTTAAACACCTTGAAAACACTTGTATTTAAAGCTATATGTTTGTCACGTTCAACACGATGAGTAGATTCTGCCCTAGTCCCATGTAGAGAGAACTGTTGAAAAAGTTCTGTCGACTTCGACGGCCTTTAAACGTTAAACACAGGATCAAATCTTCACAATAACTATATTACAATTAACGCGTCTGATAATAAAAAATAATATTCGTTTTTTTATTCAAACTGACAAGTACGTAGTAAGATTATAAGTTATAGTAGTAACAGATAATAACAAGTTTAACAGGAGTCGATTTTAACTGTATGGCAGCCTGCAAGGCGTCCATCTGTCCTACTGCTCATTTTACAGTCGACCTCTGTGGAGTTGAAGGCTGAGTGAACCTTATGTGGCTAGCGAGTATCGAACCCGTGTCCTTCTGATCTTCGTCCTAGAGTTTAAGCATCAACCATCTCCCCGCACTGTTTCCTGGTAAAGTGAGAAGCTAGGTCGACGTTAACGGGCTTGGCAGCCATAAGATGTTGCTAAACAATGGAGAACGCAGCGCTTTTTTGGACACCTTCGAAACGCTTTACACAGATTCTATATTAATTCGTTAGATGCATTATTATCATTACTGGAATTCATTATGATAGGCCGTCGTATGTCATTCGTTGGTGGCGACAGACGCGAGACAAATCTTTTTTCCTGCGTATTTCTGTTTATGTCCAACGCTATAACTTGGTCGCATTCAAACCCCGTAGACGAGGTCTGACCCTCCAGACAAAATAATTTCCTGCTCCTTATAGCAATTTTTCCTAAATCCTGAGGGATCCTTGATACCTCGAGTAAAAAATAATAATAATAATAGGCCCACGTTTAATGTTAGATTATGAAGAGCTAACTGCAACTTATATTCTTCAATCTGGTTAAATTGGTGTTACTGCGATATTAGTGAAGTATGGTGAAACTGGATTGCTAATCAACTTTTAGTCTGCGGGTCAGAACTTAAGCATTCTATTACCCTGAACTAGAAACACCCTGACGTTATCGGCATCCAAGAAACCTGGAAAGGACTTGGTTATTCTCAAGGCCAAGTTAGTGGAACTGCAGCACCTGTAAGATGCCGGAATCCGTGCTATATTTTCTGATTCAGTGTCCTTATAACTAAAGCCGACCCCGCAAAAGAGACTCCGAGATGAATGTCATCGCGAAAAAGTGATATGCGGCTTTCGAACAAATTTAACACAACCGAGCTGCCTAGACATAAAGGTGGCTTTGTAATTCGGATTTGTTAAGTGTTGAGTTCACCTACAATAGACACGTCGAATAATGCGCATGGATCTTCTATAAACAAGCGTGGAAATCAATGCGGAAATTATGTCGTCAACTGTTACACGTTATATAGGCGCGGTAGAAATTTAGAGATTACGATTACTATTATAATAAAGTACACGCGGGAAAAACTTGTTCCAAACCATCCAAAAGACGTTGCAGAAACCTCGAAAAACCGTGAAACGAATATTGTATGGACACTGTGTAAATAAACTTTCTACGAATATTAGTCCTATTAGTGCTAGATTCTACATTCTTGCTCAGCAACGAAAGTGTCGTTAAGGAAATATATAACAGCTTTCTTATTGTATTGTATTGTATTTGAACACTTGTTATAGCGCCCCTACCAGATTTCCCATTCAGAGGCGCTCCCGACTACTGCGCGAACGCTGAATCGGAGTTTTACGCCGAAGCGCATGAGCAATTGCGAGTGAAGGACTTGCCCAGGGTCCCTACGCGGCGGCTTTGAGGTGGATTCGAACCCGCAACCCTACGGCTGCAAGGCACCGAACATACCCCTATACCACCGCGCCCCAGTATGTTGTGTTGTGTGTTGTATTGTACTCCACGTTTATAATGCGACCGAGCCACCCGCAGTAAAGATCCGAGAAATTAATCTCTGATAAACCGACCCGACCGGGAAGCGAACCCGGGGCGCCGGCGTGACGAGCGGGAACCAACCCACTGGCCACTCAGGATCCTTAACAGACTGTAGACATTATCTGAACTGCAGTTCAGCAGAATTTCAATTGACGTTAGCGGCTGTTGATGCTCCAAGATGTCGCTAAACCCATAACGGTAATAGTGTAATACGCTGAAAATTAGACACCTTTTATAGTTGGCTTTATGCTACAATATAGAATTGTCAGCAGCGTTGATTAGTCAGACTCAGCTTCCTGTAACTTTTAATCTACGTCAACGGTGTTTGTTGTAAGATTTCGTTAAACTTTTGTTAA
This sequence comes from Aporrectodea caliginosa, assembly GCA_020284085.1. Taxonomy (NCBI): domain Eukaryota; kingdom Metazoa; phylum Annelida; class Clitellata; order Crassiclitellata; family Lumbricidae; genus Aporrectodea; species Aporrectodea caliginosa. The sequence goes on along the minus strand of JACEVL010000122.1, from coordinate 437,154 downwards.
CCAATCAGTGTTCGAACTTCGACACGGCAACACTGCCTGTAGTGGTGTTTTTGTTGTGTTGGCCCGATGCACGCAAGACTAGTCTTCCGGTGTGATGTCCTGGGGATCGAGTGCTCCATGTTGCCCATTGATCTTGTAGTGGCTAGGGTCCGGTTTGGTAATTCAGAGGTGTGGATTTCAAGGTGTCACAGGAATTTGTTCTATGGCGCCTCCGGCGCAGTTGGCTTTGAAATAAGAACGTGGACTGTTGTGATGTCAGAGGGAAGACCAAATGACAAGGGTATGCTGAGATAGAGCAAATGAAGACGTTGACATTTTATAAGTTTGGTTGTCTGTTATGGGTTTATTGCTTAGGGGCCTCCTCTCTGTATCTCTCTGTATCTCTGTCTCTCTGTATCTTTCTCTCTCTGTATCTCTCTGTCTGTCTGCAGCTGTTTCTCTCTCCTGCCCATCTCTTCTTTCTACTCCTCCACCACTTCTTCCTTCACTTGTGATAGTCAACCTGTCACTTATAGTAAGCGCCTTACGAACGGAAACGACGAACAAATGAACAGAAAGAAAGAACCCTATTCAACACCAGCGCTATCAGGGCGGAAAATAAAATCTAGTCGATTATAGTAGGCTACATTTCCAATTGGAATGTACTAGTCACACGTACATTTCTATGTTACTGCGTAGGCTAACTGTGTCGTCATTTATTCCAATAATATCAAATTATTAAGCGTCTATTGGTTAACGACAACTGCATATTGACTCTCTTTACGTGGATCTTAATGTTTGCCAAATGATGGAGCAACATCCATCAAGAAGACAGTATCTTCAGTTTAACGACATCTTATGATGGTAACAAAGGCTGTTAATGTCGACAGAAATTGTTTTTGAACCGTTCTCACTGTTGGTATTGCATAATAAGAAACATTCTGAACTGAGTAGCGATTGAGAGTAATTTCTCTATATATAGGTAGCTGAAATAACTTATTAAAGGTGTCAAATCCAGTAATTTTTAGATTTCAATTCGTTGCCAGGGAGAGCTACATACCCCCAAAACACTTTATATCCCACGCTAATCCAACACAGAAAACTAGTTTCATATTCGCCAGGCAATAAAAACACGCAGTATTCTTAGCATTCAGTTTCTAATCGTGAAAATGTGGTTATGGTATCAAGCACCTGTAATAAGACACTGCTATATGTTATAAACATGTTAATTTGTTAAATAAATACATACACATTGGTGTAATAAACAGTTTTCGGCAAGCATTTAGTATCGGGGTGCGTAAGTTTACGGGCGTCGGACGGTATCTTTTGGTATGCTGCGCGGGAGGTACGGTGTTTTCAAAGACGACACTAACCCTAAAGGATCCTGAGTGGCCGAGTGGGTTGGTGCCCGCTCGCCGCGCCGGCGCCCCGGGTTCGCTTCCCGGTCGGGTCGGATTATCAGAGATTAATTTCTCGGATCTTTACTGCGGTGGCTCGGTCGCATTATAAACGTGGAGTACAATACAACACACAATACAATACATCACAATACAACTGGGGCGCGGTGGTGTAGGGGTATGTTCGGTGCCTTGCAGCTGGAGGGTTGCGGGTTCGGATCCACCTCAAAGTCGCCACGTAGGGACCCTGGGCAAGTCCTTCACTCGCAATTGCTCATGCGCTTCGGCGTGAAACTCCGATTCAGCGTTCGCGCAGTAGTCGGGAGCGCCTGAATGGGAAATCTGGTTGAGGCGCTATATAACAAGTGTTCAAATACAATACAATAACCCTAACCCTGACCATAACCGACCCCTCACGACGCGTAACCTTACCCTAACCGACTCTCACGACGCCTAAAATGACGGGAGAAAATACACGCACCCCGACACTAAATGCTTGCCCAGTTTCGTTAGACATAAGAACGGTGAGAACCTTTCAGACAAATTTCAGTCGACGTCAACGGTCTTTGATCCACAAAAGTAATTCAAGGCGAGATATTACTAAATTAACGAGCCCAAATTAAACACCTTTAATACTCGGCTCGATGTGACGATATAAATTTCTCATTCGCGTTGATTATTCAGTTATATGAGCCATCCTTCCTTTATCGATGTGTAAGATTTCTTCAAACTTTTGGAAACCAATCAGTGTTCGTAATCCGTCACATGCTGCGATCGGCTGATGCCAGTTCCAACACTGGATAAAGCAGGAGGGCAACGCAAATAATCACATCCGTTGTACAACAGCGTCGTATAACAGAAACTAGGCCAATGCACATAATCGTTAGCTATTTTTTACAAGGGTTAGGACCAAAACGACCACAACATTGGCGGCCTTATAATGTCGTAATACGCTGGATGCTACAAGTGGGTTGTGCGTTTGCCTCGGAACGCGGAGAGTGTTCAGTTCGATCCTAGTTGTTATAGTTCTACTGTGCAAAGACCTTGAAAAAGTCCTTCGCATACGATTACTCAGCGTCATCGACTGGATGCTTAGTCATTTACAATAATTATTACATTTGGATAATGGCGCTTAATAGCTTTCGAAATAATAATAACATGGCCACTGACCATAATTCTTGTGTAAAAAAGTAAGGAATAAATGTTAATTAGCAGTATCTATACCCCCAAGCCGCCGCCATAGCCGCCGAGCCGCCGAATATTTGTCCAAGCCGATTAGCCGCCGGAAATTTTACGGCTTAGCCGAAAAACCGCCGAGAATGTTTTTACGGCTAGCCGCCGGAAACATATTCAGCTAATTCAGCTAGAACACGCACAAAGTTGTGATTGTAAAGTTTTCCCGCTGGTTTCAAAGAGTTATGACTTTGTAGATTACCGTACAAGTTCGGACTTATTGAAACTGTACTGTTTCGAATGACTTTTTGTGTGCCACTATTAATTGTTAATTTTTATGGCATTGTAGCAGATGTCCTAATGTCTAATTAATTGGCTTTTTGGAACTCTATAGTCGATACACGTTTTGAACGAACTATGTTTCAAGCCGTATTTTTTACGGCTAGCCGAAAAAGGTAGTTTACGTCATTTTACGGCTAGCCGAAAAGCCGCCGTAAATTTTCTCAAGCCAGCCGTTAGCCCAAAAAATTGCGGCTTGGGGGTATGTGCCAGTATCCCTCCGGATTGAAAATGAATCAAATTGAGGCTTAAAATATTAATTATAGAAAGAAAATACTTCAATGGATGACAGACGAAAAGCAAGACAAACAGACAAACAGACAGGCATAGGTCCTATACCCAGACAGCGCACAGAGACACAGATAGATAGACAGACCAATAGTAATAGCAACTGAATGCGTTGTTCTTTCCAACCAGACAGAAAGAGACAACCAATGGGACTAAGGGTAAACACAGCAAGACCCTCACTTACTCCTTATGTACGACGGATCATAGGGTCCAGCGCTGACGACGACCTCTGTTCCTAAATCAGGGCATTTGTTAAAGCGCCACGATTTACATGGATATGCGATTGTTTTATGAGCAACATGTGACACATATATATACTTTATTGACTACCAAACAAAAGTTCATATTACAATTTGTTATAGCAGTGCATGGGTGTCAACAGGTAAACCGAAAATGAACAGTATTGTTCCTCTGGCAGAAGCAATACTGTTCGTGATCGTGATCAGAGGCAGCCTGCTGCTTACAAGAACTTTCAAGAGTCACACGAAGTAGCTCGAAGATCAGAGACGATAGGCCATGGAGAGACGTGACAAACGGCAATAATATAAGGAGATTATTATTTATTTATTTATTTGAATAAGCGAACAGCAAGAACTCAATAGAAAAAACAAAAACAAACATAATATACATTAAAACAATGTTCAGAAATGTTAACTAGACAAGTTAATGTTATAAACAGTGCAATAATAAGATACATCGGTTCATAAGCACTAGAATAACAACTGATGAGGAGAAGAAGCACAAAGTGCTTATCGAGTCATCCCCATAGGTAGGAAAACTAGATGGGTAGGGTGGTACTAGAAGCAAAAACAGAAAGGCTACATCAGGAAAGGATCACTGGAAGTCAACAATATTAATTTCGAGTAAAGTAGGATAATTTAGAAGTAATTTAGAAGTACTGGGAGACCAATAAGGATTTAAAAGTATATTTAAAGAATGAGAGAGAAAGGGCAGATCGTACAGAAGGATCAATAGAATTCCATAGTTTGGGACCCGTGATACGAACCGAGGAAGAGCGAGCCCCAATTCTAGATAACGCAGATCGATAATCGTGCTTCTTACGTGTATTATATTGGTGGAGGTCAGAATTAGTTGTGAAAAAATTTTTAAATATGGGAGGAAGAAGACCCATCTGATGCCTATACATAAGAGTGGCCAGTTGATGACGATAAATATCATATATGGAGAGTAAATTGAGAGATTTGAATAGTGGGGAACTATGGGCAAGGTAATGTACACCAGCAATGATTCTAATCGATCTCTTCTGGAGTAAAAAAATAGGTTTAAGGCGATTAGGAGAGCCTCCAGCCCAAGCAGTAGTACAGTACGTTAGGTAGGGCAGCATAAGCGAATTATATAAATTCCTTAGGATTCCAGTAGGCAGCTTCCACTTGAGTGTGTTAATAATGCCCATCACCTTAGATACTTTGTTTTTAACCATCAAAATATGGTCATGCCAAGTCAAGTGTTCGTCAAGAATAACACCTAAAAATTTTACATTAGGAACACGTTTCAGTTCAACAGAATTTATTAGTAGGGGTTGTATATTTAGGTCAGTGTAGGTGGTCCTAGGACCACTGAACAAAACATAATTAGATTTCTTTATATTAAGTAATAAAAAGTTAGCACAGAACCAGTTGGAAAGATGATTAAGTTCGAGAGTCATGTCCTGGAAAAGATGCAGCACTCTGGACGAGGAAAGAAAGGCAGACGTGTCATCAGCAAAGAGTATAAAAGTAAGGGTCTTAGAGGAATGAGAAACATCATTAATATAGATTAAGAAAAGTAGAGGGCCAAGTATGGACCCCTGGGGAACCCCACAGAGAATGGGAAGTAGGTCAGAAATGGCGCCAGCATAAGAGACAAACTGGAATCTGTTAGTAAGAAAAGAACCAAACCATTCCAATGGTAAGCCACGAATGCCATAATGTGATAGTTTGTCCAAAAGGATATCATGCCGGATCGAATCGAAGGCTTTAGAAAGATCGAGGAAAACACCCAGTGTTTGTTTATGAGAATCCATAGATTCCGAAATACGGTCAATGGTTTCAAGGATAGCCAAAGCAGTGGAATGATTCCTTCGAAAGCCGAACTGGTTATCATATAAAATCTGGTTCACGTCTAGGAAATCATATAATCTTTTATGGACAATCTTTTCAAGTATCTTAGAGAAACTAGTCAAAGTCGATATGGGACGATAGTTAGTCATATCTTGAGAGCTACCAGATTTGAATATAGGAATAACTTTGGCAATCTTCATTAAGTCAGGAACAATGCCCTGGCCGATAGACTGGTTGATCAAATGAGCCAACGGCAAAGATAAATAGGAAGCATAACGTTTAAGCAGCTGAACAGAGAAATCTGAAGAGGAGGTAGGGCTAGTTAACTTAAGATCAGAGATAATATTAAATATTTCATATTCGTTGGTAGGAGCAAAAAAGAGAGAGTTAGGATTAGAGTCCTTTAAATAGTCCTTGTAGTTACTAGAAGTAGAAGGAATATTGGTCGCCATATTGGGTCCAATGCCCACAAAAACTTGTTGAATTCCCTAGCAATAAGAGAAGGATCAGAGGTCAGTTGATTATCAATACAGAGAGGAACATTCATTTGGAGGGAAGTGGAATGGCCCATGGCTTGTTTAATAAGTTTCCAAGTTTTGCGGAGGTTATTGTTATGAAGTTCAAACATACTGGCATAATAGAGTCTTTCACTATTACGTAATAGCAACGTGAGCTTATTTTTATATTTTTTGTAGTTAATTAAAGATTCCTCCGTTTTTTGTCGAAGGTAAATTTTATATAGTTTATTTTTAGTTTTGCAAGATTTCAAAAGAGCAGAGGTCATCCATGGCCTAAGCTTAGTTTTATAGATCCTGACTTTACGGGTGGTGAGCGGGAAACAAGTATTATACATATCAAATATTTTATCATTGATTAAGCAGAGTATAGTATTTGGGCAGTCCACCTGAAGAACATCAGACCAGTATTCATTATCAAGCATGGATTGGAAATTAAGATGAGCTAGTTCATTATTCGGACGGTAAGTGATAAACTTGGATTTAGCCAAAGGCGGAAGTTCCCAGTCAAGAATAACAAATACAGGAAAATGGTCACTAATGTCTGTTTGGAAGATTCCAGGAAGTTCTTTATAGGAAAGTACATTGGTAAAAATGTTATCGATTAGTGTTGACGAGTGTAGGGTGAGTCTGGTAGGCTGAGTGATAAGAGGATGAAAAAAAGAGGAGGACATGGTGTCAAGAAACACATTGGAAGAAAAATGAGAATCAATATTGAGTAGATCGATATTAAAATCACCACATAAATAACAGGGTTTGTGCAATTTATTAAGATATAAAAGTAAGGATTCGAGGTCAGTGTTGAATAGTCTAGGGTCAGATTTGGGAGGTCTGTAAATTACACCAATAATGATATCCTTGTGATCAGGTAGGGAGATGTTAACAAACAAGAACTCAATAGGACTAATTGGGCAGAATTTGACATCAAGGGCCCAGGAAGAGAATTTCTGGTCAATAAGTAAGGCAAGACCACCGCCATTACTAGTAGTGCGAGATTTAGTAAAAGTCTTGTAGCCCGAGCAATTAAGTCCACCTTCAGTGGCTACGGTGGTCCAAGTCTCAGTTAGAGCAATAATGCCAAAATGGGCTTCCAGACTATTAAGGTAATTCCAAAATTCGGAGCTATTTTTATTATAACTACGAATATTGAGATGGATAATTTTGAGGTTATCCTGTAATCCATGCTTCCTGATCAGGTCATTAAATTGGTTTTCTAGGTAATAATTGGAAGAGGATCTTATTAGAGGAGCTAGGAGATTAGCATCAGGGTCAGTCTCATCATTCAAGCCAATACAGGTGGTGCTAGCTCTAGTCAATGAGTTAAGAGGATCCCCAGCAGGGGGTGGGAGCAAAGTAAGAGTTGGGCTAAGGAGGTTAGTTACTGATAGGAGCTCAGGATCTAAGCTGACATCATAAAATGGCATTAACCTACTAATACAATAATTACATAGGGTTGGAGTGCTAGATTGGTGAGTAAGGTGAATGGCTGAGGGCTGACACATTTAAAACGGAATCAAACTATGATATATACTAGGGCATAGCAAGAAATATGTTTTGGTTAAAAATGAACTTTGGCACTATCAGAAAGGTTGCTCTTGTCCCTAAACATAAGTATTAAAGAAAGATTGCATCAAATTTATGGCATCTAACTTTGCCGTCGAGCAACCTAAGTTTCGTCTACTTTCGCAGTTGAAAACCATGGCAAAAAAGACATGTACTGTGGAAATACCTTATTAAAAATGGCGTTAAAACTAGAAAGAAAAGTTCCTGCCCCGTATATGGGTGTGCTTCCGAGTTGCCGAAAAATCAGCTACCTGTAATTGCAAATGTTAGGCAGTTTTACATGATTAGAAAATCAGAACATTCAAAAACAACTCCGGCGTCAAAATTGCGAAGGAAGTTGCTACAACTGTCATTGATGTCCGAATTAAAGTTGGAATTCCTACTATCACCTTAAGATCCACGGAACACAAGTTGGAAGATTTGCATAAAGAAATAAGGAATGTGATGAAAAAGAAAGGAGAAAATAAAGAAACAGGCATTAAAGAGCTCAGAGTGAATAGCTCGAAATTGTTTAGGGAAAGCTCTTCCCTCTTGTCAGTTGCTTGATGTCGTAAGTTTCAAACGAATTCATGGAGATTTGCCAGAAATTACAGGTTTTCAGAGTTTTGAGTAAAGATCAAAGATTCCTCTATGAAATGTGTTTGGCTGTTGAAAGTGGATCGATTTAAGAAAGTTTAATTCGCAGAGAGAATGGAAAGATAGCCCACAGTCATTGACTTACTACTGCCATTAGGTTATTACGCCTTTACGTATCGACATTCCAACCATCCCAAAGTTTATTTTTTACATTAGCAGAATACATTATCAAAGTATTTGGATTGAAATAAAGCTGAACCCCCAGTGTTATGATGGTGCTACTCATTTATTGAAAGCTATTCATTTATCACGTTCTTACCATCCATTGAGAGAGAGGTCGTTGATAAATGTATTCAACAGAATGGCTTCTATGGTCATTGGTCACCCAGAAAATGTGTTACTGAATATGATGAGTGATGAGAGAAAACACATACGAGATCTGGCAGCCAGAAGAATTAAAGTAGAAAGGGAAGCTGATCGTTGTCACCATAGCAGTTCTGGTGATGTTAGAAAATTCACAATCCCGAAACTCAGTTTTGAAGCCACTGACTACTATGAGCTAGTAAAGTGGTTGGATTTTCACAGACGTGAACCTCCTATAACTTGCAAGTTTACGGAAAATGACCGTGAGGAAGCCATTAAAACTGGCAGTATGTCAGATCTTGAAAAATACCCTTGCCACACGCAAGCAGTAGAGAGCCATGTCAAAGTTGTTACAGATGCAGCAAGGTCAGTTTGTGGAAAGAACGTAGAGAAGGCTACATTCGAGCAAAGCGCGAATCCCGCAAAAACATGGCTCGCTGTTCAGGTGATGGGGATGGTGCACTGAGCGCTCCCATTGACTTGCATAAATATGCGCTCTGTACTAAATCGGCCGAAATTGACACTCAATTGGAAAATGCATTAAAGCCCGTAGAAGCTGTATGCCTAAGTGCAGATATAGCGACCCATCCTAACAATGTTGTTGGCTCGAGTGCACTGTGGGAACAGGTCTTTAACCCAGTTGATGAATATTATGAGAACTCCTTTGCTACCAACAACTCTGACATTGACCCTGACATCAACTATTATAATAGTGTAAAGCTATGCTCTAGCAATTACGTGTGTGCAGAGGAAATTCGTACAAAGTTTGAACATGTTGACCAATCCTTCACGATGCTGCATATAAACTGTAGGAGTTTGCTATACAAGATGTCTGAATTAAATGTCCTATTATCCATAGTCCAGCCCACTGTTCTGGCTTTAACGGAAACTTGGCTGCAAGAGGATACAGCTAACTGCATACATATGCCGGGATACGCTTTTGTACACAGTTGCAGAACTGAGGGGAAAGGAGGTGGGGTAGGCTTTTTTATCAGGAATGGGTGGGAATTCCAAGTACTTGAAACTAATTGGGCGGTGGCAAAAACTGGCGCTTACGAAAGTTTATTTGTTAAACTTAAGCACCAAACAGGGAAGGATCGAACCTTAGGTGTAATTTATAGGCCCCCTGGAAGCGACTTGAACCTGTTTAACCAAGAGCTGGACATATTACTAACTCACTTATCCCGTCTAAGGGTTGATATTTTCTTGGCGGGTGATTACAACATAGACCTCCTTAAAGTCGACTCACACGCTCCCACTCGCACGTTCTTCAACCTACTTACCTCACATCGCTTTATACCAACTATCTTAAGACCAACTAGGATCACCCAAGACACTGCCACCCTAATTGACAATATTTTCACCAATGCACTGACAGATAACATTGACTCCGCCATACTAACCGAAGATATGTCTGACCATCTGCCTATTTATGTGGTGACTAACACTGATCGGACTAGTATAAAAGTAACTCCTACTCATGTGAAAAGAATAGTTAATCCCCTAACACAAAGTACATTCAATGATTTATTGCGCGCCGAAGACTGGACGGGTGTTCATAAGGCTTGTGACCAGGGAAACGCAAATTTAGCATATACCGTATTCATGGATAAATACAAACTACTTTATGAGCAATCCTTTCCAATGAAAACTTACTCGTCTAGTAGACGAGATGAAATTAAACAGCCTTGGATGACCATTGCCTTGTTGAAATCCTGCAGAAGGAAATCACGTCTATATAAAAAGTATATAAAAAGTCCCTCGGTGGAAAATAGAACAAAGCTTGTAAAGTATAGAAACATATTCAAAAAGACTTGCAAAGCAGCAGAGAGACAATATTATGCAAGGAAAATTTTTGAATGTGAAAATGACTTGAATAAAACATGGCGCGTTATCAAACTACTCCTGCATGGTAATGGATCCACTGTTATGCCAGATACCTTCTTCATTGATGACATGGAAAGTAAAGACAAAAACCTTATAGCTAATAAATTCAACGAATTTTTCACAGAGATTGGACCTAAACTAGCGGCGAAAATAACCCCAACTGACGCTTTGTTCTCTGATTTCCTAAAAACTCCTATGATATCCTCCATAGGCATTGGGTTAACATCTCCATCTGAGATAATAACGATAGCCAAGGAGCTCAATACGACCCACAGTATGGGACTGGACGGAATTGACCCCAAAATTGCCAAGGCCTCAATAGAAGCCATCTCGCTTCCTCTAGCAGAGATAATAAACTGCTCTATTGCCTCAGGTGTAGTTCCAGAAAACCTAAAAATCGCAAAAATAACTCCAATCTTTAAAAACGGCGACAAGAAAATATTAGGCAATTATAGACCAATATCGGTGCTCCCATATTTCTCTAAATTTTTTGAAAAAATTATGCACGGAAGAATAATGGCATATGTGTCTGCAAAGAACATTCTATACAAAGGCCAGTATGGTTTTAGAAAAGGCTACTCTACCTACATGGCTGTCATGGAAATGTATGACAAGATCTCTGAGGCTAGAGACAGTAATTATTTCTCCATAGGTGTCTTTTTCGACTTATCGAAAGCATTCGACACAGTGAATCATGAAATTTTAATTAAAAAACTGGAAAACTACGGCATAAGGGGTATATGTCTAGATTGGATTAGAGACTATCTAAGGGGCAGAAGGCAATGCGTCGCATACAATGGTCAGATTTCACACATGCTAGACATTAAATGTGGCGTCCCTCAGGGATCTATATTAGGCCCGTTGCTATTTTTGATATATGTTAATGATATTGCGAACGCTTCACCATTACTCTGGTTCATTATGTTTGCTGATGACACTAATGTGTTCATGTCCGACAGCTCTTTAGTTGAACTAGTCAATAAGTTAAACACTGAATTGGTGAAGGTGGGTGATTGGTTTAAAGCGAACAAGCTATCCTTAAACCTTGAGAAAACTAACTACATCCTCTTCTGCTCGAAGAGAAAAATAGCTCCCAATTACGACGATAAAATTACTATAGATATTGATAAGCAATGTATAAATAGAGTGGCCTCAGTTAAATTTTTAGGGGTCCACATAGATGAACTCTTATCCTGGAAAGACCATATAACCAACATTTCGACAAAGGTGGCTAAAAACATTGGCATTATTTCCCGTATTCGGCATCTCCTGCCACGTTACATACTTGTACAATTATACTATTCGCTAATACACCCTTACCTCTCATATTGTAATCTTATATGGGCATCCACTTATCGGACTCGGTTAGCTTGCCTGTCAACACTCCAGAAACGGGCTATAAGAATCTTGTGTAATGCACCTTTTAGAGCACATACCAAAAGCCTATTTCTGAATCTGGGAATATTGCCATTTGAAAGCATTAACAAATTGCAAGTGGGGCTATTTATGTACAAATGCCACATGAATTTAATACCTGAAAGCTTTAACCGATGGTTCTGTAAAAATTCTGAAATTCATGACCATCAAACACGTTCTTCTAAAAAGTATCATCAGTGCAGTATGCGTACTAAAATTAGGCAACATAGCATTAGAATCTATGGACCGGTACTGTGGAATTCCTTGCCAAATGAACTCACTCGCATCCCAACGCTATATCTGTTTAAACATAATCTAAAGACGTATTATATGGCTGAACTTAATTAGATAACCTATGGTCTTATTCGTGTCAAACTGTGTTTTATTGTAAGGAATTGTGTGCTTGGTGCACTGATCTCGTCTGCAGAAACAGACTGCGTCTTTATGTTTACTATGTTTTTTTAATTGTGTTAATTGTGTTCATACAAGCTTATGACTTTCAAAGGAAATAAAAAAGACATTAACCTGTGTACTACGACCAATTGTAAACCTTGTAAACCAATTGTAAAGCATGTTTGAGTAATGCCTGCTAGTAATAGGGCGACCCTGTTAGCGGAACCTGTTGTTCCTTTGGGTCTTCCCATTGTCACTGGATTGTCTTGCCTGTCTAATTGCTGATTGTGAATTGTTTGGTGAACAATAAAGTATTCATTGATTGATTGATTGAAATATACCACAAAAAGTGATTGGAAATCATAATGTAAGTGAAACGTATTGTGTGCTTGTGAACTTTTTGTGAAGTAAACGTAATTAAGGATTACAACTTTTTTTAACCTTAACGGATTATTCCATGTATTATATTCGAATATTGTATTGCTTGTATCTCATTAATATCAGAATTGTCAAAGAAATTAACCTGCTCTACAAAATCCAGCTGAAATATTCCTATTATTACTACTTCAGTTAATAAAATTATCAAATTTCAACGGTGTTATTTCGGTACCTCAAAAGTCGTATTGTGCGGTATATTGCATATGCATGGAATATCTTCAGAGCCATGGCGGCAAAGTTAGGCAGCACACTAAACACATAATATCTATACCAGACACTATCCTATGCATAGGAGCAACAAATTAATATATGCCATACATGATCTGTTCACTGTGCCCTAATACTGTGGATAAATCCAGTACACGGTTCAAACCGATCGTTTAATAATGATGATACACCATAGGTGATTAATAAGGTTTACATTTGAATTTAACTTTATGGAAAAAATTAACGACATCTTATGACAATAACGGCCTTTTACGTTGCAGATGTCAACGGCCTTTGTTCCGTAAGATGTCTTTAAATTTCTGAATAATAATAAATGATCAATAAGGTGTTGAATTCTTGTTTATATAACACGGAACTGACTTAAAACGCAGTATTTTTAGCAGCTAATTTTTACATAAGAAATTCAGAAGAGCTCTTCGTGAAAATGTGACTACGTTTGGTTAGAGCGCTCGCGTTGTAACGTGGAGAGTACGGGTTCGAGCCCTCCTCTGAGTCCCTGTGTAGGGACCTTGGGCAATTCCTTTACTAACAATTTCTCAGCGTCATTATCAGCGATACATCGATTCTTACTTTCTTTGCGATTCACATTTTGTATATCTCACATAGTTTATCTCTTTCAGTGTTAGAGATATTTTCTCTCGTACATTCTAATGCTGCTCAGGTAGAAACAATGGCTTATGAAGGAAACTGCTGAATATATGGCGTCGGGAAACTATATTTTAAAGGTGTCTAAGCAGAGAATAACAATTTCGTTGTATTCAACGTTTAGCGACATCTTGATTTGACGGGGGTCGATATGACGGGGGCCGTTTTGACGGGGGCCGAAATGACGGGGCTGTTTTGTCGAGGCCATTTTGTCGGGGCCCATTTGTCGGGGCCGTTTTGTCGGGGCCGATTTGTCCTGCGCCGTTCTGACGGGGTACCATAAAATTTATAGACTCTCCGAGGAAACGTGAAGTTCAACTTACCAGACTTAGAATGGGACATATCTTAACTAATACGTGGTTGAAACATATAGGTAAAAGCCTAACGGACTTATGTGCTGAATGTCAGGTGCCTGACACTATTCATCATATATTAATTGCTTGTAAAAAAAACATGACATATCAAAATTAATACAAGTAGAAATATGATGATTAAAGATGGAAATTCTTATAAAATATCAAAATCTAAACATTGTAAATATTTTATGTAAATATTTTATGTAAATATTTTATGTAAATATTACCTGTCAGTGGCCAGTCACACCCTTGGACAAAGGAGGACGACGCTTATGATCTTTGTTTAACACCAACTACATGTAACCACATACAAACTAGGCGCAGGACACCAGCTTATATACGAGCGCTGCGTCGAGTCAGAGTTGTTGTCTCGAGAGTTATCAGACGTGGATCAAAGTACGACCCTCCACGGAAAAATTAAGACCTCCTCAATTAGGTTTGAATTGTGCAATCAGTCTTTAACAGTCGACGCAAGCTCGTTTTGCTCACCAGATGGCCGAGAGTGAGAGTCCACAGAAAATTTCGTGGGTCGATGATGGAGTTCATTCATTCATTCATTCATTCAGAGGACTTATATAGCGCCCCTCCAAGATAACCTACTAAGAGGCGCTCCCAGCCCAACTACGGCGATAGAGAACAGTTTCCAAATTCTTGTAAAAGGCGTATGCAGAGTCTCCAGCTAGAAGAACACGCAGATCTGAAGGAAGATTATTCCAGATGGTCGGCCCAACCACTGAGAAGGCACGAAGTTGCATCTTTGAAGTGCGCGCAAAGGGAACAGCAAGTTCGCCTCGAGATGCAGAGCGAAGATTTCTGCGGGTAGCTAAACCTGAGGTAGGGCGACAGAACTCACGCAAGTAGGCTGGGGCGCTCCCTAACTGGCACCGCCAGACCCAGACCGAAATCCTAAATTGAATGCGCTGAGAAACAGGAAGCCAGTGGAGTACGTCACGCATATAATGCGAGATATGGTCAAATTTAGAAAACCACCAACAAGCCTAGCAGCTGCACGAAGCACACGCTCAACCTGAGCAATGCGCCCCAACGGGAGGCCAGCATAGATGGTACTGCAGTAGTCAATCCTACTACAAACAAAAGCATGAACAACAGTAAGTGCAGCATTTGGTGAAAGTGAACGGGAAATCACCCGCAATTGCCGCAACTGAAAAAGCAAGCACGGCATAAAAGATTTAGGTGTTCAGAGAAGGTAAGCTCCTGGTCAAGAACAACCCCTAAATTGCGGAAAGACGTCGAGAAGACAAAGTTAGGGAAGTCAGCAGATATGGCCTGAGGATCTATTTTTCTCAGCTGCTGCCCATTACCAAGCCATATAAACTGCGTTTTGGAAGCATTGAGGCGCAGACGATTGGATGACATCCAACTGCTAAGAGCCTCCATAGCCCGCTGCATTGTGGCTGCTGCAGTCAGAGCATTAGAGGCCGGACAATGCAGATAGGCCTGAATATCATCAGAGTAGAGCTGACTCAGAGCACCACAAGAGGCCAGAACAGTTACAATATCAGCAGTGTATAAAATATACAGCAATGGGCCGAGAACAGAGCCCTGCGGCAGACCAAAAGGAGTGGCAACCCATTGAGACCTAGTGGACCCAAAGGCAGCGCAGGACATACGCCCACTCAGAAAAGAGTGGAGCCAGTCAAGCGGCTTACCAGAAATGCCAAAAGAAACTAATAAGCGATTGATAAGAATGTCGTGGTCGACCGTATCAAAGGCCGCACTGACATCAAACAGAGCCAGAAGTGTAACTTGTGCCCTAACCATGGCGCCATATAAATCCGAGAGTAGGCGAAGCAAAAGAGACTCAGTGGAATGGTTTTTCCTAAAACCTGACTGATTTACAGGGAGGAAGTGAACGACATGTGTTGTTTAGAAAACTGCATAAATCAAAGAATTCAACGAAAATTAGGAGAGACAGAAAGGTAATCCGATGAAACTCAGAAAAATCATAAACAGAAAACTACTGATCAAAATTTCTACAACAATATTTCAACAGCAGCCTACGACAAACAAATCTCCTTTTCATATTAGCAATAATAGAGCGAATGAAAGAGACCAGCCTTCAAATTAATCACTGCAGTAAGATGTCGACACTCTGATGTATTACATAAACTACTTCGACACCTTTAATTAGATGTCTTGGGTTTCTATAAGAAAAATTTTTGTCGAGTGGCATTGAAGTTCGTGATGCATTACCTAGATGTCGTTAAACACTGTAAAGTAATACTTAAACAACTCAGACACCTTTCATATGATGCCTTATCTTTATAGTTAAAACAGCAATTACTTCGAGAAAAATTTCTTTTGCACAACTAATACATTTACGAATTGTCGTCAACGACCTTTGATGTCATAAGAATACATTAGTTATTGGAATAATAGTAATAAATAGTAATTAATCAATTGCTGGCCATTTAAGTTCGACTTCAAAGAACCTGGCCGCCGTAAGATGTCTTTATATTCGCCAAGCAGTGAAAGAACACGCAGTATTCGTAGCATCCAGTTTCTAATCGTGAAGATGTGGGCACGGGAACCGTTGGGTCAGTGTGCTCGCTTTGTAAAAAGGAGAGTATACGGGTTCGATGCTCACCCAACATTTTTCCTATGTAAGGACCCTGAGAAAGTCCGCACCACGGTTAAATTACACTTTTACAACCGACGATAGGTGAACAAGGTAAAGTCGATGCAAACGGTCCTGTCACCCGCAAGATGTCGCAAAACTGTATGCATTGTTCTTTGTTCATTCAAGCCAGACAGAAAGAGACAACCAATGGTACTCCGGAGAAACACAGCGAGACCCTCCGTCAACAGAACCCCGCCAAGATCCCCAACTCATCCACCTCATCCGATTCCAACTCCACCACCGCCTCCGCCCGAAAATCCGTCTCTCCAGTTGAAAGAGGGAGATCCTGGCAGCCAAGTGGTTGGCCGTAGTCCTTTCCGTCTTCACGGCTTACTGCTGGCTGCCCATCCACATAAAAAAACAGACACACTGCATGGTGACGGTGTTCGGAGGAGGTCCCACATCATGTCTACCATGCGTCGTCGTTATCTCGGCCTCGGTCATCCTCAGCCACCTGAACTCCTCCTCCGCCGTCCTCAACCCAATCCTCCTCTACGCCTATTCCTATTCCAAGTTCTCCAAGTAACTCTCGGCCGCAATCCGACGCATGCTACGGTTGAGGAGTGCCATTCCAGGAGAAGGAGGAGGAGGAGGAGGAGGAGGAGGAGGAGGAGGAGGAGGAGGAAGAGGAGGAGGAGGAGGAGGAGGAGGAGAAAGAGGAAGAGGAGGAGGAGAAAGAGGAGGAGGAGGAGAAGGAGGAGGACGACGAGGAGGAGCACTCACTGACTCATTATGTACGACGGATCATCGGGTTCAAAGATAACGAAGACCTCTCTCATAAAATCAGGGCATTTATTAAGCACCATCATCTACGTGGATGCGCGATTGGTTTATAAGCAACATGTGACACGGTTGTCGATTTTGTCTCAGCGCTCGTGTTGGACACCTTTATATGGTGTCAATCGAAGCTATAAATTATAAGGATGGGGCAGGATGGGCGATTGCTAAGAGCGCTCATCGCTATATATGAGCATGTGACGCAAACACAAAACAAATGTACACTACTGAAGAAGAATTGAATTGGAACAAATAACTGTTTTATACGACAGCGCTGATTTGTAAAATCTGGTCGATAATAGTATACGTCTTTTGGAATGTAGGCCCACACGTACACACCTCTATGTTTTTGCGTAACTTCGCCGT
Organism: Aporrectodea caliginosa; assembly: GCA_020284085.1. Taxonomy (NCBI): domain Eukaryota; kingdom Metazoa; phylum Annelida; class Clitellata; order Crassiclitellata; family Lumbricidae; genus Aporrectodea; species Aporrectodea caliginosa. The sequence continues at coordinate 419,754 of JACEVL010000122.1, read as the reverse complement.
TCACTACATTTGTTGATTTAATATGTCTTCTGTAATTTGTGTTTTTGTTAATTGTTTAATCGTCATTACTTGTATATGTACAGCGCAGTTCTATTTACGCCGCGCACAACGTTTGCCAACTGAATGATGGAGAGACATCTTTGAAGAAGACAACGTTATTAGTTTAATGAGATCATTGTGGCAACAAAGGCCGTTGACGTCGACAGAAATTGTTTTGAAAAATTCTCACCTTTTGCAATAAGCAACTCTCAAAATAATTACAATTAATGTTGTTGTTTATTCGAATTTGGGGAGCACTAACGACTAAGACGATGGCCCCCTTACACAGTATACAAGATATAAAAGGTTTGTCTCTAACAGTACGTATAGGCTACAATAGGTTTTCCACTTGTTAGCTGCTATTTTCGTATGTACATGTAGTCCATTTTGAGAGCTGCTTTTGGGGATTGTTTCGAGCTGGCTACTCGACCCTATAGTTTCCCAGCGTAATTTAATAGCACTCAATGGAATGTTGTAGATATTTTCCTTAATGTCTATCACTCACCTTCAGTAATTATACTCCCCATGTCAACTATGCATATATCTTAGAATGGTAACCTTTTAAAAGGTGTCTAATAATTGCCGAAATGGCCCGTGTGTTCAGCGTCTGTTTTTTCACTGCCAGGTCGTCGACGTTGATCTTATCTATAGTGAACCTTGAATGACTACAGAATTCTATTCTCTGGAACTCTCCTAATCGTAAGCTCCAAACTTCTAAAGCGCCACTCCCAAGACAAGTGCCGTGCACCATTTATTCACGAGCGATGTCAAGATGCTAATCACCTTCGTGATTACACAGCGTCGTTAAATGGTAATTAATAAAATCGATCGCCACAAGAAGCAACAAATCGCTTAAAACGGCATTCCACAAACCAATATACCGATATGCTAAGACACCCTTTAAACGCTATCACTTTAGATTATAATTATTTCTTTGTTAAGGCGTACGCTGAGTTTGGTGAGTACAAATATTGGATGCAGTACAATACAATACATACACTCTTTAACAAACAGTTTGAAATTTTTTTACTGTAATAAAACGATAATCTAAACAAAATGAAGATATCTGCGACCAGGTAATGATGATACTGTACATGTAGCTCTCAACGGTAGGAGGGAGCACAACCGGCCAGGAAGCCACACATCAGCATTTACCGACAGCCGTGATCTTCATCTCTCCAAAGCGACTTTCGAGTTCTTGCCTCGTGGCCACAGCATTAACTCTAGCCAGGGAGATATGCGGTGAACTCGATGTACACGATGTTTTCATGTTGGCTTCTGTTTTATGGTGAGTAGTTGGTTCCTGGTTCTTCGGCACGTGTACGTTCGTAGCCACTGCACTCAGTGTACGTCTGCAGTCTCTTACTGCTGTTATTTTCCATTGGCAGGAAGAATGCCGCCTCCCCTTTATTCATTCATTTCAGATATTTATATAGCGCCCCTTCAAGATATCTACTCAGAGGGTCTCTCGACTACAGAGCGGACACTGAATCGGAGTTTCACGCTGAAGCGCATGAACAATTGCGAGTGAAGGACTTGCCCATGGTCCCTATAGTCCCTACGCGGCTTTAGTCTTGAGTTCTTCGGTTGAGACTCTCCAGGTAATGCGCTTGTGATTGTACTCATTTCTGTGCCACCTACACTATCTGGTGGATCATTCATATCCTCAGGCTCTCCATGGAAGATTCATGCCAGTGGCGTATACGCAAGGTAATGTAGAAAAAATGATCAGTGTAGTTTGAGAAAACCAAATACAGAGTTGATGGCAAAGGCACGGAGTAGGCAGACGATGTCGAATAATTAATTGTTTTTGAAGGAAGTACATGTAGGCAGACGACGCTGAAGAAGAAAGCGACTAACAATAATTATTGTTTTTGAAGAAATGCTGAATATATTGCGTCGGGAATATAGATTAAAAGGTGTCTTGCAGGGCGTAAAAATTCAACATTCAGCGACATCTTGTGGAAAAGCGTTGGAGAAAGGTCAAAGGATTTCTATTGTAATTTAATCAGAAAAATATATGTAAATATATTTCCTTATATAGTGCCGTTATCATAATAAACCAAAAACGTTTCCTGAATGTATACAGGTCCTAGTGTTAAGCGTGCTAACCTAACTAATTTCAGGAAAGAAGTCGGCCTACGAGAACGGAGCGACTTGTACGTTCACTGGAGTCATCGACATGGAATACATGGTCTACATGAACTTCTTTGGATTCGTCCTTCCGCCACTCCTCGCAATGTTCTCCATCTACGGATACATCTACACGGTCGTCCGAAAACAGATCCGCAAGATCTTCACGCTCCAGTTGGCAACGGGATCCACCATCAACACTCCTTCCGTCGCCCCTTCGAATCATTCCAGTCAGGCTCCGGTCAGCACTGTCTCCAAGATACTGTTTTCGATCCTATTTACATGGCCACCGTGACTATGTATCCCAACACTGCATGGTGTAATAACGATAGCTCTGCGTTGGACTACGTACTTACTTACTTATCGGTTCATGGCATTTGTGTGATGGTGACGTCATTTAACGGTTACGTCATTTAATGATTAAAAAGCTGTAATTTTTTGGAATGGCATAATCGTAAATTGGATGTTTTTGTTTAAAACTTAAAGACTGAAGTAAAGATGTCTAACGTAGCGAATTGAAAGAGCGGTGTGTCACCGTGTATGGGAATACTTCTGTAGAGCCTGCTGGACAAACTGCTTTGCGCCAGTTATGTAAATCAAAGCTGAAATTGTCGGCGGTTCTACAGTGTAAGTAATTAAGTAAGTATGGTCTTTATTAAACGCAAGAAAACGCTCGGCGCTTTACATACAAAGTCACAAATAATTTCGGTATGAAGAAAACGATAATTAGGAGAAGAAAATAAAGTCAAATAGAAACCGATGTCTAACTGTGTAGCACAAGCAGAGACTGGCAGTGCGAGTTACGGTGTAACGTAACAGGTAAAATATGCATAAAATGTTTACAATGTTTACATATTTATTTACGGAATGGATGTAGGTGCGCCATCTGGCGTTGATAAGACGGAAGAAATATCGGGCGTTTCCGATCGAAAGTGTAGGCCTATTGGTTAGGGTTCTGAACTGTCAGTCGAGAGGTCGTAGGTTCAAATCCCGTCAGGTCAGAAATTTGTGTCGCTCCACCTGCACTCCCTATACGACTCAGCTACAATGAGTATATTGACTATACACTGTCGGTCGGAAGATTAGACGGCGATGTCGAGGACTAGCCAAACACCTAAATATACCGAGACACACTGCATGGTGACGGTGTTCGGAGGAGGAGGAGGTCCCACATCATGTCTACCATGCGTCGTCGTTACCTCGGCCTCGGTCATCCTCAGCCACCTGAACTCCTCCTCCTCCGCCGTCCTCAACCCAATCCTCCTCTACGCCTATTCCTATTCCAATTCTCCAAGTAACTCTCGGCCGCATTCCGACGCATGCTCCGGTTGAGGAGTGCCATTCCAGGAGGAGGAGGAGGAGGAGGTGGAGTAGGAGGAGGAGGAAAAGGAGGGTAAGGAGGAGGAGAAGGAGGAGGAAGAGGAGAATGAGGAGGAGGAGAATGAGGAGGAGGAGGAGAAGGAGGAGAAGGAGGTGGAGGAGGAGGAGGAGGAGAAGGAGGAGGAGCACTCACTGACTCATTATGTACGACGGATCATAGGGTTCAACATTAACGAAGACCTCTCTGCTAAAATCAGGGCATTTATTAAGCGCCACCATCTACGTGATGCGCCATTGTTTCATGATCAACATGTAACACGGTAGTCGATTGGTTAAATCGATCGCCTTAGACACCTTTAAAACAATGGCGATCAACCTTATATAAGAATAGAACACGCTACGAAATTAATAAGAACTCTTTCTCTCTTAAACACCTTTAAAACGGTGTCAACAGGCGCTATATAATGATGAGACGCAATTTGTGATTAATGATAGTGTTCAAGCCTCCATAATTGTATAAAACGGAACTGATTGAAAAAGTGTTATTAACACTCAGTTTCTAGTCGTTTAAATTTTGGCACGTTAGCGGATTGGTTAGAGAGCTCCGATTCTACAACTGATATTATACATACGGGTTCGATGCTAATCCGACATTTTTCCCATGTATGGACCCTGAGCAAGTTCGAACCAGCGGTTAATTTGTTCTTATACAACTGACTATAGATAGTCAAGGTAAGGTTGATTTCAGCGACCCTGTCACCCGCAAGATGTCGCCAACCACTGAATCCTTAGACACCTTTTAAATTGATCTGTAGGACTATATATACGGGGCCCGTGGTTGGATAACATCTGACACAGACCGAGAGGTACCGAGTTCGAGCCCCGTTTGGCGGATATGCTTTGTAGGCTGCTATTAGCGCCGTTGTATTGCAGGCTGTCTGTTCTGTTAGTAGTTAAGATTTAAATTGCATAACATGTAAATGTACAGCGCAGTGCGTTTGTCAGGCGCTTATTAAAGAAAAAGATATTATTATTATTATTATTATATATAATCGTCATTTTCTCTCGGTCGCAAGCAGAGCTGTATTATGCCATAAATAATCTTTGTCGGCGGAAACGGCCTATGTTGTCATAAGCTGCCGTTAAACTGTGGATCCAATCCAATCGGTCGCAAGTCAAGAACTAGTAAACGTGTATTCATACTAATGTTCAACGTGGATGTGAGCCTCAAGAACGTTAAACACTCGCTAATCATCATCATCACCGTCATCATCATCATCATCGTCGTCGTCGTCGTCATCAACATCATCATCATCATCATCATCATCATCATCATCATCATCATAAGCAGTTCCTGATGCTAGCCGTTTGGCGGCGATAGCTACGAACAAACTTTCTCCATTGTCTTTAGTCATTTGTGATGTCCAAAGCTCCTCTCAGTGTTGGTCCAAGCGATGTTATCTCTGCGCTTATGTTGTCCATCCAGCGTAGTCTTGTTCAGTGTTTGTCTTTTTCGTTCCAGTCTTGCATGTAGTGCATTGTGTTGAACACGGCCAACTGGCATTCTCTCTACATGTCGCTTGTTGTATGTTTATCTTGTGAGAGATCAAGTTAACTTCGGTCATCATTTCCAGAGACTTAAATCGCAAGATAACAGGTTTCGTCTTAACAATTTGCGTAGCTACAGCGTTTAAAAAGGGCTGAGATAGAAGAAAGTCGTGTCGCAGATTGCATGGAAGCCAGTTCCAGAATGAGGGACCGACCACTGCTGCACAGCTTCCATGTTGCGCTGTGACTGTACACTACTTGGGTACAACCAGATCACCCTGTATTGAAGAACAAAGAGATCTGCGACCAGGTAATGATGATACTGGAATACATAGCCCTCTTAGGTCGGAGGGAGCACAACTGGCCAGGCAGACACTCATCTGCATTTTTAATCTACGTATAATAAGATAAATGCAGCCTGCAGCCTGATGCGCTGGCCAACTCCTTTGCTACGCATCAGCAATTAAGATCTTAAACTCAAAGCGTTTTAATGTCGCGTGATATCAGCAATTTATGTAATCAAACACGAATAGCTATCAGTTGAATGATAATCAAGTGGTCGTCCATAAAATGACACATTGCGGACCCCTCCCTCCTTGTCCGCATATGGAATTACCCTTCCGTTTCACCTGCTAGATTATCAGCGATACACCGCGATCACCTGATTGTCTGTTTTTATTCTCACATTCTTTGCCCCGATTCACATTTTGTATATCTCACATAGTTTATATCTTTCATTGTTAGAGATATTTTCTCTCGTACATTCTAATTGATGATCATGTGGAAACAATGGCTTATGTGTGTATTTCCTTTTTAACGACTAGCTGTGTGGTAACAAAGACCATTAGCGTCACCCTCCTCCTTTATCCAGGCTTGGGACTGGCACTGTCAGAGAGCGAACAGTGGCGGAGTTCAATGGCTTATGAAGGAAAAAATCAGAACATAATTATGGCATCGGGAAATTATATTTAAAGGTTTCTAATCAAAGAATAACAATTTAGTTGTAGTCAGCGTTTAGCGACATCTTGCGATCCTCACCAGTAACAACTCCAGACGACTACGTCCAATGGTTTTTGAAGGAAAATGCCGAATATATGGCGTCGGGAAACTAGATTTAAAGGTGTCGAGTAGAGCGTTAAATATTAAACATTCAGCGACACCTTGTGGAAAAGAGTTGGAGAAAGGCCAAGGAGTACCTGCTGGAATTTAATCGGAGAGCTATATGTAAATATATTTACTTCTATAGCGTCGTTATCATAATCAACAATCTTCAAAACCAACAGCGCTGCCTGAACGTATATATAGGTTGCATTCTAGTGGTTAGTGGTTTGGTTATTATATCACAGTAGATATTATGTTGCATAATACTGTAGTACTGTGTTGCAATGCAGATTATTGAAATATTCATAAACTACTTCTTATCAACTGTTGATTATTGAATATGTTATGTCAAAATAACAAGAACTGATGTGAGAAAATTTTAAATATTACCTATTGGTAAATGAATTTCTGTTATTACCATATTATTGTTATTCAACTTTGGTTCCTCAATATAAGATATGATTTGGTTTGGTTACTGTATTACAATATCTACTATGTTGCATAATATTCAGTAATGTGTTATAATAAGAGATCTGTGATTATAATTTTAATGTATTGAAACTATACTTTAAACAATTATTATAATACATGTATGCTATGTTATTGAATGAACTTTTATTACATGTATAGTATGTTAAATACATGAACAGTTTAAAAGAGTACTTAGTAAATTTTGTATATGGATCAATTGCTGCATAGTTACATAACATTGTTTAATTTGCATGGAATCTTTTGTCAGAATATAGAAATCATAGACAGAATAAGATGAACTACCTTATGTTACAAAAATATTGAATATAGTGAGATTGTAAAGCTCTGTTTGACACATTTGATGGTGTCATACGGATGCTATAAGTTTCTTGTAATAATTGAATTGTATCTTTCCTGTATTGTCGTCAACGGCCTTTGATGTCATAGGACGACGTTAAACGTTGGATTAAATAAAAAAAAAAGTTAGTGCGCTAGTCTAACTAATTTCAGGAAAGATGTCGGCCTACGAGAAAGGAGCGACTTGTACGTTTACTGGAGTCATCGACATGGAATACATCGTCTACATGAACTTCTTTGGATTCGTCCTTCCGCCACTCCTCGCAATGTTCTCCATCTACGGATACATCTGCACGGTCGTCCGAAACAGTGTGATTCTCCTTACAGATTTTATTTTAGTTATAGTTACAGTTATAGTTAATGGTTTTTTATTTTATAGTTAAAGTTAATGTTTTTATAGTTATCGTTATAGTTTAGTATTATTTTTTAGTTATAGGTATAGTTAAAGTTAATGGATTTTTATTTAAGTTAATTTTAGTTACTACTTAGTTGCAATAATTAAGGCCATAATCAAAATTGTGTGTATTAACACGCTGTTTCACAATTTGCTCAGAGCTTTGAAAGCCTCTGAAGCATGGTGCATTCAGCTTCATGAATACACGAGTTTCCAAAGTAACGGCCAAATTGCATAATAGCCTAAAATTGTCGCATTTTTCGTTCTCATTTATGTCGATTCGACTATATTGCACTTCCTATTTTTATTTTTTGTATTAACGAAAATTAAAATGAATTTTCGTTATTGTTATTTTCGTTATAGTTATAGTTATAGTTATAGTTAATGATATTTTTTAGTTATAGTTATAGTTATCGTTAACGATATCATTTTATTTTCGTTAACGAACATTTTCGTTATCGTTATCGTTAACGAGAATCACACTGGTCCGAAAATAGATCCACAAGATCTACACGCTCCAGTTGGCAACGGGATCCACCCTCAACACGCCTTCCGTCGCCCCTTCCAATCATTCCAGTCAGGCTCCACCGGTCAGCACTATCTCCAAGAGAGTGGAAAACTCGCAGATGGGGAATGGAACGGAGGTACGTCTGGAGGAACTGGAGTCTTCACGGATCATCCGGATGAACGGAAGCTGGTGCGCCATCTGGCGATGAGAGGACGGATAGATCCGGTCGAATGACGACATGCATCAGTGAACAGACGACATTGACGGTCAATGGCCTCAACGCATCAACTGAACGGAAGTTTTCATCTGTTTATATTATTATATTATGTTAAGCACACATTATAACTAACCAGACTACTTCAATCAATTGCAAAAGTGGGTCACAGCGTAACGTAACAAGTAACATTTACATAAAATATTTGTGCGCTGATGACATGATCTACCGCTTAAATCACGTTTTTAGCTGTATATATAGCACATCTCAGTCTCTTATTAAAGGTGTCTAAATTTAACTTTATATGTCGAACAGTAGTATCTAACGATTAATATTTAATCACCAAATCCGAGTACCCGAATAACCGCCAACAATCCCATAAATCCATGTTTCAAAGATCCCTCGGGTTTGCATCCCCATCGTCTACCAGCTGCTAGCCAATACCAGATTCAGTTTTTGCCGACTTAAGCTCATAATAAGAGCAATTCGTAACTTTGTTTAAAAGAAACATAAATTTAAACTAAGAGAAAGCCTCAGACTAGAGATCGAGAAGGGGATCTAAATAAATTGCAACAGATTATTTTTAAGATGTCGAGATGTAGACTTCAAAATCTTTCCATCCGAAAGAAGTCGCTAAACGCTGTATACTACTGTTCGACATAATTAAAAGTTGCATTTTAAACAAAAGTCAGAACCAGCGGTTAATTTATTCTTATACAACTGACTATAGGTGGTCAAGGTAAGGCTGATGTCAACTAAATGCTGAATATTGCTAATAACTTTTTTATCTCCTTAGACACCTTTTAAATTGGCCTACGCAGCATTATATAAAATTTATATTCGTTATCTTCCATCGATCGCAAATAAACAATTCCTAAACGTGTAGTTCATACAAATGTTCAACGCTGATGCGAAACTCAAGAACGTTAAACACTGGCTACTTCTCATTATCATCATCTTCGTCGTCATCGTTATCATAAGCAGTTCCTGCCAAAAAAGAACCGGTCCCAATCGATTCCTGACAGTGCACCAGAGGACATTCAGGTCGATCACCAGATGGCGAATGTCGTCACCCGTCATTGGTGTAAAATTCATCTAACTTGTAATGCTTCCTTGCTCGGATGCTATACAAATAAACAATGTTTTCCCTAGATCAGTCTATTTAAGCTCTTCATTTCTCCTCTACGACTATAGCCCTAACTCTTCCTCCCCTAGGTTCCACTGATATACATTAACTTCCTCCATTCAATTCTTTGCTTGTATATATAAATTTGTTCGTTTGTTTGAATGTAATAATCTTGCTATGTTCAGTGCTGTGCGTTTGTTAGTACTTCTCAATGAAGAATATACTTACTTACTTACTTACTAATAAGTAAAACACAGCCTGATGAACTGACGTATTCCTTGCGAATACGAGTCTTAACTGTTTCCGGAGTATCTGAAAGCCGATTGTCGTTAGCCGTGAATCTCCGTGATGCCTATATCGAACTACGGTCCAATATTTATCTATCGATGAACATAATCCCGATCTCTTCACGAGTTTGACGACAATATAATATTATTATTGGCAACGTCGAAACCGTTTTAAAGGTCAACCATTTTCACTTTTTAACTGAGATAATTATTTGGTTTTTAATGATTACGTCAACGTGTTCCGAATTTCCAACGAAGCAATGATATTTTAATAAAAACGAAGTTCATATAGCGTCTGAAAACTGGATTTAAAGGTGTCTAATCAGAGCATAACAATTTAGTTGTATTGAACGTTTAGCGACATCTTGCGGCTCAGACTTCAGAACTCGAATTCAGATTGAACAACAGTGACATTCCTCATTATTATTTTTCAAAGTTTAACGATATCTTATGACTACAATGGCCGTTGACGCCTTTAAAAATATTTTATATGAATTATTGTATTTCAGTTCATTTTATCAGAGTTACTTTAATTGATTTTCGTTTCTTCAAAGGTGACAAATTGAAATAGCAATTTAGAAAAGCATTTTGCATCAGTTGAATGCAACAAAACACGTTCAGACAATCAATTAATTAATCGTTCGAAATTTATATAGCGCCACCTCATTGGACACCTCTAATAAGTGTGGTTCCATTACTATAATAGTCATTTGCTGCAGAATTTTTATTGGTTCGCATATTCATAATATCGCTGGGAACTGTAGAAATTTCTAGATTACAGTTACAATACGCGCAGGAATAAAGTTGTTTCCGCGCAGCCACAAATATCTGATCCCAACTATTTTCAGTTCAAAGTTTAGTTTCAGTTCCGATATATGGACATTTTTAGTTGATTTTCAAACCCATCAAGCGGCATGATGGATTACGCTAGAGCTACACGGAAAAACGTTCGATAGGTGGAGCAGTAAGCGGACATTAAATTGAAATGCGAAGTCGCTTACAAAAACATTAAATTCAAATGCTAAACGGGGCAGCACTAGCATTTTTTACCCGGCTTTGCCCGGTTTTTCCCCATGCGTAATTTTTAAAGGCTTACTTTGTTTACGTTGTCCTTCCTTATGTTTGTTTGTCTGTTGTCTAAAGGCTCCGAAACGGAACGCTTTAGCGATTTGAAAAATCGCACGAAACGTTATTACGCCACGTCTGTTTCAACGCGACTATTTTCAGCTCGCAATTTTATTTAAACGCTGACATATAGACATTTTAAACTTCAAAATTATGAGCCTACCTTAATACCAATAACGGAGGCCATTAATATGCATATTTTAACCTCGCTTGAGCAGCGTGACGTAAGAGAAATGTTGTCTTACGTCACGCGCAATTAGGCGCAATCGAAATAAAACACGGGCTCCGTTCCGAAAAATTACGAGCGCTGTAATGGAACACGATCGAGGTTCGTCTACTATTATATTATTTAGCCCGGGGAACAAATAATAGGCCTATATAAGGTAGAGATAACCTGTGCGGTACTATAATTTTCAACTCATTATTTACTTTAAATTCCGATATAGCCTACGGAAATGTTTAATTTCGACGTGGTCAATTATTCAAGCGCCTTAAAATCTATGTGAAGCCCGTTTTCTCGCAACCAATAACAATGCCCGTTAATTTCTAATAGAAAATTTCCCAGGGCCATTTTCTAGGTCATCTCAACTAAAAACTCGCCATTGCAACTCTTTGCCGATGCAACATTTTTAACGAACGTTCTGATCCCAACTATTTTCAGTTACATTTTTAGTTGATTTTCAAACCCACCAAGCGGCAATGATGAATTACGCTACAGCTAGGCTACACGGAAGAACGTTCAATAGGATTGGTGGTGCAGTAAGCGGACATTAAATTGAAATGCGAAGTCGCTTACAAAAACATTAAATTCAAATGCTAAACGGGGCAGCACTGCAGGCACAGGTAATTAAATTCAAATACAAGGGGGAAACTATTTTCACCTCTAAATATCGTTGCCATTCAGATATGTGGACATTTCAAATATTTGAAGCCCTTCAGCATATATAGTAAGTAAGTAAGTAGACTTTAGTTGCAGCCTTTAAAAATAATTACGCATGGGGAAAACCCGGGCAAAGCCGGGTAAAAAATGCTAGTAGATAAATAGTTTTTATAAAGTCGTGTGGTACATTAAAACCACTACTATTGTAAATACTACATGAATGGTTTTCTACAGATACTACTTACTATCGTAGTTGAATGGCCACCCTGACTATTTATCCTAAGACTGCATAGTTGTAACAACGATACCTCTGCTCTGGGCTACGTACGTACTTACTTATTGATTTATGACATCGGTAGGTTGGTGACGTCATTTAAGGGTGACGTCATTTAACAGTGACGTCATTTATCGCTTTATGAACGTTATAATATTTTCGCATGGCATAATCGTAAATTGGATGATTTTGTTTTAACTTAGCGATTGCAAATAAAAAATGTCTAAAGTAACGAATTTAAAGGGTTGTGCGTTTGGCAATACTTCGTCAGCGATGCTGTAGGCCAGACCGCTCAGTGCCACTTATGTAAATCAAAGCTGAAATTGGCAGTAACCCGACATGGAATACATGGCCCACATCTACTTATATAGTCGCTGTGACTATTTATTCTAAGACTAAGACTATTTGCGCCTGTTCATCTTCAGAACACGTGTGCATCAGGTAAAACCGGCTGAAACACAAAGATGTGATAATCCCTGTCATTCTGACAAAGCAAAAGATCTTAGCACAATCAGAGGCTTTGGCCTCAGCGCATCGACTACTTCAATACGTTCTGGCTCTGCCATAAGTGAGTAACAGCGTAACGTAACAGGTAAACTTTACATCAAATATTTACACTGTTATCATTTTCATATACTATTTGGTTTCCAATCTCTAATTATTTTCATAATTCCTCTTAGCCTGTCAGTTCAATTGAATATGCTAGAACGATCTACCGTTTCAATCGCATCTACACAAATATATATCATATTGTGGTCTCCTATTAAAGGTGTGTGATTGAACTTTATATTTCGAACAGCAGTATCTAAAGATTAATACTTATTCTCCAAATCTGCGTATCCGAGTAGCCGCCAACAAACCCGTTAACCCGTATTTGAAAATCCTTCGGGTTTGCGTCCCCATCCTATTCCAGTTGCTAGCCCATAGTTGGTTTCAAACCCCAGTCTAGGATTTTGCGACCCTCAAGCTCGTAATAAGTTTGTTTAAAAGAAACAAAAATTAAACTAAAGATAAAGCCTTTGAGTTAAAACGTTAAACTTTAGTTACTTTGGGTTACTAATTTTTAAAGATTTGAAAGTACTGATCAACTACTCAGAACATCATGAACATGACTGTACCGGTATGCTAATAAGACGTATACAACATTACAGACAGAGTCAACAAGACCTCTGAGACCACCTGTCTATAAAATAACCGTTTCATGTCAAGTTTGAACGTTCGACATACCAATAGCCGCCGGCTTTAGATCAATGAAATTCTGCAGCTGGGACATTTTTTGAACAAATTTATCTACCACGGCGTCAAGGTTTATCTTCGCTGTCCTTGTGAATAGAAAGAACAGTTTGATCAGACAAGAACATCATCCGCATTGTCTTGCAAGACTTCCACGTTTTCAACATTTACAGAAACATCGTTTACATCCTGCATTTCGCTAGCGTTATTATCGTTCAAAACTACACCAACGTCGGCAATAACCGTCATAATACTGCTTTATGTGTTTCCCGCAAGATTTAATTCCGAAGAAATCTTCAATGTTGCAGCACCTCAGTGTTTTTTGTTTATTTCTTTGCTAATGTATACAAGATTGATGCAATTCGCAAACAACATAAATAGGTTAGTGTCGTGAAGTAATCGACGACACACTACTGCATTTATTTCCACAATTTTTGACGCAACGGCGGAAAAGAATATGTCAATAGAAGTCTGTTATGTAAGCTCTAAAATTCAAACGCTTAAGTATTCTTCACTATTTCAATTATTAGATCTATACTACATTTAATGTAGTTTAGATCTAATAATTGAAATAGTGAACTTATGAGGTGTTGATGTTTGAAATGTAAAGAAGATAGTATTAAAAATTCCAAAGAATTTTACACAGCAGTAGGTATTAAGTAGGCAGGCCATAAGGCAGGTCGGAAATAAAATAGGCAGGTCAAATGATCTGCCGCGACCTGCCGTAGCGCCGCCACTGGTTCTGCACGAAGTATGCCTTATATAATACAGTCATGCATAACTATATCTTCTGTTCTCTCATTAGGTAAAACCTGTTGAAATAAAATTCCGTTGATAATCCTTGTAAGTTTTACAAAGCCAAAAAACCTACAGTGTAGCACAAGCAGAGACTGCCAATGTGGGTCACAGCGTAACGTAACAGGTAAAATGTGCATAAAATGTTTACAATGTTTACATATTTATTTACGGAACGGATGTCGGTACGCCATCTGGCGTAGATCGGACGGAGAAATCCGGCGTTTCCGGTCGAAAGTGTAGTGGTTAGGGTGCTGGACTGTCAATCGAGAGGACGCAGGTTCAAATTCCGCCAGGACAGAAATTTGCATTGAGATTATAGAAACCAAAATTAAAAAGCAATTAGAGTATTAACGCCAAAACAACATACAAACTAACTTAGCAAATTTCTTGATTTGTTTTAACAGGTAACAATGAGTTTATAATTATATGATTTAAAACTTCAATATTCATAGGCCTATAATTGCCCCAAAACAGATACATACCCTAAAACTCTTAACATCCAATGCGAATCCAAGGCTGAAAAATAGCTTAAAATTCGGCAGGCACTGAAAGAACACTCAGTATTCTTAGCATCCAGCTTCGTATCGTGAAAATGTGGGCGTTCGGAAGTATACGGGTTCGATGCTCACCCGAGATTATTCCATTGTAGGGAACCTGAACAAGTCCGAACAAGCGGTTAAATTACTCTGATACAACTCACGATATAATTATGTGGTGAAGGTAAGGTCCATGACAACGACCCTGTCAGGCTGTCACCCACAAGATGCCGCTAAATAATGAATATTACTAATAATTTCATTACCTCTTTAGACACCTTTTAAATTGATTTACGAAAAATATTTAAGCGTCATATCTTATAGTCGCACTAATTTATATGTTGTACCCCGTATAGTAGAAATTCTGAACATGATTAAATTCATGTTTATTATTAATTCAAACTGACACACAGCAGTGTGATTGCAATTCATAGTGTGAAATTATGATTACAAGTTATTACAGGAGTCGAATTTGAACTATATGGCAGCCATACAAGGCGACCATCTGTCCTACTGCTCATTTTACCAACGCCACCTAGCAAATGAAAGGGTGAGTCGACCTTTGGGCAGGTAGCGAGAATCGATCCCGCACCCATGCCGACTTCTGCCACTTGTGTCACATTGTTACCACTCAACTAAACCACGGTTGATGTGAGCCTCAAGAGCGTTAAACACTGGCTACTCATCATAATCAATATCACTGTCGTCGTCATCATCATCATTGTCATCATCATCATCAATAATATAATTATAATAATATTTACTAGTTTATTTTAAAATTTTCAAATTACTTTTAATTATCCATTATCACTCACGTTAGCATTTCTGCATTTGTGCCAGATTCTTTCTATTAATAAAACGAATATAGCATCAATTCTTGACATCAGACAAATTCTGCGTATAGGCGAAATAATCCGTTAAAATGATGGAGAAGTCGATCAGCGACCGACATGGTCGATGACATGCGCAGAATAATATCTATACATCTACACGGTCGTCCGCAAATAGCAACAAACGACTTACAAGCTAAGTGCAGGGCACCAGCTTATTCATGAGCACTGCCATAACAGCCGTAAGATGTCGATAAACTCTTTGGAATACTTAACAATCGCAGGATGAGAAACCTAATGACTCCTATGGAAAGTGTAATAAGCAAATTGCCTTTGGTGCCATAAAATGTCATTGAATTAATTAAATTAATTAAATTAATTAAAATAATAACTCCCTCGCAATCTTTGCTATGACACAGCATCGTTAAACAGCAACCAAACAACGACATGAAAATTTGGATTTATACACCTTTTATAAGACGTTTCCTTTGTCAATAAATATAGTTGACCTCAGAATTTCCATAATTATTATTTCCACCATTTTAATGGCAGTGTACAAAGCACAGATGTAGCGCTTAGTACAAAAAACGCACACAATGAAGAACGAAGGACTTTGATCTTCTAAATTAAAATAATATAACACTTAAGAGAATTATATAGGAACCCAAAAAAATGCAATTAGAACATTAATGCCAAAACAACAAACAAACTAACTTAACAATTTGATATTGTGCTCAAACAGGTAAGATTGAGTGTTTTATAAGTTTTTTAAAACTTCAGTATATGGCCACGAAATTTTACATCCCCAAAACACTTAACAGATCCACAAGATCTACACGCTCCAGTTGGCAACGGCATCCACCATCAACACGCCTTCCGTCGCCCCTTCCAATCATTCCAGTCAGGCTCCACTGGTCAGCACTGTCTCCAAGAGAGTGGAAGACTCGCAGATGGGGAATGGAACGGAGGTACGTCTGGTGGAACTGCAGTCTTCACGGATGAACGGAACGGACGCTGGTGCGCCATCTGGCGATGAGAGGACGGATAGATCCGGTCGAATGACGACATGCATCAGTGAAGAGACGACGTTGACGGTCAATGGCCTCAACGCATCAACTGAACGGAAGTTTTCATGGATGGAGCTAAGTATACGTTCACTGGAGTTATCGACATGGAATACATGGTCTACATGAACTTCTTCGGATTCGTCCTTCCTCCACTCCTCGCAATGTTCTCCATCTACGGATACATCTACACGGTCATCCGAAAACAGATCCACAAGATCTACACGCTCCACTTGGCAACGGGATCCATCACCAACACGTCTTCGGTCGCCCCTTCCAATCATTCCAGTCAGGCTCCACTGAGCACTGTCTCCAAGAGAATGGAAGACTCGCAGATGGGGAATGGAACCGAGGTATGTCTGGAGGAACTGGAGTCTTCACGGATCATCCGGATAAACGGAACGGACGCTGGTGCTCCATCTGGCGATGAGAGGACGGATAGATCCGGTCGAATGACGACATGCATCAGTGAACAGACGACATTGACGGTCAATGGCCTCAACGCATCAACTGAACGGAAGTTTTTGTCTGTTTATATTTCATAATTATGTTAAACACAGGTATACCGCCTTTATTCTTAATCGATTGGACTACTGTTCTTCGCTCTACTATAATGGATTTCCACAGATGAGTTTGCAATCCTTTTGAAAACGTCTTGCGGGCGGCTGTTCGTTTAATCGGTGGTGGCCTAGTGTTACGCAACAGGGAAATGTACATAAAACATTTACACTGTTTACATTTTCATAAACTATTTAGACAATTTACCTAGCTCGAATTGTTTTATAATTCCTCTAAAGCTGTCAATTCATCCAAATACCGTTGACCGATCTACCTCTTAAATCGCATATTGTCCAATATAAAGCTTTTCTCAAACTCTTATTAAAGGTGTTTAAATTGAACCTTATCTAGCGATTAATACTTTTACTCCAAATCCGGGTTCCCGAGTAGCCGCCAACAAACCCGATAACCCGAGTTTCGGAAATTCTCTCGGGTTTGCGCCCCATCCTATGCCATACTTGGTCTGGCACCCATGATTCGTTTTTCTTACTGACCTTAAGCTCGTAATGAGAGCAACTCGCATGTTTGTTTAAACATACATAAATTTAAATAAGATAAAGCCTCAGACTAGAGATCGTGAAGGGGCGCTATATAAATGTCAACTGATTCTTCTTCTTAAGATGTCAAGGTATAAACGTCAAAATCCTTCGATCCGAAAGATGTCATTAAACGCTGGATGAGTAAGTAAGTAACTAAGTGGCCTACTGTTCGAAATATAAAGTTGCGTTTTAAACACCTTTAATAAAGACTAAAATGTGCTATATATAAAAGTATGATATAAGCGTTAGATAAGTGTGCTTGTCGAATTGAAAATTGTCAGAATCAAAAGCTAATTAGAAGAATAATTATGAAAATTAGATATGTGAAAATAATATTTTGAGCCGAAAGATCTCGTTAACGTTCCGCTTAAACACTGAGATTTGCTATAATACTCGTCAGTTGCGATTTAAGATAAAGCCTCAGACTAGAGATCCTGAAGAGGCGCTATATAAATTTCAACTGATTCTTCTTAAGATGTCAAGATGTAGACGTCAAAACCCTTCGATCCGAAAGATCTTAATGAACGCCCCATACTACATGTACTGATCGAAATAAAAACACCTTTAATAAAAGACTCCGATTTGTTATATATATAAAATTGCGATTTAAGCGGTACGTAAGATATGCGCCTTATTAAAATGGGAAACTTTTGAGCCAAAAGACCTCGTTAACTTACCATTTAAACACTGAGATTTGCTCGTCAGTTGCCTTTTAAATAAGCCGTGAAAACACCGCCACTGTTCCTACTCTTGCAGTCACATGGTTCATTGCGAAAATGGCAGAAATTATGGGACAATTCAAATACCGGATCATAATACCTCGAAATCGAACCGGTCAATTTCGTGGATATAAACCAGCTAAAGAAAGTAGCTATCTCACCTTGTACGGCTGCAACTTTTTGGTTTATGCCTTCTGTAATTTGTGTTCTTGTGAATTGTTTAACCGTCATAACATGAACAGCGCAGTGTGTTTGTCAGGCGCTTAATTAAAGAATAAATATTATTATTATTATTATTATTATTATTATTATTATTATTATTATTATTATTATTATTATTATTATTATTATTATTATTATTATTATTATTATTATTATTACAAAAGACACCTCTATTAAGATGCCAAGATTTACTACAATAACCGTCAATCGCTGCGGACGTTAGTAAGAAGATGATTAGGTATGCATGAATTTCGAGATTACAATTACTATACAAAGTATACACACAGCAAAAAAGTTGATCACGCCATCCACAAAAATTGTAGAAGCCTGACAAGAAACTTGAAACAAGCTTTGTAAGGACACCGTATAAAATATTTTCCACGAAAATTAGGCCTATATAATTATAAGTTTGAGATTCTACATTTTTGCGCAGCAACGAAAGCATCGTTAAGGAAATACAACCGCTTTCTTAGACATAATTTATCTGAACGGTGATAACAGTTCAGCAGAAATCAATAGACGTTATCGCCTTTGTAGCTCCAAGATGTCGCTAGACCCATGAAGGTATTAGTGTAATACGCTCAAAATTAGACACCTTTTATAGTAGGCTTCATACTACTATATAATTTGTCAGCAGCGTTGAAATGAGCTGTAATATGCCAAAACTAATCTTTGTCGGCGGCAACGGCCTATGTTGTCATAAGCTGCCGTTAAACTGTGGACACACATTAGGCAGATTATCCATCATTTGCGTTTGTTGTAAGATTTCGTTAAGCTTTTGGATATCAATCAGTGTTCGAACTTTACACTGCAATACTGCTTGTAGTCGAGTGGTTCCAGTCTGAAGCATGGATAACGAAGGAGGGCGACGCTATTCATCTCCGTTGTTCAACAGCTTCGTTAAACAGAAAAAGACCTACCCACTGAATAGTTAGCTATTCACTACAACCTGTTACAAGGGGTTAGGGTCAAAACGACCACAGACTTATGATGTCGCAAAGCATTTTATGCTACAAATGGGTTCAGTCTTCACCTTGGAACAAGGAAGGTGCAGACAGTCGGTACGTTCTTGTGTACATTAGATATTTCGAGATTATGATTACTATAATACAAAGTATACACGCAGGAAAAAGTTAAAGTAAGTAAGTAAGTATATCCTTTATTGATCCAATTGCTAACCGCACTTTGGTGTACATTATGAAGTATATAATCACGAATAAAATCATCCTAATAATAAAAGTTTTGCGTGCCAGACTATCTGCAACAGGTGGAATTCTGTCATGTTTACATGGACGTAGAGAATATATACTACAGTTTTAATTGGAGGGGGGGCAGGAGGTCATGTAGAACATGGCCTGGATCTGCACGAACAGCACCGAAGAGGCGTTCCCGCGCATCCAAAATTATCCGAAAAGCATCCAAAAAACCTTGAAGAAACCTGACAAGAACCTTGAAACGAACGTTTTGTTGACATTGCATAAATAAACTTTCTACGAATATTATTAGTTTCTTATGATAGATTCATGCTCAGCAACAAGGGCGTCGTTAAAGAAATTTTATAACATATCTGAACGGTGAGAACAGTTCAGCAAATTTCAGTTGACGTTAGAGGCGTTTGATGCTCCAAGATTTCGCTAAGCCCATGACAGGTCGATGTCAACCGTCCTGTCACCCGCAAGATGTCACTTAACGGTGAATATTAGCAATAATTTTATGATCTTTTTAAACACCTTTTAAATTGGCTTACATACCGCTATATATATTCGTCATTTTCTCTCGATCGCAATAATCTCTTATTTGGGTGGCATAAATAATCTACAAAATTAACCAATGGCTTTGGAATGCAAATGATGAATATAATATTCCGTAGGGAAAGTAGATTTAAAGGTGTCTAGTAGGCGCCTAAAAATTCAACGTTCAGCGACATCTAGGAGGCTGGGAAAGCCAAGGAGTTACTCTCGCAGCTCGATCAGAAAGTTAGGTAATTCCAATCATTTCAATAGCGCCTTAATATTAATAATAAACAATCTCTTAAACCCAATGCTTTTCTAGAACGTGTATGCGTAAGTGCAGGTAGCTCATTGATTAATGTACTGGACAATCAACCGAGAGGTCGGAGTTCGAATCCCAGACAGGGAAGAAATTTGTTTGGAAATTTAGGCTTCACTTGCGACTCGGCTCTAATGAGTACAGTAACCGTACACTGTCGATAGGAAGTTCAGACAGCGTTGGATAGGACTGGTCATCGACCTCACATGCCGATGCTGAGCAAAATGTCTTTCCATCGACAGTGTACGGTCAGTGTACTCATAACGGTGACTAACCGAGGCTAATCATCTGTCGTGATACAGATTCGTTAAAAAGCAGCTAAATAAGTTTACAAGAATACTCGCAGGAACAGTAACCACTGTCCAAAAAAAGTTTCTCTTTCCTCGGGGTTTCTACACTGACAGCGCCTCTGAATAGTCCATACTGTGAGAGGCGCTTTATAAATGTTCAGATACAATACAGTACAATACAAGGTTTCTCTACCGATGTTAATGGCTCTCATGCATAAGATTTCGTTGCAAATCAGAAATAACTTCTTTAATAACAGGTTGCATCGTATAAAAGCGTAATTGAAAATGGTAATCAACATTGTTTGGGAATGCCTAACAAGATGGTTATGTCGGCTTAAACTTACATTGCCTCACAGGAGAAGAACTGATCCGGTCGAATGACGACATGCATCAGTGAACAGAAGACGTTGACGGTCAATGGCCTCAAAGCATCAACTGAACGTAAGTTTTCATTTGTTCATATTTTACGATTGTGTTAAACACAGATTAATTATAACGCTTTTATTCTTAATCGAGGACTTCCACAAGTCCGTTTGCATCCATTGGAAGGCGTCTTTTTGCGGCTGCTCGTTTAATTGGTGGTGTCACTAGGTTCAACCACATCTATATGCGTGATGTTCTCCCGGCCCAGCAGCTCATCCATTATAATTATGGTAGTCTCTACCGTCTGGCATTGTGTTCTGGGCGGAGGAACTGTCTATCTCCGGGAGCTCCTTACTTTTACTCCGGCCTGCTCTGGTCGCCGATCTCTGCGCTGGGCCTCTATAGTAGGTGACTTTTTGGCTCGGCTTGCTCGCTCTGACAAAATACAGCGTCGGACCTTCTCGATCGTGGTTCCTTCTCTTTGGAATAGCCTCACCTCTGACTTGCATTCTCTCCCATGCTTTTATGAACTACTTAAGACTTTCGTTTTTGACCGGGCTTGGGTCGGTAGCGCCGACGAGTAGTTATGCTGAATGGGTGCTATATAAATTTCATAGATGGATATTTAGATGATGTAGTTACTATATAATAAATTAACCTCAGACGCGTAGTAGTCTCGTTGCCTCCCTTTCCATTTTTCCGTAAACGCTTGAAGACCGTTTTGTTCGTTTTATTGCATATTAAATCGTATATCGATAAATATATATCACATATCATTCTCTTATTAAAGGTGTTTAAATCAAACTTTATATTTCGATCAGTAGTATCTAACGATTATTACTTAATGTACTCCATATCCGGGTACCCGAGTACCCTCCACCAAACCCGTAAACCTAAGCTTCAAAAATCCCTCGGGTTTGACTCCATCCTACCCTATAGCTGCCGCCCATACTTGGTCTGACACCCATGAATCGGTCTGTTGTCAACTGTCGCGTGCAGCGTTCATTAAGCCAGCAACCACACGTCCAGTCCAGTTCAGGACGTTGTTGATCCACGATATTATTATTCTCGGCCTTTCTCGTCCTCCAACCCCTTCCATGAAACCCGTCATCAGGTTGCTCTCGATGTTGTCGTGCGATTGTCTCATGATGTAACCAAAATATCATAATATCTGGTGTTGGATAACAGTTCCTTTCTTTATTATTATAACCACAGTTTAACGTCGTCTTATGACATCAAAGGCCGTTGACGACTAGTTCCTTTCTATATATAGTCACCGCTTATATGTACACCATTTCGTTCGTCGTCATTTTCGTCCACGGGATTCTCAACAGCTTTCTCATACACTTGTTCTTAACTGCTATAATAGAATACGCCTTTCTTCTTCCTTCTTCAGAGTCGAGGCCTCTCATCCGTTACGTCGCCTATGGTCACACCCGATTCAACAAAGGTTCCTCTTTATATCAGCTGTGCTATTGATGAACAATGATACCAGACTATAATGTTCTAAGTTAAACACTGAAAAGTATTATATTATGAACTACTTTGACACATTAAATAAGACATTTTTCTGTAAGAACAATTCATGTAGCGCGTAATTGAAATACATCATTTGGAAAGTAATAAATGTTCTCGTGCAAAGTAACGTAATACATGAACAACTTAAACACCTTTAATATGATTCCCTATCTTGCTATAACAACCATTTAAGCTCAGTGACAAACAATACAACTTCAGTGATCTAAGAATTATTGTCGTCAACTGTCTTTAATAATTGTCATACGAACACATTAAACTTACCATACTAATAACAATAGTACCAATCAATTGCTGGCGACATAAGTTCGACTTCAAAGGCTCTGGCCGCCGTAAGATGTCGTTAAACAACATACATGTAAATTACTAGGCTACTACTATAATTTTCGTTCTCCGTGTAATATTACTAGCAGGCGCAAGAGGTAGCTAAATACTGCACTACAGTATATGAAGAACAATTTCAAAATTATAATAATAATAATATGTTAAAGGCGAAGCTTTTGTAGACAGCCGTATAAGGCGTTTAGACCTACTATAGCATCTTTTCATCAATCGAGCGAAATTGGTGCTACTGTGAAATTGGTGAAATATAGTGAAATCAGATTGATAATTACCTTCTATACCTCGGGTCAGAACTCAAGCATTTTATAACCCAGATGGAGAAACACCCTGACGTTAGCAGCATTCAAGAAACCTGGACAGGAAGTAACTATCTCGAGGCCGAGTTATAGTGGAAACTGCGACACTGTTAGGTGCCGGTGTCCTGAGATATTCTATCCCCCATAAAGCATATCCCCGGATGGAATAAACCGGTCTAGAGTATCCGGGGGATAAACCATGCTATCCCCTATCGTCATACGCATCACGATAGCCGAAAATGCAGTAAAAATCACCAAAAACGAAGTAAATTAATTTCAGGTCGATGTACAAACTAAAGATACGCAACTTAAAATATTTTATGTGTCGGCCTACTATAAATCCAAACAGTACGACTGAATACACTTAGAAACCGCCAAAAATGCAAACTAAACCTAATACTCCGTTTCGCTAAGGGGATACTCATGTATGGGGGGGATACTCTATTTCGTGACACCGGAAACCGTGATACAATTCCTGAATCAGTGCTCTAACCAGGCTACCCTACAAAAGTGACTCCAAGATGAATGTTTTCGTCTACGGCATTCTAACAAATTTTACACATTCGAGCTGATAGACATCCAAAGTGGTTTGGTGCCTGACTGAATTTCTACACCACAGGTAATTCGGATGGCTTTTGTGAAGCGTTGAATTGCCCTACAATAGACACCCCTAATAGAACGCGTGGTTGCTCTGCAATAATCGTCAATCGCTGCAGGAATTGGGTTTGCAATGCTTTGCATAGACGTTGTGTGGGTGCTGTAGACTGTAGAGTTTTCGAAATTACGATAACAATACCGCAGGAAGAAAGTTGCTACCGTTCACCCACAAATATTGTTTTTACAGCCATCCAAAAGACATTGTAGAAAGCTAACTACAACCTTGAAATAAACTGTCTACGAATATTATTAGTCTATGATTCTTGAGTCTTGCTAAGAAAAGCCCATCTTCCTTGTCGCGAAGGCGTCGTCGAAGTTATATATTCACATTTGTGCTATAAACAGCTTTCTTAGACATAAGACCGGTGAGAACAGTTCAGAAAAATGTCAGTCAAAGGCCTTTGATGTCACAAGATATCGCAAAAGCAGTACAGTTACAAAGTAATACGCTCAAATTTAGACACCTTAAATAGCAGGTTTCATGCTACCATATATTTTGCATAATTCGCGTTAAATAGGCAGATAACGAGGTTACATACAGACGTTCACGGTCTTAGTTCTAAGATTTTGCTAAACTTTGTACACCAATCCATGAACTTCTAAGTTCATAAACATTCAATTGTCGAACACCATCATAGCGTGCGATCGGCTGGAGCCAGTCTAAAGCATGGATAACGGAGGAGGGCAAAGCTAATCATCTTCGTTGTACAACAGCGTCGTTAAATAGAAACTACGCCCATCCACCTAATTGTTAGCTATTCACCACAAATTTTCACAAGGAGTTAGGTCAAAACGAGCACAACCCCCAGGGACCTTATGATATCGTAAAACACTGGATACTACAAGTGGGTTGAGTGTTTCCCCTGGAACATGGAATGTGAGGGTTCGATCCTCATTGTTACACTTCTACTGCGTAAATAAACGAATATGATGATGATGATGATGATGATGATGATGATGATGATGATGATGATGATGATGATGATGATGATGATGATGATGATGATGATGATGATGATGATGATGATGATGATGATGATGATGATGATGATGATGATGATGATGATGATGATGATGATGATGATGATGATGATGATGATGATGATGATGATGATGATGATGATGATGATGATGATGATGATGATGATGATGATGATGATGATGATGATGATGATGATGATGATGATGATGATGATGATGATGATGATGATGATGATGATGATGATGATGATGATGATGATGATGATGATGATGATGATGATGATGATGACCTTCACCAAGTCGTTCTTCGGACACGATTACTCGGCGCCATCGATTGATGCTTGGTCATTTACAATTACAATTACATCTGGGGAATGGCGCTTAATAACTTCCGAAATTATTATAACATGGCCACTGACAGCATAAGGCCTGGCGTAAATAAGAAATACCTGTAATAATATTAATTATTAATTAGCATTATCCCTCCGGTTTTGAAAATGAATCAAATCAAGGCGTAAAATATTAATTATAGTAAGAAAATGTTTCGATGGACGACAAACAGACAGAAAGACAGCCAGACGGACGCATACAGAAACACAGACAAGTAGGCAGGCAGACAGACAGACAGGTATGTACATTATATACAGCAAGGCAAATACACAAAGGCAGACATACAGGGCATACAGGCAGAGAGGTAGATTACGGCCAGACACAAACACGTAGACAGACACATGCACAGACAGTTAGGCAGACAGTTAATTATAGCATGCATGCGTTGTTCTATCCAGCCAAACAGAAAGAGGCAACGGCCTATGTTGTCATAAGCTGTCTTTAAACTCTGGACTCGTCGTCGAATAATATGTGATCTCTCCCTTAAGCACCTTAAAACGATGTTGACCTATAAGGATTCGACATGATAAGGTATTAAAAAGGTAAGGTCCATGCCAACGACCCTGTCACCCGCAAGATGTCGCTAAATAATGAATATTACTAATAATTGCATTACCTCTTTAGACACCTTTTAAATTGATTTACGCAAAAATATTTAAGCGTCATTTCTTACAGTCGCAATAATTCAAGTAGATGTTGTACCCTGTAGAAATTCTGAAACAACATAATTACATTCATGTTTATTATTAATTCAAACTGACACACAGCAGTATGATTACAATGCATTGTGTGAACGTTTGATTACAAGTTAATACAGGAGCTGAATTTAGACTATATGGCAGCCATGCAAGGCGACCATCTGTCCTACTGCTCATTTTACCAACGCCACCTAGCAAATGAAAGGGTGAGTTGACCTTTGGGCAGGTATCGAGAATCGATCCCGCGCCCATGCCGACTTCTGCCACTTGGGTCACATTGTTACCATTCAACTAAACCCCGGTTGATGTGAGCCTCAAGAGCGCTAAACACTGGCTACTCATCATAATCAATATCACTGTCGTCGTCATCATCATCATTGTCATCATCATCATCACCAATATAATTATAATAATATTTACCAGTTTATTTTAAAATTTTCTAATTACTTTTAATTATCCATTATCACTCCCGTTAGCATTTCTGCGTTTGTGCCAGATTCTTTCTGTTAATAAAACGAATATAGCATAAATTCTTGATATCAGAAAAATTCTGCGTATAGAAGAAATAATCCGTCAAAATGACGAAGAAGTCTACATCTACACGGTCGTCCGCAAACAGCAACAAACGACTTACAAGCTAAGTGCAGGGCACCAGCTTATTCACGAGCACTGCCATAGCAGCTGTAAGATGTCGATAAACTTTTTGGAATACTTAACAATCGCAGGATGAGAAACCTAATGATTCTTGTGGAAAGTGTAATAAGTAAATTGTCTTTTGTGCCAAAAAGTCATTGAATTAATTAAATTAATTAAAATAATAACTCCCTCGCAATCTTTGCTATGACACAGCATCGTTAAACAGCAACCAAACAACGACATGAAAATTTTGATTTAGACACCTTTAATAAGACATTTCCTTTGTCAATAAATGCAGTTGACCTCAGCATTTTGTATATATATTCGTCATTGCTTCTTATCTTTTTTTCTTGCTTTCTTTCATCAGAGAAATGAAGAACCGCATTCTACACCATCGCTGATTATAAAATCTATTCGTAAAATAGTACACGTCTTTTGTTAATGTACTGGTCACACATCTCAATGTTACTGCGTAACGATGTCGTTTATTATTCCAATGATATCAAATGATTGTCTCCATTGGTTAACGACATCAGCATTGGTGAATCTCTGTACATTGATCCTAACGTTTGTCAAATGATGGAGCAACATTTGTGAAGAAGAGGGGCGGGGGTCCTCAGTTTAACGACATCTTATGATGGCAACAAAGGCGTGGACAGATATTGGTTTTTTAACAGTTCTCACCGTTTGAATGACATAATAATTATAACATGAAATGCTAATGTTGCATAGAATATATTTATAGCGATAGGTTGGTTAGTTGCTGTTTAACGACAGTAACACATAGCCTAACATAGATGATCAACGTTACCCTCCTCCTTTCTCCAGGGTTGGAACTGGCACTACCACAGTTGGGATTGTGTCGGAGTAAAGAGAGTTAATAGCGATTGATCGTTATTTCTGAACATAAATATAAAATAGCGGAAGCGTATTACATAGCGAATGAACGTTATTAACCACCCTCCCCCCTTGGTAGCCCGAGGGTTAATCTAAGTCGCAAACAATACCACTTGCATGCGTTTAAGCTTCATTACGAATGGTCGTCAACGGTCATAAGAAGCTATTCAACTTAGGAATAATAATGATAAAGATAGCACTAATTCAATTGCTGGTAAGATCAGATCGACTTCAACGGCGCTGGCAGTCGTAAGATGTCATCATGCAATAGATATTAGGCCTACTAGGATTCCACAAGAATTTGCGTTATTCGTGGAGGGCTACTAAAGACACCTTTTATAGTAGGATTAGTGCTACTATTATATAGGACTGTCAGTTTCGTGGATTAGGCTGAATGACATTTTTATGTCGTAAACCGTATTTGTTGGAAGATTTCGTAAAACTTTGGAGGCCTACTAAGAGGTCGCTAAACACTGCGCCACTGTTACAGTATACGAAGAACAGAATAAAAATTGGCTTGATGATTCACTGAATTTCTATACCACTGGTAATTGTGATGGCTTTTGTGGAGCGTTGAATTGCCCCACAAAAGACACCTCTAATAAGACGCCTGGAGTTGCTACAATAACCGTCAATCGCTGCCGACGTTGCTAAGAGGTTTTTTGTTCGGTGCAGATTTCGAAATTACGAATACGATACATGCAGCAAAATGTTGCTATCGCGATTCCAGAAATATCTTAAAGCCACCTAAAAGACCTTATAGAAGCCTGAAAGAAACTTTGAAACGAACCCTGTATAAATAAATGCCTTCTACGAATATTACTATTAGTTTAAGATTCTGGATTCTTGATAAGAAACGCCCTTCGCAATTGCCGCGAAGGCGTCAATAGAGAAATATATTCTCCTTAGTGCTACATATAAAACAGCTTTCTTAGACGTAAGAACGGTGATTCATTCATTCAGAATTCATACATGAAAGTTCAGTCGACGTCAACGGCCTTTGACGTCACAAGATGTCGCTAAATGTAGGACAGAACAAATGTAATATGCTCTAAATTATACACCTTTTATAGCAGGATTCATTCTGCTATATATTCTGTAATTCGAGCTGATTGGGCAGATAGACATGTAATTGGCAAATGACTTCAATGGTCTTTCTTGTAAGATTTCGCGAAACGTATGTAAACCAATCCATGAACTTCTATAATATACATTACATCATGTAATATTACATAGAAGTTCATGACCAATCAGTGTTCAAACTAAGTCACTGCCTGCGATCAAGTGGTGCCAGTTCCAAGTCTGAATAAAGGAGAAGGGCACCAGCGTCGTTAAACAGAAACAGGCCTACCCACTTAATTTCTAGCTATTCATCACAAATTGTTACAAGGGGCTAGGGTCAAACCGATCACAACCCTGGCGGCTTTACGATGTCGTAAAACATTAGAACGACAAGTGGGTTGAGCGTTTTCCTTGGAACAAGGAGGGTGCAGACACAGTCAGATAGGCAGACCGACACACTACAGGCAGACAGACAGACCGTTAATGCGTTGTACTTTCCAGCCAGACAGAAAGAGACAACCAATGGGAGTCAGGAGAAACACAGCAAGATCCTTCGTCAACAGAACCCCGTCAAGATCCCCAACTCATCCACCTTATCCGATTTCAACTCCGCCACTGCCTCCGCCAGAAAATCCGTCTTTCCAGCTGGAAGAGGGAGATCCTTCGGGCAGCCAAGTGGTTCTCCGTGGTCCTGTCTGTCTTCACGGCCTACTGCTGGCTGCCCATCCACATCCAGACACACTGCATGGTGACGGTGTTCGGAGGAGGTCCCACATCATGTCTACCATGCGTCGTCGTTACCTCGGCCTCGGTCATCCTCAGCCAACTGAACTCCTCCTCCGCCGTCCTCAACCCAATCCTCCTCTACGCCTATTCCTATTCCATGTTCTCCAAGTAACTCTCGGCCGCATTCCGACGCATGCTACGGTTGAGGAGTGCCATTCCAGGAGGAGGAGGAGGAGGAGGAGGAGGAGGAGGAGGAGGAGGAGGAGGAGGAGGAGGAGGAGGAGGAGGTGGAGGAGGAGCAGGAGGAGGAGGAGGAGGAGGAGGAGGAGCACTCACTGACTCCTTATGTACGACGGATCATAGGGTTCAACGTTAACGAAGACCTCCACTCCTTAATGACCTTTGATGACCAAAATATGGCTAACCCATATCAGTATATTGCAATACGCTTAAAATTAGAGACCTTTTATAGTTGGCTTTATGCTACAATATAAGATTGTCAGTAGCGTTAATTAGTCAGACTCAGATAAATATTAACTTTTAATATATACGTCAACGGTGTTTGTTGTAAGATTTCGTTAAACTTTTGGAAACCAATCAGTGTTCGAACTTCGACACTGCAACACTGCTTGTAGTCCGGTGGCACCAATCTCAAGCTTGGATAACGGAGCAGGGCAACGCTTACCATCTCCGTTGTACAACAGCTTCGTTAAACAGAAACTAGGCCTATCCATTTAATCGTTAGCTATTCACCAGAAATTGCCACAATGGGTTAGGGTCAAAACGATCTCAGCCACCTGAGCTCCTCCTCCGTCGTCATCAACCCAATCCTCCTCTACGCCTATTCCTATTCCAAGTTCTCCAAGTAACTCTCGGCCGCATTCCGACGCATGCAACGGTTGAGGAGTGTCATTCCAGGAGGAGGAGGAGGAGCACTCACTAACTCCTCCTAACTCGCGCTTTTGAATCTCTGAGTGGCGCTATACAAATGGTCAATTACAATTACAATGTACGACGAAGATCTCTGTTCCTAAAATCAGGGCATTTTTTACGATCAATGTGGGTGCGCGATATTTTTATAAGCAACATGTGACACGGTTGTCGATTATGTCTGAGCGCTCGTGTAGGACACCTTTAAATGGTGTTAGTCGATGCTATATAAAAATGGGAAACAATAGGCTATTACTAAGAGCTATCTTTTTTCGACACCTTTAAAGAGGTTTAAATGGATGCTATATAAAGATGGGACACGATTAGCGATTAATGACGTTAGATGGTGATTCAAATGGTTGAGTAATTAAGGAGAAAAAGTGTTCAGTTTTGTTTTAAATGGAACTTTGTTTAACAGAGGATCCACGACAGTATTTGACCAGTGATAGTGATCTCGCATGACCTCTGCCGCTGGGTGATCTTTTTTACTGAAGATCTTTGATCCAATCTTGAGCGAGTTGTTCCACTCGACCTGCAATTAGAGCATTTATACCAAAGCAACAAACAAACTAACTGACTAATTGAATATCGTGTTCAAATAGGTAAGAATGCGTGCTTAATATAATTTTAAAAGTTCAATTCTTAGCCACGAAAATTTAATATAATTTTAAAAGTTCAATTCATATCCACGAAAATACATAGCCGAAGCAATTAACTTCCCATGCAAATCCAAGACAGAAAAATAGCTTCATATTCGCCAGGCACTGAAAAAATAAGCATCCAGTTTCGAATCATGAAAATGTGGGCACGGTATCGCGCGTGTACAACGGATAGTATACGGGTTCGATACTCACCCGACAATTTTTTCCTATTATAAGGAACCTGAGGAAGTCCGCACCAGCGGATAAATTACTCTTATACAACCGACCGACGATAAGTGGTCAAGTTATGGTCGATGTCAACGACCCTGTCGCCCGCAAGATGTCGATAAACACTGAATACGACAAATAATTTTATGATCTCTTTAGACACCTTTACAAATATCTTACATTGCACTATATATATATCTGTCATTTCTTTCGGTTGCAAGTCATAGACGAAAAAATGTTCAATCATATGCAAATATTCATAGGTCATTTAAGCCCAGAGAACGTTAAACATTGGCGAATTATAATGATCAGCATCATCGTCGTCGTCGTCATCATCATCACCCTCATCTCCACCATCACCACCATCAGCAACATCGCCATCAGCATGATCATCATCATCGCCATCTTAATCATCATGTCGTCGGCTTTGTCATTGTTGTCGTCATCATCATCGTCATTATCATCATCGTCGTCGTCGTCATCACCATCATCTCCAACACATCACCATTCGTATCGCCACCATCATGCCTGTACGCATTCTGCGATCATTGTCCGGTATAATGGTTAATATTAATTATCAACTTCTGTTGGGCCTGTGTATTTATTATGAAAAAGTGTCGATAAACAGATACTAACCAAAAGTCCTGGTAGGAACCTGAAAAGAACTTTGTAAAAGACATTCTATGGACACTGTATAAATGAATGCTATCTACAAACATTACAAGTCTTAGACTTGTAATGTTTAGATTCTTCCTCAGCAAAGCCCATCGCTCTTGCTATGAAGGCGTCGTTAAATAAACACATACACATTTGTGCCATAACAGCTTTCTTAGACATAATATGAACGGCGAGAAAAGGTAAAAAAATTAGAGTCGACGTCAACGGCCTTTGATGTCACAAAATGTGACTAAACGCCGGACATGGAAATTCTTATAAATGCAATATAGAAATCCTAACATTGAAAATATTTTATCGTAATATTACCTGGCAGTGCCAGTCCCACTACTGGAAAAAGGAGGACGACGCTAATCGCCTTTGTTTTGACACAGCGTTCTTAAACATCAACTAATCACTTGCACGCTAAGAGCAGGGCACCAGCTTATTTACGAGCGCTGCGTCGAGTCAGAGATATTTTCCGGATAGTTATGAGAAGCGGATCTAAGTCCGACCCTCCATGGAAATATTAAGACCTCCTCAACTGAGGTTGGATTGTGCAATCGGTCTTTAGCAGTCGACATAAGCGGAAAGCTCGCTATGCTCACCAGATGGCCGAGAGTGAGACTCACAGAAAAAGTTCGTGTGTCGATTATAGATGACTATAGAGTGGACGACCTGTGTTGTTCCCAAGACAACGGCAATAACAGAATTGAAAGAAAATACAAGAGAAAATCAGGAGAGACGAAAAGGTACTTCGATTAAATTCAGAAAATCAAAAACATAAGAATTACTGATCAACATCTTCGCCTTACTTCTATAATTGTTTAACAGCAGCCTACGATTAAGAAATCTCCTCTTGTCATAAGCTGCCGTTAAGAGGCTTTTTGGTTCACGGTGTTAGTAAAGGGAAAAACCAGTTATCCGTTTCAAATTCAGTTTCTTCCCATTTAAAACTAAAGAATATGCTTATAAAAACGTTCCACTTGAAGGTTATCAATGGCCATAAGCTTTTTTAGTGGTAATAAAACCCTTTACCGGGGTCATTGAGGCTATTTTCTAAGGCCCTGTAGGCTCATTTAAGTGGACATCAAAGAAGTCTCGAAACAAATCTCTCCCTGGCGGGGATTCGAACCCCGACTTCTCGGTTGACAGTCCGTGCACGCTAACCAATATACCGTGCACGCTAACCAATATACCGTGCACGCTAACCAATATACCGTGCACGCTAACCAATATACCGTGCACGCTAACCAATATACCGTGCACGCTAACCAATATACCGTGCACGCTAACCAATATACCGTGCACGCTAACCAATATACCGTGCACGCTAACCAATATACCGTGCACGCTAACCAATATACCGTGCACGCTAACCAATATACCGTGCACGCTAACCAATATACCGTGCACGCTAACCAATATACCGTGCACGCTAACCAATATACCGTGCACGCTAACCAATATACCGTGCACGCTAACCAATATACCGTGCACGCTAACCAATATACCGTGCACGCTAACCAATATACCGTGCACGCTAACCAATATACCGTGCACGCTAACCAATATACCGTGCACGCTAACCAATATACCGTGCACGCTAACCAATATACCGTGCACGCTAACCAATATACCGTGCACGCTAACCAATATACCGTGCACGCTAACCAATATACCGTGCACGCTAACCAATATACCGTGCAACCCAATTACATTAAAATACGCATGCAAACCAATGACGACCTGGAACACATTATCTGCAATCAAGGAAATGAACTTACATAAAACTAATTGTTTTAAACTACGTCAACTGCCAAGGCAGCTAAAAGATGTCGTTAAATTTCTTTTAAATAAACAGTAGATGGATGAGAAAACCCCAGACTCCTGTGAAAAGTGTAGGCCTAATAGCCAAACTGCCTTTGGTGCCATAAAATGTCAGTGAATTAATAAAATAAAATAAAATAAAATAAAATAAAATAAAATAATTAAACCGTCAATGTCCGAACTCTGGTAGTGCTAGTCCCAATCTTGTAGAAATTAGGCGACGCTAATCATCTTTGTTATGACACAGTGCCGTGAAACAGAAACTTACCAACCATTATAAACCGCATTATAAACGTGGAGTACAATACAACACACAATACAACACATCACAATACAACTGGGGCGCGGTGGTTTGGGGGTATGTTCGGTGCCTTGCAGCTGGAGGGTTGCGGGTTCGGATCCACCTCAAAGTCGCCGCGTAGGGACCCTGGGCAAGTCCTTCACTCGCAATTGCTCATGCGCTTCGGCGTGAAACTCCGATTCAGCGTTCGCGCAGTAGTCGGGAGCGCCTCTGAATGGAAAAACTGGTTGGGGCGCTATAACAAGTGTTCAAATACAATACAATACAAAAATAAAAATTTGGATTTAGACACCTTAATAAGATGTTTCTTTTGTCAATATAAGCAGTTGGCTCGACATTTTTTGTATTCTTCGTCAATTAAGCTTGGGTGTAAGCAAGATTGCCCACTGTCAATTCGACTCTACAATAGCCAATAACTCCGTCACTGCCCTACTTGTGATAGCGCCAGTCCCAAGCCTGAAGTATGGAGAGGACGTCGCTAATCATCCTACTTATGACACGGTGTCGTTAAACAGAAACTAACTAACTTTAAGCGATAGATGATCTGTGCGTCTTTGTCTGAATTTTATTTACAAATAGCAGACAAAGGTGTAAACCTTGTAAATATTTTATATGAATATTATCAGGCAGTGCCAGTCCCACGCATAGAAAAAGGTGGATGATGACGCTAATCATCTTTGTTATGACAAAGCGTCGTTAAACAGCAACTAACAACTCAATGAACATTTCGATTTAGACACCCTAATAAGATGTTTCTTTTGCCAATATACTCAGTTGGCCTCATTTTTTGTATTGATCGTCATTACATTTTAAGGTTCAGGTGTAAGCAAGGTTGCCTGCCCACTGTCAATTCGACTCTACAATAACTCCGTCACTGCCCTACTTGTGATAGTGCCAGTCCCAAGCCTGAAGAAAGGAGAGGGCGTCGCTAATCATCCTACTCATGATACAATGTCGTGCAGGAAACAGTTGTTACAACTTATATAGAAGTAGCTTGCTTCCAACAACGCTATATAAATCGTCGTAATTACAATTACAATTACAATCTAAAAATATCTTAAAGCCATTAAAAAAAGACCTTCAAGAAACTTGAAAAGAACCATTAAGCGAACATTGTATGAATGCTGTATAAATAAATGATTTCTACGAATATTATTTGTTTAAAATTCTGGATTCTTAATCAGCAACGCCTATCGTCCTTTTCACGAAGGCGTCGTTAAAGAAATATATTCATTTTGGTGCTAATACCTTTCTATAATATATCAACGGTGAGAACAGTTCAGGAAATTTGAAGTCGACGTCATCGGCCTTTGATGTCACAAGGTGTCCATAAACGCAGGACAGTACTAATGTAAAATGCTCACATTTAAACACCTTTTATAGTAGGCTTCATGCTACTATATATATTGTAATTCGCGTTCATTAGGCAGATTAATTGCTAATTCACAGGTCTTTGTTGTAAGGTTTCGCTAAACTGTTGTTAACTTCTAAGTTCATGACCAATCAGTGTTCGTAATCCGTCTCTTCCTATGATCTGGTTGGTGACAGTTCCAAGTAAAAGAGAAGGGAAACGATATCCATTGCGCAACAGCGTCGTAAAACAGAAACCATATTATACCCACTGAATCTTTCGCTATTCAACAGATATTGTTACAAGGGGTTAGGGTCAAAACGATCGCAGCCCTGGCGGCCTTACGAGCAAGTGGGTTGAGCGTGTTCTTTCGAGCAAGGAGGTGCAGATACCAAGACGCACATACAGATAGACAGGCATGCAGTCAGTCAGACAGACACACACGGACATCCAGACAGGACAGGCAGATTATCTATAATAGGCCGTTAGTTATAGCATTGGAATGCTTCGTTCTTTGTTGTTTCCAGCCAAACAGAAAGAGACAAACAATGGGAATATTACTTAGCATTATCTCTCTGGATTAAAAAATCGATCAAAATAAGGCTTAAAATATTAATTATAGTAAGAAAATTCTTCGATGGACGACAAACAGAAAGAAAGACAGTCAGAGAGAGGCACACTGACAGACAGACAGACAGACAGACAGACAGACAGACAGACAGACAGATAGGCAGGTATGTATACAGCAAGACACATACACAAAAGAAACATACTGCAGGGCATACAGGCAGAGAGATAGGAACACAACCAGACACACAAAAACACATAGACAGACACACACAGGCAGGCAGGCAGATAGACCGTTAATTATACAACGGAATGCGTTGTTCTTTCCAGCCAAACAGAAACAGACAACCATTGGGACTCGTGAGAAACGCAACAAATCCGTAAACCCGAGTTTAAGAAATCCCTGGGGTTTGTATCCCCACCCTATACCAACTGCTATAGCCATTTTTGGTCTTGTACCCCAGATTCGGTTTTTGCCGACTTTAAGCTCGCTATAAGAGCAAATGGTAAGTCGGTTTAAAAGAAACATAAATTTAACTATAGCTCTGAGTGGAGATCTTGAAGGGCGCTATATAAATTCCAACTGATTCTTCTTAAGATATCAAGATGTAGACGTCAAAACCCTTCAATCCGAAAGATGTTATCAAACGCTGCGTACTACATGTACTGATCGAAATATAAACACCTTTAATAAAAGACTCAATTTGCTATATATATAAAAAATGGCGATTTAAGCGGCACGTTTTATATGCGCCTTATAATAATAGTGGGAGCAACAGAGATGGGAAACTTTTGAGCCGAAAGACCTCGTTAACTTTCCATTTAGATTTGCTATAATAAATAGTGGAGATTAGAGTGCTGTAATTCGTATAACGGAGGAGGGCAATTCTATTTATCTCCTTGTACAACAGTACATGTCGTAAAACAGAAACTACACCTGCCCACCGCATAGTTAGCAATTCGCCGCAAAATGTTACATGGGTTTACGGTAAAAAAAACGACCACAGCTCTGGAGGCCTCACGATTTCTTCAAAGTTTTGGATACTGTTATAACTGGATTGAGCATCTGCTTGGAGCACGCAGGGTGCGGGTTCGATCTTTTTTGTTACAGTTCTACTGTTTAGGGACCTATCCAGGCTTTGGACTGGCACTACCACAGTTTGGGCAGTGACGAACACTGCACTAACTCTGCTAGTGCCAGTCCCAAGTCTGGAGGATGGAGGAGGGCGACGCTAATCATCCTTGTTATGGGACAGTGTCGCTAAACATCAACTAACCAGAGAACACATGACCAGAAATGAAGAACAAATTAACAGAAGCAAAGAACAGAAACAAAGAACTTATTAACAGAAATAAGGAAACGTATTCATAGCAAGAGCAAACAACGCTGATTACAAAATTTAGTCGGTTACTACACGTTTTTTGATGATTTATTACAATAAGGATGATTCATTCACGATATCTTGAAACTTTCATTTACATCAAAGTGCGGTTAGCAGATGGTTGAAAAAGGGATATACTCAATTATTTACTTACTTACTTTTCGAATGTATTTATGACACATTTCTATATTAGTGCATAATTGTATCGTTTACTATTTCAATAAAATCAAATTATTACCATACTATACCATTGGTTGACGACATATTATGCTAACGTGATGAAATGCAACAAATAAAAAATTGTTTCGGCTTAACGACACTTTTTCATATCGAAGATGATTAGTGTCGGAGGCAGAAAGCAACCTCGTACTCCACGTTTAAATTGCGACCGAGCCACCCGCAGTAAAGTACCGAGAAATTAATCTCTGATAAACCGACCCGACCGGGAAGCGAACCCGGGGCGCCGACGTGACGAGCAGACACCAACCCACTCGGCCACTCAGGATCTCTAATGCAACAAATTGCCTCTGACGAATTAACATAGTAACTGAGGAAAGCGTTTTGAAGGTGTCCAACGAAAGAGCTTGAAACCGGACTAGGTTTTCAATTGATATTTCTGGACAACCTCTCTGACAAAACACAGCGCTCGTGAATAAGCTGGTACCCCGTGCTTGGCTTGTAGTAGCGCTTTATAAAGTCCCTGTATGCGATGACGATAATGAAGGATAATTACTTCAATTTGATTGGTAGAGCGGATAACATCCACCAATCATTGATGTTGAAATTCAATAGAATGTAGAATTCTATTCTTTGGAACTGTCACGATGCTAATCAATCTTCGTAATGACTCAGCGTCGTTAAACAGTCACTGATAAAATCGATCGCCACAAGAAGCAACAAAGAAAACTTCCAGAAAGTCGACGGCAGGACCTTGGTATACCCGTAAGATGTCGCTAAATGCTGCATTCTACACCATCCAATACACCTCTCCGCTAAGACACCCTTAAAACGCTTCCATTCTATATTATAATTATTTGGTCACTAATACGTTTTGTTTTGCTTTTGTTTTGTTTTTTTAGAGCTGTAATAAATGCCAAAAATAATCTTTCTCGACGGAAACAGCCTATGTTGTCACAAGCTGCCCTTAAACTGTGGATCCATCCATCCGTACATTGTTTTAAGTGTACATAGGCCTACTAGCGTCTATCTGTGTATGTATGTCTAGAGAAAGAAATTATGCAAGGAACGGTACCGGGAGCAAGAGCAAGAGGGAAATCAAGGAAGAGGTGGATGGACAATGTGGGCGAATGGTTGGGATCATCAACGGAGAGATTGCTGCGAGAAACCGAGGACAGGAGAGGATGGAGAAGAATCGTCTACAATGCGACCAACCCTCGTATCGAGGACGGTTGGATAGATAGATAGATAGATAGATCGATAGATAGATAGATAGATAGATAGATAGATAGATAGATAGATAGATAGATAGATAGATAGATAGATAGATAGATAGATAGATAGATAGAGAGAGAGAGAGAGACAGATAGAGAGAGAGAGAGAGAGAGAGAGAGAGAGAGAGAGAGAGAGAGAGAGAGAGAGAGAGAGAGAGAGAGAGAGAGAGAGATAGAGAGAGAGAGAGAGAGAGAGAGAGAGAGAGAGAGAGAGAGAGAGAGAGAGAGAGAGAGAGAGAGAGAGAGAGAGAGAGAGAGAGAGAGAGAGAGAGAGAGAGAGAGAGAGAGAGAGAGAGAGAGAGAGAGAGAGCCTAACTGCTCCGCAGTTTTAGTAATACTAGTACTGTCTCTATGTACAAACTAACAGCCTTTGGTTCCATAAAATGTCATTGAATTAATTAAGTTGAATTAATTAAAATAATTAACCGCCACTGTCCTTACTCTGGTAGTGCCAGTCCAAAGCCTGGAGAAAGGGGGAGACGCTAATCATCTTTGTTATGACACAGCGTCGTTAAACAGCAACCAACCAATCAAATTTTGGGTTTAGACACCTTAATAAGATGTTTCTTCTGCCAATATATTCAGTTAACCTCGAAATTGTTTATATTCCTCATTCTTTTTTGAAATGGTGTTTGCCCAGTCAACAATAAAATTTCTATTCAATAACTCTACCACTGGCGTACTTGTGGTAGTGCCAGTTCCAAGCCTGGATGAAAAAGGAGGGCGACACTAATGATCTTTGTTATTACACAGTGTCGTTAAACTGAAACTACTAATACTGCGCTGTATAGATTAGACAAATGAGAACTTTGATTTCGCTAAACTGTTGTAAACCAATCGGTTTTTGAACTCCGCGGTCGATCGGGGCCAGTACCGAGTCTGGATTAAAGAGGAGGGCAATGCTAGTCATCTTCGTTATACAATGGCGTCGTTAAACAGAAACCACCCCTACCCACCTGATCGTTAGGTGGGTAGGGGTGGTTTCACCACAAAATGTTACAGGGGGTTTGGGTCAAAACGACCACTACCTTAGCGGCCCTATGATGTCGTAAATACATTGGATCTAAAAAGTGGGTTGAGCGTTCACCTTGGAACAAGGAAGGTGCAGACAAGCAGACACACAGACAGAGAGGTAGGCAGACAGACGCAAAGACAGACGCACACAGACATACAGACAGTTAGGTGGACAGTTTGTTCTTTCCAGCCAGACAGAAAGAGACAACCAATGGGACTCGACAGAAACACAGCAAGATCCTCCGTCAAAAGAACCCCCTTTGAAAGATCCCCAACTCATCCACCTCATCCGATTCCAACTCCGCCACCGCCTCCGCCAGAAAATCCGTCTCTCCAGCTGGAAGAGGGAGATCCTGGCAGCCAAGTGGTTCTCCGTGGTCTTGTCCGTCTTCACGGCCTACTGATGGCTTCCCATCCACATCCAGACACACTGCATGGTGACGGTGTTCGGAGGAGGAGGTCCCACATCATGTCTACCATGCGTCGTCGTTACCTCGGCCTCGGTCATCCTCAGCCACCTGAACTTCTCCTCCGCCGTCCTCAACCCAATCCTCATCTACGCCTATTCCTATTCCAAATTCTCCAAGTAACTCTCGGTCGCATTCCGACGCATGCTACGGTTGAGGAGTGCCATTCCAGGAGGAGGAGGAGGAGGAGGAGGAGGAGGAGGAGGAGGAGGAGGAGGAGGAGGAGGAGGAGGAGCAAACACTGACTTCTTATGTAAGACGGATCATAGGGGTCAGCGTTAACAAAGACCCCTCTTTTAAAATCAGGGCATTTATAGCGCCAATCTATTCCAAGTTTCAAAATCAGGGCATTTACTATAGGCCACGATCTATGTGGATCCGCGATTGGTTTATGAGCAACATGTGACACGGTAGTCGATTTTGTCTCAGCGCTCGTGTTGGACACTTTTATATGGTGTCAATCGATGCTATGGGACATGATAGGCGATTACTAAGAGCACTCATAGCTACATATATGAGCATGTGACGCAAACACAAAACAAATGTGCACTACTGAAGAAGAAATGAAAAGTAACAAATAACTGTTTTATACGACAGCGCAAACGCGCTGATTTGTAAAATCTGGTCGATTATAGTATACGTTTTTTGGAATGTAGGCTCACACACACCTCTATGTTTTTGCGTAACTGCGCCGTTCACTATATTTGCTGATTTAATATGTCTTCTGTAATTTGTGTTTTTGTTAATTGTTTAATCGTCATTACAGCGCAGTTCTATTTACGCCGCGCACAATGTTTGCCAACTGATGGAGAGACATCTTTGAAGAAGACAACGTTTTTAGTTTAATGAGATCATTGTGGCAACAAAGGCCGTTGACGTCGACAGAAATTGTTTTGAAAAATTCACACCTTTTGCAATAAGCAACTCTCAAAATAATTACAATTAATGTTGCTGTTTATTGGAATTTGGGGAGCACTCACGAGTAAGATGATGGCCCCTTGCAGAGTAGGTCTATACAAGATATAAAATGTTTGTCCCAAACAGTACGTAGCCTATAGGCTACAAATAGGTTTTCCACTTGTTAGCTACTATTTTCGTATATAATCCATTTTGAGAGCTGCTTTTTGGGATTGTTTCGAGCTGGCTTCCCGACCCTAGTTTCCCAGCGTAATTTAATAGCACTCAATAGAATGTTGTAGATATTTTCCTTAATGTCTATCACTCACCTTCAGTAATTATACTCCCATGTCAACTATGCATATATCTTAGAATGGTAACCTTTTAAAAGGTGTCTAATAATTGCCGAAATGGCCCGTGTGTTCATCGGTTGTTTTTTACTGCCAGGGCCGTTGACGTTGATCTTATTTATAGTGAAGCTTAATTGACTACAGAATTCTATTCTTTGGAACTCTCCTAATCGTAAGCTCCAAACTTCTAAAGCGCCACTCCAAAGACAAGTGCCGGGCACCAGTTTATTCACGAGCAATGTCAAGATGCTAATCCTCTTCGTAATTACACAGCGTCGTTAAATGGTAATTAATTAAATAGATCGCCACAAGAAGCAACAAATAAACCCTACAGAAAGTCGACGTCAACGGCCCTGGTATGCCCGTAAGATGTCGCTAAAAGCGGCATTCTAGAAAACCAATATACCGATATGCTAAGACACCCTTTAAACCCTATCACTTTAGATTATAATTATTTCTTTGTTAACCCTCGTACACCTATGAGGGGTGTCTAGTAGACCCCGGGCCGGTTTTTTTTAGTATTTCACTCAGTATCCGATTGAGTTTGGTTGTGATATTTTATGACTTTGTTGCTCGCCCAGTAATGCGCTAAAGTAATAAAAATGCAATTGGTTTCTCATACTGGTTACCATGGAAACGGCATGTAAACAACATAACCCAGAAATAAGGCTAAAAACACATGCGGTTGCAATGTGCAGCAAATGATTTGGTGTTATTTTTGATAAAGTATAAGCATTACAGTATTATTTCGTGAAGGATATACGTAAACAAACTTAGATAATGACTTCTAGACGTAGATTTTCGCTAGCTGAGGCTACTAAAAATAATGATCGTTGATGATGAAGATGATGGTCATATGAGTGACAATACAGACGACAGTGACGATTACTCCGATGTCGAACCTGAGGCTGCTACTGCAAAAGATCTGGATCGTAACAGTGAGAATTCGACGAATTCTGCATTAGAATGTGAAGACCGGTGCAGTTTGCATGAAGAACAGTCGTCTCCAACCAGCAGTTCTGATGATGAGCAGTCGTTTTCGGGAGATGCGGCAAATGGCTATAAATCGAGAACAGGAAGACAATGGTTAGGGTTAGGGTTAGGGTTAGGGTTAGGGTTAGGGTTAGGGTTAGGGTTAGGATAACCTAACCCTAACCCTAAGATGTCTCGTCGCTGTTGCAATTGTGCCACGGAAAATGACCAGTAGGCTGACCAGCACTGTAGGTAATTACGACCAAAAGGACATCTATATAGCACTTATCACTCTGTCCGAATAATATGCTACTGCTAAGACGCGATATATATGAAACTACATTGTTACATGTTTTGTTTATCTACAATGTACCACTGAAAATGATAGGCTACATAACTGATAAATTCACATGTATGTGAATACTTCGCATACCCGAGTATTTGTAATTAGTTTTATTGTTATGTTACACATATACAAGTGTCTGCAGTGTCTCCTTGTTTTAATTTTAAGTTACAACAATTAAAAAATTGGATAGTCAATGCAAAACAGTACAATAGACCTAGGGGTCTGCTAGACCCCCCTCATAGTACTAGAATGACTACAAAAAGTTCAGTCCTCGGAGGGTTAAGGCGTACGCTGAGTTTGGTGAGTACAAATATTGGATGCAGTACAATACAATACATACACTCTTTAACAAACAGTTTGAATTTTTTTTACTGTAATAAAACGATAATTTAAACAAAATGAAGATATCTGCGACCAGGTAATGATGATACTGTACATGTAGCTCTCAACGGTAGGAGGGAGCACAACCGGCCAGGAAGCCACACATCAGCATTTACCGACAGCCGTGATCTTCATCTCTCCAAAGCGACTTTCGAGTTCTTGCCTCGTGGCCACAGCATTAACTCTAGCCAGGGAGATATGCGGTGAACTCGATGTACACGATGTTTTCATGTTGGCTTCTGTTTTATGGTGAGTAGTTGGTTCCTGGTTCTTCGGCACGTGTACGTTCGTAGCCACTGCACTCAGTGTACGTCTGCAGTCTCTTACCACTGTTATTTTCCATTGGCAGGAAGAATGCCGCCTCCTCTTTATTCATTCATTTCATATATTTATATAGCGCCCCTTCAAGATATCTACTCAGAGGGTCTCCCGACTACAGAGCGGACACTGAATCGGAGTTCCTCGCTGAAGCGCATGAGCAATTGCGAGTGAAGGACTTGCCCAGGGTCCCTACGCGGCTTTCGTCTTGAGTTCTTCGGTAGTGACTCTCCAGGTAATGCGCTTGTGATTGTAGTCATTTCTATGCCACCTACTCTGTCTGGTGGATCATTCATATCCTCAGGCTCTCCAGGATGACTCATGGAAGATTCATGCCAGTGGCGTATACGCAAGGTAATGTAGAAAAAATGCTCAGTGTAGTTTGAGAAAACCAAATACAGAGTTGATGGCAAAGGCACGAATCAAACGAGGAAGTAGGCAGACGACGAAACAGACGATGAAGAGGATCTTGATTTTTGAAGAAAATTCTGAATATAATTATGGCGTCTGGAAACTGTATTTAAAGGTGTCTAGTGAGAGCGTAAAAATTCAACGTTCAGCAACATCTTTGTGGAAAAGAGTTGGAGAAAGGTTAAACGGTTTCTCTTGTAATTTAATCTGAAAAATATGTGTAAATATATTTACTTATATAGCGCTGTTATTATAATAAACCAAACGCGTTTCCTGAATGTATATAATGT
This sequence comes from Aporrectodea caliginosa, assembly GCA_020284085.1. NCBI lineage: Eukaryota > Metazoa > Annelida > Clitellata > Crassiclitellata > Lumbricidae > Aporrectodea > Aporrectodea caliginosa. The sequence continues at coordinate 375,774 of JACEVL010000122.1, read as the reverse complement.
TCCACGGTATTCTAGTGGTTAGCGTGTTAGTCTAACTAATTTCAGGAAAGATGGCGGCCTACGAGAACAGAGCGAAGAGTACGTTCACTGGAGTCATCGACATGGAATACATGGTCTACACGAACTTCTTTGGATTCGTCCTTCCGCCACTCCTCGCAATGTTCTCCATCTACGGATACATCTACACGGTCGTCCGAAAACAGATCCGCAAGATCTACACGCTCCAGTTGACAACAGGATCCACACTCAACACGCCTTCCGTCGCCCCTTCCAATCATTCCAGTCAGGCTCCACCGGTCAGCACTGTCTCCAAGAGAGTGGAAGACTCGCATATGGGGAATGGAACCGAGGTACTACGTCTGGAGGAACTGAAGTCTTCACGGATGAATGGAACGGACTCTGGTGCGCCATCTGGCGATGAGAGGACGGATAGATCCGGTCGAATGACGACATGCATCAGTGAACAGACGACGCTAACGATCAATGGCCTCAACGCATCAACTGAACGTAAGTTTTCATCCGTTTATTTATTACTAGATGTTTGCCCGTCCTAAGACGGTTAAAACAATTTGAAAATGTCAAGTGATGCGTCTTCATGTGCCATGATTGATATAAGTCTTCTCCCTCTCCCCTGTCTTGCTCCCTACCTCCCTGTCTCCCCCGTACTTCCCTGCCGTCCGTCCCTGCCGTCCGTACCTTCTTCCCTCCCTTCTACGTCCGTCCCTCCCTCCCCGTACGTCCCTCGCGGGCAATCGTGTGTGGCTGACCCGCCCCTTCTCCTTCCCTCCACATCCCCTTATAGAAATGTAGAAGGACCGACATGTCGTTTAGTGCATGATCTCACGTTGCTATGACAGCGTTTGTTAATGATTATTGCGGTGACGTGGAATGACGTAAGCCAGATTGTTCTTGATCGTAGTTCTACCATGAACTCTACACGTCTACACGTCCGTTTACTTCCTTTGAAAGGCGTCTTTTGGGCGGCTGTTCGTTTAATTGGTGGTGTCCCTAGGTTCGGCCACATCTCACTGCCGCTCGAAAATCCGTTTCCAGCTGGAAGAGGGAGATCCGGGCAGCGAAGTGGTTCGCCGTGGTCCTATCTGTCTTCACGGCCTGCTGGCTGCCAATCAACATCCAGAACTGCGTGACGGTGTTCGGAGGTTCCACATGTCTACCATGTCTTACTTCGGCGGTCATCCTCAGCCACCTGAACTCCGCCGTCAACCCAATCCTCTATGCCTATTCCAACTCCAAGTTCTCGGCCGCATTCCGACGCATGCTACGGTTGAGGAGTATCATTCCAGGAGGAGGAGCACCCACTGACTCCTTGTGTACGACGGATAGGGGTCAGCGTTAACAAGGACCTCCAATCCAATCAGGGCATTTATTAAGCACCACCATCTAAGTGGATCTGCGAATGTTTTATGATCAACATGTGACACGGTTATCGATTGGTCAGAGCGCTCACTTTAAACACCTTTAAAACGATGTCAACCGATATTATGTACACGATAGGCGATTAATGAGAGCTCTCTCTTAAACACCTTTGAAACCATGTCGTCCCATCTTATATAAGGATGGGACTGTGGCGGCGATTAACATAAGTGTAGCTGAACGAGGGACGAAGAATAAACTTCATTAAGCTGGTCTTGAGCACATGGAAATACTCCCTCCTTCATCCTGCATGGCAGGAACTAGGGTTGGGTTACCAGAAATTGTCAAAAGCAGGTCTAAGAATGGACTATACTAAAACAGTGGCTAACAGTGGAAAAACTATTGTATGCTGTCAGAGACAAACAATTTTTGTCTTGTGTACTGTGTAAGGGGCCATCATCTTGGTTATGAGTGCTCCCTAAACTTCAATAAACAAGAGCAACAGCTACTAATAAGGGGCTCCTTCTTAGTCACCTTTATTTGAGGTGTTGAATGCTAGTATATATAAAATGACGTATTAAACACCGAGTCCTCCCATGAACAACAATTTATATATCTTGGAATGGTAACGTTTTAACAGGTGTCGAATTGCCGAAATGTTCAGTGTTCAACGTCCGTTTTGTGTCTACCACACTAACCAGAGCCGTTGATTTTAATCATATCTGTAGTGAAACTGAATTGAATATAAAAATATATTCTTTGCAACTGTCGCAATCGTAATGGTAAGCTCCAAACTTCTAAAGAGCCACTTGAAAGACAAGCGCAGGGCACCAGCTTATCCACGAGCGCTGTCACAATACTAATCACCTTCGTAATGACACAGCGTCATTAAATAATAATTAATCAAATCGATCGCCACAAGAAACAACAATTAAAACTTACAGGAAGTCGACGGCAATGACCCTGGTATACTCGTGAGATGTCGCTAAACACTGCATTCTACACCGTCCAAGATACCGCTCCGCTAAGACACCCTTTAATCGTTTTCATTCTAGACTATATACAGCGTAATTATGTGGTCGGAAACGCGTTCATTCGTTTCAATAGGCTTAAGTGCAAATATCGTATCCAATAAAAACAAACAAAGCGTACGATCACTAACTAACATTGCAAAAAGTTTCTACTGTAGTAAAATGAGATTTTAAACAGATGAATAATGTGCTAAAAAAGAAATAATCCTCTCAGATGCTCTTTTGCACCTTGTTTTAACTAAATTTAATAATTGTCCACCAGGTTGGGTAACAACACGTTTCAGAATGTCTTTGTCAGAAAGCGCATAATTTCGTTGTCACGAGAGCAGTCCTTATTAAGCCATGAGGCCGCAATGGCTATGAAGTGCTAACGACTTTATTTTCTTAGCCTCAGCATATGAGGGCGTGTGGCCAGTCCTCTTCCTCGCCGCCTCATCTTTCCACCATCAGTGTACGGTCAGTGTACTCATTGGTTAGGGAGCGCAGGCGGAACCGAAATCTCGGACCAGATTTCTGCCCTGGTGCATGGGAATTTGAATCCCTATAATATATATATTATATATCCCGGTTGACAGTCCAGTACGATAACTACTAGATTGTCGCCCTCCCCGTTAGACCTAAGCCGTGCCTTAATTTCGGCGATGTAGTTTCCCTTTGAATCTGGGTCTCCAAATGCGTTTCACTATCAATATAATTCATGCTTTACCGAAAAACGAGTTGTGACATCTTAATAACACTATCCGGCCTACTATAGGCCTATAATATTTCCGAAACAGTTACGTACACCCAAACACTTAACATCCCATGCTAATTCAAGACAGAAAAAAGTGTTCTTAGCGCTCAGTTTCTAATCATTTAAATTTGGGTACGGTGGCCAAATGGTTAGAGCGCTCCGCTTCTACAACGGAGATTATAGGTCTACATACGCTTCTACAACTGATATTAAACATACGAGTTCGATGCTAACCCGACATTTTCCCCATGCATGGACCCTGAGCAAGTCCGAACCAGCGGTTAATTTGTTCTTAGACAACTGACTATAGGTGGTCAAGGTAGGGTTGATGTCAACGGTCCAGTCACTCGCAAGATGTCGCTAAATGCTGAATATTGCTGATAAATTTTGGATCTCCTTAGAAACCTTTTAAATTGGCCTAAGTAGTATTATATAAAAATTATAGTCGTCATTTTCCATCGATCGCAGGTAAACAATCCCTAAACGTGTAGTTCATACTAATGTTCAACGTTGATGCGAACCTCAAGAACGCCAAACACTGGCTACTCATCATTATCATCATCTTCGTCGTCATCGTCATCATAAGCAGTTCCTGCCAATAAAGAACCGGTCCCAACCGATTCCTGACAGTGCGTCAGAGGACATTCTAATCGATCACCAGATGACGAATGTCGTCAGCCGACATTGGTGTAAAATTCATCTAACTTGTAATGCTTTCTTGCCCGGATGCTATACAATAAACAATGTTTTCCCTAGATCAGTCTATATAAGCTCTTCATTTTTCCTCTCTGACTATAGCCCTAACTCTTCCTCCCCTAGGTTCCCATGATATACATTAACTTCTCCCATTCAATTCTTTGCTTGTATGTAAATTTGTTTGTTTGTTTGCATGTATTAATCTTGCCATGTACAGTGCTGTGCGTTTGCTAGTACTTCTCAATAAAGAATATTCGGTACTTGTCTGTTTAACGACCACTAAAAAACATCTTTTAATTATAACTAGACGAGACCCCTGTAGGCCTACAGGAATGTGTTCACGACAATTAATATCTGCTTCTAATGACGACACTAACCAGCTAACCCTGACCCTAACCGACCCTCACGACTTCAAGTTTTATAGTCCATATCGGTTACGTTGAGGTTAAGCCTCGTTGTTACGCGCCGTGAGGGTCAGTTAGGGTCAGGGTTAGGGTTAATGACGTCCATGTTTCTAGTGACGAAACGTTCAGGTTTATGACGTAATAGATAAGTTCTGACGTAACATAGAATTAAAATAACGCAGATTATGAAGAATTTTAAATGAGGTAATATATGAAGAATTATGGTGGTCGTTAAACAGACAAGTACCGACTATTCTTACTTACTTACTTACTAATTAGTAAAACACAGCCTGATTAACTGACGTATTCCTCGCACATACGAGTCTTAACTGTGTCCGGAGTCTGAAAGCCGATTGTCGTTCGCCCTGAATCTCCGTGATGTCTATATCGAACCTCAGTCCAATCTTTATCTATCGATGAACATAATCCCGATCTTTTCACGAGTTTTACGACAATATAATATTATTATTGGCAACGTCGAAACCGTTTTAAAGGTCAACCATTTTACTTTTTTAACTGTGATATTTAGTTTTTAATAATTACGTCAACGTGTTCCGAATAATTATTTCCAACGAAGCAATGATATTTTAAGAAAAACAAAGCTCATATAGTGTCGGAAAACTGGACTTAAAGGTGTCTAATCAGAGCATAACAATTTAGTTGTATTGAACGTTTAGCGACATCTTGCGGCTCAGACCTCACAACTCGAATTCAGATTGAACAACACTGGCTTTTTCTATTATTATTTTTCAAAGTTTAACTTTTCCACGAGGCATTGCGGTAGGAATTCTTCGCCAGGCTTCCTCCTAACATAGCGACAGTTGTCATCCAGAATTTCCAGTGTTGATTCATCGGAAGCCTGGCGAAGAATTCCTACAGCAATGCCTCGTGGAAAAAGTTAAACATCCGCCAAAAGTCATGGTGTGGAGCGTTGTCTCTGTGAAGGGTCCCGGTCGGCTCTTCGTTGTCAATGGTATGATGAACGCAGAACAATACAAAACTGTCCTAGAGAAACGTCTTCTGCCCCAGCTAAACGATTGGTTTCCAGATGGGAACTGTGTCTTCATGCAGTACAGTGCACCTTGCCACACAGCGAACCTGATAAAGAATTTCTTCAATGAAGTTGGTTTAGAGGTTCTTCCGTGGCCTGGCAATAGTCCGGATATCAACCCAATAGAAGGAATCTGGCACAACTTGAAGGACAAAGTCATCGACGTCGTCTCTACTAACAAACGGCAACTAATCGAACGAATTGTTGAAGTGTGGCATCGCAATGAGGAAATCCCGCAACTTTTCGCAAAGTACTATAAGACTATGTCAAAACGTATAAAGGCTCTAATAAAGGCCCAAGGTCGTTCAACTAAGTAGGCCTACTAGGGACACTGCACTATATATCGGCTGGGTAATTTGGTATGTTATATGATGTTCTCAGTCCTTTGATTGCATAAAATAAGTGCGAAATGTGAAAATAACTGTTTTTTTAGCCTTGACCATAACAATATGGCCACTACTGTACTTATTGGTTAATGACATTTCTATGTTGGTGACGAATTTTAATGGTGACGTCATTTAACAAGTGACGTCAATTAACGCTTTAAGAACGTTGTAATATGTTCGCGTAATCGTAAAATTGGATGCTTTTGTTTTAACATAACGATTGCAATAAAATGTCTAAAGTAACGAATTTAAAGGGTTGTGCGTTTGGCAATACTTCGTCAGCGATGCTGTAGGCCAGACCGCTCAGTGCCACTTATGTAAATCAAAGCTGAAATTGCCGGTAGCTCGACCTGGAATACATGGTTCATATCTACTTATGTAGTCGCCGTGACTATTTATTCAAGACTATAATAATAGCCTATTCATCTTCAGTCCACGCGTGCATCAGACAAAAACAATGATGTGATAAATTCCTGTCATTCCGACAAAGCAATAGATCTTAGCACAATCAGGGGCTTTGGCCTCAGCGCATCGACTACTTCAATACGTTCTGGCTCTACCAAAGTGGGTGACACCATAACCTAACAAGTAAAATTTACATCAAATATTTACACTGTTATCATTTTCATATACTATTTTCTTATTTTTCCCATCTGTAATTATTTTCATAATTCCTCTTAACCTATCAATTCAGCTGAATCAGCAAGGACAATCTACCGCTTGAATCGCATCTTCACAAATATATATATATCATATTGTCGTCTCCTATTAAAGGTGTGTAATTGAACTTTATATTTCGAACAGCAGTATCTAAAGATTAATACTCATACTCCAAATCCGGGCATCCGGGTAGCCGCCAACAAACTCGTAACCCGTATTTCAAAAATCCTTCGGGTTTTCATCCCCAGCATATTTCAGTTGCTAACCCATACTTGGTTTCGAACCCCAGTCTAGGGTTATGCCGCCCTCAAGGTCGTAATAGGAGCAACTCTTAAGTTTGTTTAAAAGAAACAAAATTAAACTAAAATAAAACCTCTGAGTAGAGATCATGAAGGGGCGCTATATAAATTTCAATTGATTTTTCATCAGAAGTCAAGATGTAGAAGGTCAAAATTCTTCCATCCAAAAGATGTAATTAAACGCCGGATACTATTGTTCGAAATATAAAGTTGCATTTTAAAAACCTTTAATACAATATTCAGATTTGCTATATATATAATTGCTATGTAAGCGGTAGATGAAACTCCGCCACTGATTGTACTTTCTCAGTGCCAGTTCCAAGCCTGGCTGAAGGAGGAGGGCGATGCTAATGGTCTACTACACAGTGTCGTTAAACAGAAAATAACTTGAAGGGGCGCTAAATAAATTGTGGAATGAACGAATGAATGAATGTAAAATCTAGTTGATTAGTACACGCGTCTTTTGGATTGTACTAGTCACATTATTTAAGATTTTCGCGATAATCTAGTATGTTACTGCGAAACCGTGTTGTGCATTATTCCAACAAAATCGAAATTTAGTAATGATTAAGTTTCCATTGGTTAACTTAGTATACGCTGACCCTAACGTTTGCCAAATGATGGATCAACACGATAACATCTATCAAGAAGACAAGATCCACAGTTTAACGACATCTTATGCAACAAAGACCGTTGACGTCGACAGAAATTATTTTGAACAGTTCTCACCTTTCGAATTAAAGCATAATCATATTGTAGAAAACAATAGTAATTGAGCGTTATTTCTGAATATATACACAGCTGAAACAGCTTGTTAAAGGTGTCTAATTCAACAATTTACTTCATCCAGTGGTTATAACGTTTTACAGGTCGCGGCTGCAATCATCAAAATCCGCAAATGTTTTCGTGTCAGTAACTAAAACTAAAACGGATGATCGGGCCTTTCGGGTCGCTGGTCCAATTGCCTGGAACAGTCTTCCTGCACCTATTCAGGGAGCCAAAAGCCTTTCTGTTTTCAAAAACATTTAAAGTGCACTTGCAACGTAACTCAGAGCATTAACATTTGCGCTGAAAGTAGACAGTTTTGTTAAGCATCCTATAGGTATCGTCGTATTTAGGCCTACAATTAGAATTGCAGCCTTAGAATATGACATAATAGAGCTCCTGACGAATATATATTATGTTAAAGGGATCAATACTTATACTCCAAAGCCCGGTGCCCGAGTAGCCGCCAACAAACCCGTAAACCCGAATTTCAAAAACCCCCGAGTTTGCATCCCCACCCTATACCCGCTGCAGTCCATCCTTGTTCTGTAACCACGGTTTCGGTTTTTACAGACAAAGGCTCATAATAAAAGAGCAATTCGTAAGTTTGTTTAAAAGAAACATAAATTTAAACTAAGATTAAGCCTCTGAGTAGAGATCGTGAAGATGCGCTATATAAATTTCAACCGATTCTTCTTAAGACGTCCAGATGTAGACGACAAATCCTTCCATCCGAAAGATGTTATTAGACGCTGGATACTAGGCCTACTGTTCGAAATATAAAGTTGCATTTTAAACACCTTTAATAAAGGGCTACGATTTGCTATATATATAATTGCGATTTAAGCGTTAGATAATCTTTTCGCCTCTCTGTTAAATTTAGAGTTGTCAGTTTTAGTGGAATAATTATGAAAATCAGAGATCTGGTTAACGGTCTATTTAAACACTGTGACTTTGCTAAAATACTCGTGAGTTGCAATTTAAGCCGTAAAACACCGCCACTGTTCCTACTCTGGCATTGACATCGTCAAATGCTAAAACGGCAGCAAGAAATAGAAAATTCAAATTCCGTATCATCATGCCTTGAAATCGAACCGCAAGTGGGCCTCTCGTTCAAGTTCAAGGATGTAAAACCTTGAAAGGAAGTAACTAGCCAGGCCCCTTTAGTGGAAACTGCTGGAAACCGTGATATATTTTCTGCTTCAGTGACATAACCAGGCGACCCTTCAAAAGAGACTGAGAGATGAATGTTATCGCCAAGAATTGATCTACACAGCTTTCGAATAAATTTAACAAACCAAACTGATAGAAATACAAGTGACTTGGTGCTTGACTGAATGTATACCACTGGTAATTCGGATGGCTTTGTGCAGCGTTGAATTGCCCTAAAATAGACACCTCAGATAACATGAGTAGTTCCTCTACAATAATTAACAGAAATTGAGTCGGTAGATACTTTGTGAGGGCGCTGTAACAGTAGAGATAATAAATTATCGAAATTGTAATAACAATACGAGCAGGAAAAAAGTTGCTCCCTCGCACCCACAAAATATTTCTTATAGCAAACCAAAAGACCTTGTAGAAATTTGACAACAATTTTGAAATAAACTTTCAAGAGTCTTGCTCAGCAACGACCATCTTCATTCTCAGGAAGGCTTCTTGAAATAAATAAATACACATTGGTGCTATAAGCAGCTTTCTTAGACATAAATGAACGGCGAGAACAGCTCAGAAAAATAGCATTCAATATCAACTGATCTTATGCCACAAGATGTCGCTACACGCAGGACAGTGCTAGTGTAATAGAATCATAATTAGACACCTTTTTATAGCAGGCTTCATGCTATTGTATAATTTTGGTATTCGCGCTGATTAGGCAGATTAACACTGGTTATCATTAGACATTAATCATGTCTTTGCTGCAAGATTTCGCGAAACTTTCGTAAACCAAACCATGAACTTCAAATTAGAAGTTCAGGACCAATCAGTGTTCATACTCCGTCACTGCCTGCGACCGAGTGGTGCTAATTCCAACTCTGGATAACGGAAGAGGGCAACGCTATTCATCTCCGTTGTACAACAGCTTCGTTAAACAGAGACTAGGCCTACCCACTTAATCGTTAGCTATTCTACCAGAAATTGTAACCAGGGGTTTGGGTCAAAACGATACAGCCCTTGCCGCCTTATGATGTCGCAAAACATGTGAGACGACAAGTGGGTTGGGCATTTTCCTTGGAGCAAAGAGGGTGCAAATACTAAGACATACAGAGAGATACACAACCATACAGTCGGACACACACGGACAGGGCAGACAGATAGTTAGTAATACCCAGAGTTGTATTGCCTCGAGACACTGTCTCGGTCTCGAGACGTCTCGAGACAGGTTTCTTGATGTCTCGGTCTCGGTCTCGGAACCCACTGTCTCGGTCTCGGTCTCGGTCTCGAGATCATTTCTTGACTTTTTGGAAACTGTCTCGAAGCGAAAGTCTTGTTCTCTTGTAGAAGCGGTCTCCAAAGTTCTCGTACAAACTGTATTTTGTTTGGAACTTCGTACAGTATTGCGCTATAAAATTGTCTTGTGCCGAACGGAAGTGCCAAACAGACAGGAAGTTTTAAAAAGCGGTGTTTTTGGTATTAAGATTTAAGAGTATTGAAAAAAGCAGTCTTAAGTTTGCACTTTCAGTCAAAAATGTCCAAATATCTTAAAATGTCTCATAAAGAACCTGAAATCGTTAAATTTGCATTCACGTAGTTTGAAATCAATGAAAAACAAAATAAATGGCATGCCGTTCGTCGTTTGTGTAAAGACAACATAAGCGAAACGCTTGGAACAACATCTAGTTTCTCAAGGTAAGTGATGTGACTTATGTCGCTAAATCGCTAATAGGCATATTATGGCCTATATGAAATTTTGTTGGTTTAAATTTTAGAATCATTTAGAAGATTGCAGAATGCTTAAATATTTAATTTCTTTATAGCTTATACAATTCAGGTGATCGGCTGATTTAAGTGACTTGACCCTTGTATTAGACTTCAAAAAGAGTACAAGCCAAGCCGATAGAGTACAAGCCAAACCGATAGAGTACAAGCCAAACCGATAGAGTACAAGCCAAACCGATAGAGTACAAGCCAAACCGATAGAGTACAAGCCAAACCGATAGAGTACAAGCCAAACCGATAGAGTACAAGCCAAACCGATAGAGTACAAGCCAAACCGATAGAGTACAAGCCAAACCGATAGAGTACAAGCCAAACCGATAGAGTACAAGCCAAACCGATAGAGTACAAGCCATAGAGTACAAGCCAAACCGATAGAGTACAAGCCAAACCGATACAAGCCAAACCGATAGAGTACAAGCCAAACCGATAGAGTACAAGCCAAACCGATAGAGTACAAGCCAAACCGATAGAGTACAAGCCAAACCGATAGAGTACAAGCCAAACCGATAGAGTACAAGCCAAACCGATAGAGTACAAGCCAAAAGCCGATAGAGTACAAGCCAAACCGATAGAGTACAAGCCAAACCGATAAAGTACAAGCCAAATCGATAAAGTACAAGCTAAACCGATTAGAGTACAAGCCAAACCGATAGAGTACAAGCCATAGAGTACAAGCCAAACCGATAGAGTACAAGCCAAACCGATAGAGTACAAGCCAATCCGATAGAGTACAAGCCAAGCCGATGAATCTGGATTCTGGAGCTTCGTCTCTTTCCCAGGACCTTCTCTCCTATATGGTCTTTTCTAACCGTATACGCTGTTCTTTTTAGACGCGCAGGAGTTGTGAGCGCCTCCGAGTAGTTTTCCTAAGGGATCGACTAATCAGACTATACATGGGCGTATTTAGAACTGGTTCTACGGGTTCAAACCCCAAAGAAATGCATTAGGCTACTGTTATTAAAAACTAAAAATGTAGAAAAGTATGACAATTTCCAATGGAACCACTGAAAACTTAAAACCCCTCCGAAATTTTTGTCTGGCAATCAAAATGTAATTGTAATATAAATGTTCGATATGAATGAATGAATGAATGAATGAATACTATATACAAGAGGCAACCTATGCCCTATAATTGAATTAATTATGAATGTAATCCAGGCCTACCGAGAGGGGGGCAGGGGGCAACCCCCAGGGAGCCCGGCGACTTTTAGGGGCCCGGGCCGGGCCCAATAAGCAATCAACTTATGATATATATTATAATAAGATATACATGTTCATATACAAAGTTTATGATGTTAAGCCTTATAAAATATAACGTAACACGTAACGAGGGGGCCCGGGAGGGCGGAAAATGCGGCTTGTGACAATTTTCTTTCTGACAATTTCAGGGGAAAACGAAAAAGGTCATCAGAAATGTTTGTGTGGAAGTAAGAAAAAAATTCAGTTTGTTCAAAAAAAGTTAGGGGCACGTGACTGCTCTGCCTAGGGCCCGGAATTTCTGTCGGCGGGCCTGTGTTAATCCGGCAGGACAACAAATAGGCTAACTTAAGGCGCATAGGGCCTACTAGATAATGTCGAATCGGTCTGTCATAATATCTAGGGCCTACCAAAATTTTTCTGTCGAATAACTGGGGAAATAACAAAGATGATTATCGTCGCCCTCCTCTTCTCTCTAACTTGAGCCTGGCGCTATCACAGATTAGACGGTTGACTGCTATAGCTATGCGCTTGGCCTTTTAACTATAATCCGCAGCTTGAGTGGGGGGGCGATAGCGCATTGGATAACACACTGGCGTGGAGTATCTGAGGTACCGAGTTCGAGCCCGAGTTGGGCGGATATGCTTTGTAGGCTGCTATTAGCGCCATTGCAGGTTGTCTGTTCTGTTAGTAGTTAAGATTGAGCCAATTGCACAACATGTAAATGTACAGCGCAGTGCGTTTGTCAGGCGCTTATTAAAGAAAAGATATTATTATTATATTATTATTATGTGTGAGGTTGCTTTTAGGCCTACTTCTGCATTATGTGACAAATAAAGAAGGGTACACCATAATACGGTGCCAAAGGATTGCTGTATTAGTACCGGACATTGGAGGGTGAGTCTCGGAACGGCCATAAATGGAATGTCAATTGGCTGTTCCATTACCCTCCACGTTGCGTGATAAAGGTGCTTCGAAGTCGATTGGACAACAGTAAAGTTTGTGTTACGGCAATTTATGAGTAATAAACATTAATCTAAGACGTATTTGCAAATTTTGAGGAAATTCTAAAGCGGAATTAGGAGTTTGTTGGAGATTCAGGTGCGTTGTTGCTTTGAACGAGGTAAGTAACGGCAGATGACACTGTTATTGTCGGCATCTCTCACCTGTATTTATATTGGGCGAGTCCATTTGGAGGCGGAAGGGGTGAGGGTCGCGAGTGGAGATTTTGAAATCCAGAGTTTCCGTTCGAGATATTTTTTTAGTGAATAGATGTAGTATCCTTACTATCAGGTGGTAGCACCAGTTCTGATGGTGTTGGCATTCATGTGGTGGATGAATTCCACGATGAAATTCAGATTAGGTGGTTCAGAAGTATAACCACTCCCCCTCTGAATTGTAGGTCATCTCTCCCACACAAATCGATATTTGATATCTGAATGACTAACAGGTCCGATGGTATGGAAGCTAAGGTACAGTTGTGGTAAATGATAGTGTTTGTATTGGTTATAACAAAGAAGGTAAATGATGGTAGAGTGGGGAAGTAAGGTTGACTAGGATAGGCCAGGATGGGCTTAAGTAAGGTATGGTATGTGCCTAGGTAAGGTGTGGTATGTGCCTATGGTCAGGACATTTATATAGCACTATATGACTTCTGGACACACTGGTATCTCTCAGTATCAACATTTCTACCTATGCACTTCTACTGTTTGTATGACACACTGGTTCATTTCTCTCAGTATCAACATTTCTTTAAGATCTTTGCATGCTAAACTACTTGATACTAAACTAATACAAACTATATTATGCTACAATTAAGGCTGCCTTACACGTAGCTACACTTCACTACACCTACCGCCCTACACCTCTTGCTTTATTGTATTTATTATTATTATTATTATTAAAATTTGTAACGCATGCAAAGTCACATCGAAATGTGAATCTGTGTCATGGATAGTTAGCCGCCAGGAGAAGATGCAGTTGGATATCCATGTGCTTGTAAGCCAAGGAGAAAGAGCGAGTTTTGAGCCTCTTTTTGAAGGACGGAAATGAATTTGAGCTACGAAGATAGAGTGGCAGTCGATTCCATTCCTTGGAGGCAAGGAATTGTTTTAAGAATTTTTTAATCTTCTCTTGCAGTGCAGACCAATCAGAGGCACTCCCAGTGTGAAGGACCCCAAGAGAAAGACAAGATTTAAGACAGCGGAGAGATGCATCTTTAATTTACTATGTGAGCAGACAGAGCAGTTACCTCCCTTTGCCCTACCTTACCTAAAGGCACTTATTAACATCAGGTTGGGGTTCAAATCCTTGCCAGGGCAGAAATTTGTTTTGAGATTTTGAGGGAAGATGAGGCAGTGATGTAGTAATGAAGTTTTTATTAGTTTAGTATCACTTAGAGTAGTTTAGCATGTAACGATACGAGACAAATGTTGATACTGAGAGATAAGACTGGCCTTTTGTCCTCTTATTCTGAGACTAAGGGAAGTGAAGTCATTATCACTTCCTGGTTTTCATTCGAGATTAGCTTTTGGGGATTGTGCTTTTTTCTCTTCTGTTTTTCATGTCTTTGTTATATAGACTAGGTTGGATTATAAGTAAGCGGTGTCGTACATTCTCACTTGTCTGTTGTTTCAAGTTCTTGCGATGAACCAAGAACCATGAACAAGATCCGCAGTGTCCATTCGTCGACTTCAAACATCCGAAGTCCAGATGGCGCCAGCATCGATTCCTACCACTTGTATGCACGGCGCTTTGGTAAGAGTTTCCTATTGTCTGATGTGTTTGCTGTTGTCGCTCGATCTGTACCTGACATGATGTGGCATATTGTCAATGTGCCTGAGATATGGCGTATGGTCAATGTGTTTGCCAAGGCTTCTTGTGTTTCAATCCAAGTCCTAACGTGAAATGGACAGTTCATAGAACTATCAGTTTCACATTACATCGTGTGAAATTGTAACCGGTTGTCAGCTATCTTACCTTGCCTTAACTTTCCTGTACCTTCATTTACCTGACCTGACCTTACTTTCACCTCCCCTACTTCTCTTACCTAACCTTCTGTCACATTACTGTTCCTTACCTTGCTTTACCATCTCTCATATCTTACAATACAATATACCTTGATTTACCATCTTTCACTACTACTTTGCTACATAAATTAATATATACAATACAATACATTACCCTGGTACCTTACTTACATTACCTTACCTTACATTGCATCACCTCATCTTACCTTAAAATACCTTACTTTTCTCTTACCGTACTTTACCTTACCTAACCTTTCTGCACTTACCTAATCTTACTGTACCTTCCTGCTCTTTGCCTTATAACACCTCTCCATCCTTTCTGTTACCTTACCTTACTGTGCCTTTCTTACCTACTTGATCTTCTTTGTCAATTTTTTCTTATGTTTACCTTCATGCGAGTGCCTAGCATGTCGTGTCGACATGACTCTCCAAAAGCTGTTCAGACCGATCAGTCTCTGTATATGTCATTGACAGAAACAGTTCTGATTTGTTAATTTGAACATCTGTGCTTTTACAGTGCTCCATTACTTTATCGTTGAGTGTCTCTGAAGTGTTTAACTTTGTCTTTCGAGTATTTATTTGGTTTCATAAGGCATTTATATGATATGACTTGCACATTTGCTTAAGGACCATAACCTGTCAGAGTATGCTACGGTTGGGTTCAATGATTAGGTGGGTTTTGGTAATAAAGGGTAGCCTGCAGTGATTAAATTGCTCATCCAGAGGTGGCCGATCTCAACATTTTTGCAAATCTAATGACTAAGCCTATCTGACGAATCTATAACCGATGCTCGCTGTTCTCTATTCGGATAATACATTAAATGTGTGAAACAAGAATCATGTGGTCGATTATTGTAACAAAAGCACAATTAGGTGACGGGTCTCCTCATTTAGGTGGCGGATCTCATAGTTTAGGACTTAGGTGGTGGATCTCAAATCCGGCGAGATCTGGCTGAATTTAACCACTGAGGGTGGCGTATTGTGGTGCTAAGCAGAGCGCGGTATATAGGCTAAGTGTTCCATAGTTTTCATCACTTTCTTAGTTTCCCTTGGTTGTTTCATTAACACTTTCCTTTTGATGGCAAGTTATTGTTTTCACTTTGAAAGATTTGTCGGTGATCCTTACCCTAACCAGTTGTTTGGGAAAATTGTCAACTCTTTGGTGTACCTCCCAATAAATCTCAAATGGGGCCATAGTTATTTTGTATACTTCTAGATCTTCAAATGAGCGCCTGTTGGTAGATATCTTCAAGGTGTGCTATATCAAGTTTCTTTTGATTGATTGATTTATTGATTGATTTAGTTCTCAGTTGTTGGACTATCACCTTATCTGCACCTAACTGGATAATAAATTTTTAATAATTTATTATACATTAATGTTATAATAATGACCACTCACGAGTGATTTAACAAGGTTCAGAATTGATTGGCTCGAAGTGAATGATGAGGCCTACTGTATTTGCTTAACTTTGGTCTGCTTGACTGTCTGCCTGTCTTGATCTTTAGGTCTGTGTCTCTCTGTCTTTCTGTCTGTGTTGCTGACTGCTTCTTAGTCTTTTTTGGTATGTCTGCCTTCCTGTATGTGTCTCCATGTCAGAGTCCCTATTGAAATACGATGTTTGGCTAATATTTGTCTCTTTAAAGGAAGATTGTGCGACTACTTGATAGCACAATCAGTTGATTGATGCATGTGCACTGATTAATTGGTTAACTGGTTAGGTTATGTTGAAAGTGTAATTAAACCAAATGAACCGCTGAGCTGTATATCACTCGAAAACCCTGTTAAGCGGGACCTTGGACCTTTTAGGATTTCTTTCCATATTGTTCTATGACATCCCTTATTCTACTGATTGCTCGTATATCAGTTTGTTTGTTTGATGGGATCGTTATAAAATTTATGGTTATGGTTATGTGTCTGTCTGTATGTGTGTATGACTCTTTGTATCTGTTTCTATGTCTGTTTATCTGTCAATCTCACTGTTTTCTTAGTAGGATTTCTGTGTGTCTGTGCATGCCTGCATCTGTCTGTCTTCCTCTCTATGGCTGTCTTCTACTGTTGGACTCTACCTGTCTGTCTGTCGGTATCTGCCAGATCATTTATGTAGAGTCTTTTCAACCATCTCAGTTCAGGTGTAGTGTGTTGATTGTAATTGTATTCTGACATTTATATAGCGCCACTTCAAGAAAAAACTTACCAGTGGCGCTTCTGACCTGATCCAGTGGAATTACTGTAGAATAATGCAGACTTCAGGTGCTTGCGAAACTATGGAAAGGACAAACTGAGGAGCTCGAGCCGCAGCTCTCGAGAAGGCGATTCGAGCTGGTGGGTCCAACATGGCAAAGCTT
Organism: Aporrectodea caliginosa; assembly: GCA_020284085.1. Lineage (NCBI taxonomy): Eukaryota > Metazoa > Annelida > Clitellata > Crassiclitellata > Lumbricidae > Aporrectodea > Aporrectodea caliginosa. The sequence continues at coordinate 358,863 of JACEVL010000122.1, read as the reverse complement.
CTGGATTGAGCTGTAGCAGTATGTGTATGAGGGACAGTAAGAAGTTCATGGGCAGCCGACCGAAGGGCGCAATGACCCAGGACCGAGGAGACCTTTAATGCAAAAGTTAAATTTGACTGTCTCTTAATTTGGACACTGGGCACTGTTAGCTTTTACACAAGAAGTTGCATTATGATTTCTTTTGACATAGTGCTGCATACCTCCTTGTCTGTAGTTATCCAAGCCTATGTTGGATGTGCAAATTGCTGATATATATATATATTTGACATTTCTTGATTCCTTGACACAGTGAAGCAATTTATTAATGTAAAATGTAAATGTAGGCCTACACATTTTCCTATAGTGACCGTATGGCTCTACCTTATCTGCTTTAGCCTCAACCCTGCTCATTTTCAGTGAATTGATTGAGTAAAATTCTAGTATTTTGAAGGCTGCCCTGTCCCTATAACCTACTCTACTGTAACTTATTCTACCCTGCCCTATCCTACTTGCAGCACTGACCATGCCATAGCCAACCTACTCTAACCACTTAGGCATGGTATAACATGCACTGCCTCTTATATTGGTGCTTTTAGTGTATTGAACAATGAAGACATCTCTAAGCAATTTATGAATGCCTCTGTAAGCGTAGCCTACTTATGAATACTGAGAATTCTGATACAGGTAATTGTTGTTAATTACTAAGAATTCGTAATATAGTTCTTCTTTTATTTGCTTTCTTAGGTAATGCGATGGAGGCATGCCAGGTTTATGACATCCTCCGACTGAAAGCAGTCTGCCTCACAGGTTCGTTTGTTTTCAGTATTACGTTGTCTCATTAATAGCACCATATTTTCATCAATCAATCAATCCATCAATCAATCATAGAATTTATATAGCGCTTCTTCAAGGGCTTTACTCAGAAGTGCATGCATTCATGCACATAATCTGTGCATAGATACAACTTATGCATAATGTAACTCAAAGAAATTAGGTAAACTTAAGTAGTTTTGTATAGCCCACGCTATGTGTATACCACTCAGGCTTGCAGTTGATAGCACTTTACAGTACTTGACACCACTTGATAGCATTCTGCTTAAAACTTTAACGATGAGCTGCATTGGTTTCCCAGTCACTTTTAGTACATTTTCGTTGTTAAAAGGCTAAGCAGGTGCACAAAGGAGGTGCTAACTCTCGTCTTAAAGCATCTGAACCAGTATGCACAATTTATTTTGCATACATTCTCATTAAATGGAGTGGAAATTTGGATTTTCAACCTTTCTGTCAGTAACTTAGCAATGTTTTGTGTGCCACCTAGTGATTCACTACTAACTCCTTCGATCATCATTTACAAGTCTTTTAGCTGAGGAACGATGCAAAACAGTTATGGTCTTGTGTGCATTCCATGCCTCTGCCAAGGAATGGAATCGACTGCCACTCTCTCTTCATAGCTCAAATTTACTTGGAACCTTCCTTCAAAAAGCGGTTCAAAACTGCATTCTCCTTGGCTTTCAAGCACTTGGATATGTAACTGCATCTTCTCATGGCGGTTGACTATCCACGCCTCAGATTCACATTTCGGTGTGACCATGCATACATTACAAATTTAATTAAAAATAATGATAGTGCCATAATAATTAAAGCTTATACTCTGCTGGTTGAGATTGCAAAAATAACGTCACTGGAAATGAGATTGTATCAGGTACAATGACATGACTTACGTTAACTTTAGCACACATGTAGTTGATTTGGCATGATTGATTTTTCCTGCACTCTCATTAAATTGAATGGAAATTAGATATTTCTACCTTTTTCTTAGTAACAGAGCAATTTTAAGATTTTATTTCAGGGGCGTTGCAATACCTGTCTCTTATTTTATCTTGCCCTACTGACACTCGAGCGCCTCTGAACGGTTCACCCTATCAGAGGTGCTTTATAAATGGTTGAATACAATACAATTACTCTTGCATTACCATTTACTGTCCTGCTGGCAAGGCTATGGCTTAGGTTGGATTGCCTCACAAGACCTTGCCTTCATTTCCTATGCCATGTTTGATGTTTCATTGCCTTATACCATGATGCATCTTGCCACAAGTGTATCTTTCTCTATCGTATGTTACCCTTTCTGCCATATTTACGTCTAATGTTACCTGGTGTTACTTTGCCTTGCCTTTTCTGACAATGCCTGCTCTTGCCTTGTTAACTCCTCCCTTTTCTTGCCATACCATACCTTGCCTGACTTTGCCTTGTTTCACCTTACCTGCATGATCTCTCCTTATATTTTGCCTACTCTTACTTGCTAGACCTTACTCTATGCATTGCCCTATTTTGTCTTGCATTATATTACATTTTTTACATTACATTACCTTGTCTTACATTACATTTTCTTACATTACCTTGTCTTACCTTTCATTACCTTTTCTTACTTATCTTGTCTTACCTTTTTCATTACCTTTTCTTACCTTGCCTTTTTTACCTTTCGATTCCCTGCCTTATCTTTTATGGTTTTGTTTCAGGTGGTAGAGACAGAAGGGGAGGACCAATCCTTCTGTTTCCAAGTGACAGTAGATATTCCGAACTCACAACCAGAGACCTGACTACATGCTTGGTCTATCTCGGCAGCGTACCCAGGTACTCATCCTTTGGACGTACTATTTACCCTCTTAGCAGCCATGGGCAGCCCTATGTGCAGAAACAATTTTGGAGGGGCGTCCAAGCGTTGTATAGCTAAGGACCTCACCAAGTCTAAATCCGGCACTGTATAGAACACACAGTGGTTAAAGTCGTTTGGGTGAGCAGTGGGAACTTCAAAGAAGAGTTTTGTTGGATCGCATGCATTGCCAGGGTTCCATTTCATGGTGAGCAGTGGGAATGCAAGCAAAGAATTTCGAGAGCGGTTGGAACGCTGTTCCCACCCACTTTAAACGCTTAGAACACAGGATAATGATTATGATTCAGTCAGTGCACTTACGAAGTGACTCTTCAAGATAGCTACTTAGAGTCTTAGAGGTATGTGTATCACAACTCTAGCAAAAAGAAAACAGTTTTCAAGTGTAGATAAAACACATATTTAGCGTTCCTGTCCATATTGATAGCCCAGCTATGATAACTTTGACTTTCTGTTTACAAATGTCTGAACAAGTGCACTCCACGTTACCTCGAACGACCCTAATCGACTGCGGCTGATCATGAAAGTCTGCCAATGTATTTGTGCCACCAACTAAGACTAAAACAGACAATCAGGCGTTTCCTTTTGCTGGTCTGCTTGCGTGGATTGGCTTTTCTGCATCTGTTCAGGAGGTCAAAACTCTTCATATTTTAAAATATCAGCCTACTTGCTCTGTAACGCTTAGCATTTGTTTTGACAGTTTTACAGTGTAAAAGCATCCTGGATGTTCATTCATTCATTCATTATGAGAATTTATATAGCGCCCCTTCAAGACACCTACTCAGGAGCACTCCAAACCCAGCCCAGCCACGACTAAAGAAAAAGACTTGAGTGACTTATAAAACCTATAAAGTAGCTTGCTATTGTGAAGAAGGGGTTTACTGTGTCTCATTGACTGTTTAAAAGGAACGTATGACCGAGTTACCTCAACACACTTGCAACCAACGTGACGGTTTGTCTGTGCAGAATTTTGCACTTTTAGTTTTCAATGGCTGGGCCTTAAGTCATTACAGTAGCACTAGATAGCCTTGTATTAAAGGCTGTAAAGCAGTTGATCACATTCTCCTTTAACCTCAGTAGGACTTGATAGCATTGTGTCACAGGCAACAAAGCAATTGATAGCATTGTCCATAAGTCCCACTAGCACTTGATAGCATTGTCTGAAAACCAACATAGCTCTTTCTAGCATTCTTTTTAAGTCACAGTAGCTCTTGACAGCATTTTTCAATATCCCAGTTTACCACTTGATAACATTCTTCTAAAGCCAAAGTGGCACTTGACTGCATTTCTCATGAAGTCGAGTTACCAGCTGATAGATAGCAGTCTCCAAAGCCAGTATAGCATCTGATAGCATTTTGCTGTTAAGCCAATAGCGTTCTACAGTGCATGTCATGACGATCAAGATGGTTGAATGAGTAACACGCTGGCACGAAGATCAGAAGGACGCGGGTTCAATACCCGCAATCCTATAAGGTTTACTCAGCTTTCCATTCGCCCGGTGGCGTTGGTAAAATGAGCAGTAGTATAGATGGGCGCTTTGCAGGCTGCCAGACAGTTAAATTCAACTCCTGTTAAACTTGTTATCATCTGTTACTACTATATCATGCAATCATACTGCTTTTTGTCAGCTTGAATTGGATAAATGAAAATATATTATTATTTATAAAGACTAATCATTAGAGTAATTAGAGACTTTAGATGATGGTCACAAGAAGGTGCTAAATAAATGCGATTTAAAATTGTGTTCTGTTTTAGCGAGCACTGAGTGGAGCGGTTCATGCGGTATACGTGGTTCAGACGACCAAACCCAAGTCCGTTTCTGACCTTAACCAGACTCAGGTTTGTGACTTACTGGGAAAGACTTTGGATGGTTTCAACAGGGTTGCCTTTGTTCCTCTTTGACCATTAGCAATTCTTAGTACAGCAGTCTGCATTTAGGTCAATACCAGTCAGTTCTAAGTAAGGTTAGGGAGGTTAAAGTAAGATAATGCAAGAAAGATTTCATTTGTCAACAAGTCGTGATTGGCAAAGGTTTCAATTTAGGGTAAGGTAAGCTGAGTTAAGGTAAATTGAGGTTAGGCAGGGTTGGGTTAGGTATGGTAAGATAAAGTGGGGTTAGGTAAACTTGGGTTAGGAAAGATAAAGTAAGGTAAGAAAAGATGAGGTAAGGGAGCATTAGACAAGGTTAGGTAAGTTAGATAAGAAAAGAGGAAGGTAAGGTAATATTATTTAAGAAAATTTAAGGATAAGTAAAGTTTAGTTAAGGAAAGATAGGTAAGAAAATTAGGGTAAGGTAGGAGTTGGTTAGAGTAGAACATGTAAGTTTAGGTAAGATCAGATAAGTTGGTCAATTGCTAATTACTAACTGTATTTCAGTCGGTTTAAAATGAAAGATTTTCAAAACGTTCTCAAAGGCTTTCGGAAGACACTGTTGAAATTCCTCATTACATGTAATGACTTCATGTTATGTTACATTATCTGATAAATTTCAATTTGACCGAATGATGCCGGAAGCATTAGATAACCGTGGTATAGTACTTGTTACATTAGAATGAGTAGATGAATTAGATACATAGCTGTTGTTCATCGATGTTTCTTGTAGCATGTAATTACACTTTGTGTCAATATAAGGTTTTGAATTGAATTTGTCATGTATAGTTTCAGTATGTGAATCCTTCAGCTTTGAATAGCATCTTAGATGAGGGAGAGTTGAGCGCGGATCTCGGAGGCCGACTCAACTACGCACATGACCAGTGGATCGCCAACAGAATTGTAAGCTCACTCCATCATTCCATATGTGATTGTAAGTGCCATTTATATAGCGCCTCTACAAGAAAACTCATCAGTGGTGCTTCTGACCTAATTACTCAAGACCATGATCAAACAGAATGGTCTTAGCTGCTTGTGAAATAGAGGCATGGAACATGGAAGAAGCTCATGTTGCACTGGACAACTCATGGAAACCTCTTCGAGATTGAGGAGCCGACCAATACAAAGCTTCCATGTTGCATTGATGATGATGACCTTAATCCAGTGGGATAGCCAAGTAAATACAAATAGATTAGATTAGATTTGATTGCATTGGATTACAGTGTCTATGGCTAGATTAACTAAAATATGCTTAAATTAAAGTATTTTTTATTACGGTGTATATGAAAAATATTATATGAGCCATTATTATATGGCATATGACTGAGATATAACTGGATTAGGTATGATTGGGATAGATGTGATTAGATTATATTAGAATTAGATTATAATCATTAATAATTAAATATATATTGGATTAGATAAGATTTACGCATTTTTGCTGATATTTCGGCCAAAAGTAAGATTTTAACGATTAATTAATCGATTAATCGTATAAAAATATCAAAGAAAATTTTAATCAGAACAAAAGTTAATCACTTTTTGAGTCCACCCACTGTTTTTTGATGATTCAATTTTTACTAAGTCATTTGTCAAATAATTGTTATCAAACAAACTTGATCGTTGTTTCACAACTTGAGTTCAATGTGTCCACCACCAGTACCCATACATGTTCTGAGTCTTTTGGTAAAGTTTTGATGTCTTTGTTGATGGGTTCCAGAGGTAAATCTTCCCACATCAACTAATGCGACCTTCAATTCATTTCGAGTTTGGCTTTGAAGATTGTGATATTTCTCCAGCATAGCTCCCCTTACGTAATTAACCATTTTTTGGAGTGCGGAAGATTTGGGCCTTCCACTTCCTTTACGACGATCCAGAGCCGATCTCCTTTCATCAATGCGGGGCATATTTTTTAACGGTAGGCCTACTCAGCTTCCACTGTTTATCAGGGCAAGTGGCGAAGAGCTTTAGCTCAAAGAAAAGACCCTGCTCATGAAGTGTCTGCATACGCATTTTGTCTGTAATTGATACCTTGCCCATCTTCATATTTTAGAAATTTTCATTGTTTCAATAAAAAATTATTAATCTGAAAAATTCTTTATTTAGCAACTTGATCGTCTTCTTGCTAAGTGACGTCACAGTGACATACAGCTACGCTGGTATCCCGTTTCTGCATCTAAATAATAATAATATGTATCTGGCAATATCAAGTTTGTTTGATAACAATTATTTGACAAATGACTTAGTAAAATCGTTTTTGTTGCTTTTTGCTGCGTTAGGTTTTGAATCATCAAAAAACAGTGGACTCACTAAAAGTTAATAACTTTTGTTCTGTTTGAAAATTTTCTTTGATATTTGGCCATTATACGTAGATATGAATTACCTTTAAGCCTATAAAACGTGATTTAAAAATTCTTACTTTTGGCCGAAATATCAGCAAAAATGCGTGGGGGGGCACTTTTTTTTGGCCCACCCTGTATATTGGATTAGATCAGATTTAATATTAGATGTGATGAGATTTACAAAAATAGGTACTAGATTAGTTATGATAAGATTAGAAATTGTATCTGTTGTATCGATATGTTCAGGTATTATTAGTATAGATGTGGTTAGATTAGACTTGATGAGACTAGAGCAGACTAGAGTATATATAATTTATTTTAATTTGTTATCTATTGATTGATTGATTTGATTGATTGTTTGATTGATTGCAGACCCTGGAGAGATTTCTGAAGGATGTGGATGTGGCTTCGAGGGATCTTGATGATTTCTATGTGCAGACGTCTGATCATATGAGCCAAGCGATCGTCTCCTCCTCTCAACTCGATCTCCGCTTCCAACAACAGGCACTCACTCATCAGACGATCTCTGCTGCGGAGAAACTCGCCTTTCAAGGTCAGATGTTAGGTCGCCACTTAAATGTCTGTCCATCCGTTGGGATGTCAGTCAGTAAGTCAGTTATGAGTGAGTGAGTGAGTGAGTGAGTGGGTAAGTGAGTGAGTGAGAGAGTGTGAGTGTGTGCAAGCTTGTGTGAGCGAGAAAGTGTGAGTGAGTGAGTGAGTGAGTGAGTGAGTGAGACTGAGTGAGTGAGTGAGTGAGAGAATGAGTTAATGTGAGCAAACAAGTGAGTGAGTTTGAGCAAGTGAGTAAATGAGTGAGTGAGACTGAGTGCGAGTGAGTGAATGGGTGAGTGAGCGAGTGAGTTGGTGTGAGCGTGAGTGAGTGTGAGCGAGCGAGTGAATGAGTGTGAGTGAGCGAGTGTGAGTGAATGAATGTGAGCAAGTGAGTGAGTGATGGAGCAAGCGAGCAAGCACAATGAGTGAGCGAGCGACCAAGCAAGTGGGTGAGTGAGTGAGTGATTGGGTTGGTAGCTTTCCGGTCAGTTGGTCAGCCAGTCAGTTAGTCAGCCAGTCACCAAATCAGTCAGATTCTGTTTGTCTGTCTGACAGCTGCAGCCAGTCAATCAGTTGGCCAGCCAGATTGGTTTTGCCTGTCTGTTACATTACATTACATGTGTATAGGTCGTGATTTCCACATGAAGCTGAATGCAAATTCAGGATCGGCTTTGCCAGGGAACGGGAGTCCACACTTCACGATGGATCAGGTGATCGCCATGAACTGCGTCAAACGAGCCGTCGAGCTGATCGAAAGCAAGATCGATCGAGTTAAGAATCTATTCCAGGATCGCATCAAGGAGACGGGAACAAGAGCTCAGCTTCGTGAACTCGAACAGGCCATTAAGACCGTACGTATAGCTCACAATGTTTTGCAGTTATTATAATACAACGAAGTAATAATTAGCAATTAAAGATAGTGTAATGGTTAGCGTGCTGGACTGTCAGTTGAGAGGTCTTGAGGTTCAAATCCCCACCAGGGCATAAATTTGGTTTGAGATTTCTGCCCCATCTGCACCCCTAGCCAACTCAGCTATAATGAGTACACTGACCGTACGTTGTTGATGGGAAGATGAGACGGTGAAGGAGAGGACTGGCTGCAAGCCGAGGCTAAGAAAATGAAGTCACTAAGACCTCATACTCATGGCTGCCTCATGGCTAGCTTAAGGGACTGCTAAATGTAACGTGGTGTAAGTATCACATAATGTAACGTGATGCAATGTGATGTGATGTAGTATTCTGTCATGTGTTATGTTACCGTACTTAGTGTAATGATGTTACATTTTGGTATACTGGATGCAGTAATAGATTTATTACATTGGATTGGATTAGATTAAAGGATTTGCTTGTTGATTTGTTTCTTCAGGTGGTAGACTGGATCTTAGGTCCTGGTGAAAAACTTCTTGGCTCTCAGACAGAAATTGGAAACTCTTATCGCACAGCTGATGACCTGCGCAAGCAACATAACAACTTGAACTGAAGTGTGCGGTAAGTGCTGAGCCCCACAAGGATTCACTAATTAGCACAAGAATTACGTTTCTTTAATATTTTATTTTGTTTCATCATGTTGCTGCTATTTGGACTATGCTGGAATGACAACTTTGACAACTGACAACTGACAACTTTTTATTTCCAGAAGCACAATGCATATAACAACTAACAACAATAACTTGACTAATACATATCAGTGCATTGGCTAGGGAACAGAGACAAAAGGGGCACAAGCCCCGCTTAAATTACTGAAATTAAATGAAGACATAACAAGATGTTGAGTAAACACAAGAAAAGCAATGGCTGCGGCAAATGAATGAAAAGAATGCAGTTTTGTTGTTGTTTGCACCCATTGCCCCAAATGGATTGTTTCAGAAACTAATGATGATGATGATGATGTTTGTGATTGGTGATGATGGTGATTGGTGATGGTGACGATTATAATGGTTATGATGATGACAATGATGGTGATGGTGACGACGATGATGATGATTTGGGATGGTTGTGATAGTGATGGTGATGATTATGATAGTTACGATGATGGTCTTGATTAGTGATGGTTATGATTGGACTGATTGGTTTGATTGATGTAACAAGACGTGAGTAAATACATAGAAAATGCTGATGATCTTAGGCAAATGACTGAAAAGAATAATGCAGATCATTCATGTCATTGTTTGCACCCATTGCTCCAAATGGCTTGTATCAGAAACTGATGATGGTGGTGGTGGTTGGTGATGAGGAGTTTACATTACATTACTTTATGTTTGTTAAAGAAATTTATTTAAGAAAAGAACACAGGTCATTCATTCATAAATTACACCCAACGACCCAAATGGCTGGCACCAGTAACTGATGATGATAATGATGTTGATAATGAACTAGTGCATAAAAAATTATGTACATCATGTTTATTGACATTGTAAGTCCTTAAGAATATGCGCTTTCTGGATTCTTTAGTCACATGAAGTTGCTCAGCATAGATGTTGAGTTACATTGTTGTAGCTCATTTTACATTTCGTTTTCTGTTGAACAGGATTCTTACAGCATGTATGCAGAACTGAGGCATCGAGTGTCTGAGGCGATGAGTGCTTCAACTGCAAAAGTGTCTGATCTCGAGGCTCAGCGTGACTACATGGACATGGTCTGTCGCAGTTTTGCCAGTCGGCTGGAACAGAGACGCAACCTTGTCATAACATCTGTACGATTCCATCGACTCGTAGAAGAGGTATGTATCTGTGCATGTATGCCTCTGTGTGTGTGTGTGTGTATGTATCTGTATATATGTGTATGTGTTTTTGTTTGTTAGAACTTTGTGCAATAATTTAGAACTTAATATTACTCAAGTGCAATAATTTAGAACTTAATATTATTTAAATTCTTTATTTAACTTAATATATATCGCCTTTTAAATAAATAAAATAATCTTTTTCTTTATTGAAGCGTCCTGACAAACGCACTCTCGCTGTACATTTACATGTTATGCAATTTAAATCTTAACTACTAACAGAACAGACAGCCTGCAATACATATTGAAAAAGTGCTGCCTATGCTAGTGTGCGAACGTATGTATGTACGTTTTTTTATATGTATGTGTATGTATGTATGCATTTGGAAAGTATGTATGTATACATGTATGAATGTATTTATGTATGTAACATATATATCTGTGTGACTGATAATTGCTTGGTTGTTTTTTATTTTGTTGATTGAGTGAATTTCTGATTGATTGAATTATCAATTGATTTATTCTTTGATTGATATTATTGACTGCTTACTTGCTTGCTCGACTGATTGTCTGATTGATTGATTGATTAACAGTTAGCTCGTGAGCTGGACGATTTCCTCCAACTGCTGTTCACAGAAGTAGTTGCGGATGATGTTGCGTCGGCCAAGGCTCAGCTGAAAAGTCTCGAGACAAAATGGGAGGAACTCAGTCAGTGTTTCATTTCATTACATTACACTACTGCATTACAATACAGTGTATATGTGGTACACTACATCTGGATCAAAAATTGCTGTGCTCTGTGGTCCATTTACTAATTGTATTGTTTCAAATGATATGACTAATATTATTATCTTATTCATGTTATTATTTCAGATGCCAAGGCTGAGATGGCTTTGTTCGAGGGCCAGAACCTCCTCAACCAGCTCTGTCTCCCGGTGAAGAACGCCTTCGGTCAGGATGTGAGTCCTGATCGCAAGGAACAGCTTTACGGTGTCGAGAAAATGATTGAAGACGTCCAGGATCGAAGGCTGCGCTGCCAGGATCTGACCGATGTAAGGAAACTGAAACTCCAACAGATTCTGCAGCTGAGAACGTGCGAGCAGGATGCGGAACAGGTGAGGATGAAATATCGTCTGCCACCGGTTGCTGATGTAGTGTCATCTAGTGACTTTTTGTTATCGTTCCCAAGGGGTTTTGTCACACTATAACTAAGCTTTCTTTAATTCACAATGCCTTACTGTTCTTTACCTCATTTTTTTTTGTCATACCTAAACTCTGCCACTATTCATACTCTGGTGGTGCCAGTCCCAAGCCTGGATGAAGGAGGAGGGCGACGCTAATGATCTTTGTTATCACAGTGTCATTAAACTGAAACTACTACTACTTGCCGTAACTTGCCTTACCCTACCTTGCCCTATCTTACCTTATCTATCATTACCTTTCTTACTGTCAACTTGGACTTTTCCTTAACACAAAGCAAGTTGACTCAACCACATAGGTATAAATTATTTAATAAACCAAAAGGAACATTAGGGCAGAAATTCTTTGGTGCAAAAGTTGTAGGCTTTTGGAATGGTTTCGATGATAGTATTGTCTCAGTGGACACTATCACAGCTTTTAAGAGGAAGTTGGGAAAGATGGACCTCCTGTTGACTGCTTTTCTGTTGAAGCAGTACTCGTGAATAAGCTGGTGCCCTGCTTGACTGTCGAGTGGCACTTCAGAAGTTTGGATATTACGATTATGATTATTAAGCATTACAGGTTAAATTGCAGTGTTGTTGGCTCAGAGTAAACGTCTTCTGAACCACTGAAAACCTTGTTAGATTATGTTATAGTACTTTACCTTTTATTACCTTACCTCATCTTACCATTTATTACCTAAACATACTTTGTGTGGTTGATCTGACAGGCCATACAGTGGATTGTGGAGCTGTGTGATATAACGAACAAGGCGGCCAATGTGTCTGTTACGAGGAATGCACAGGAGTTGGAGGCTTATGAGAAAGAAAAGGGCCACGTTGAAACTACAGCACAGGTTGATAACGCTTTTATCATATGTTATTAGCTTTTATTTATTACTAAAATCATTATCAATTACTACTGAATTGATTGTTTATCATATTTTGTATGTAGTGTGTGTGTGCATGCGTGCTGGATGATTGGTGTATCAGTGAGTCATTCATTTATCCTTTCATTCAGTCAGTCATTAAGTCAGTCATTAAATAAGTCAGTAAGCCAGCAAGCCAACCAATAAGTCAGTCAGTCAGTAAGTAAGTAAGTCTCTGAGTAAGTGAAAGTTCTTTTGATTGAATCATTCTTGACTGGCTGATTGTTCTGGTTGATTGGCAGAATACTTATGAGTATGGGAAGCAGTTGCTGCAGGCCGCTCTCGTCCTTCGTAGGTCGCTTCGATATGACCTTCAACCGAACCATGATCAAGGTCGACGTCTTGCGGATGCTTGGAAGTTGTTTTCAAGAGGAATCAACGAAAGAACTTCGCGACAGAGCACCGTCTCTGCCTTCACGAAGAAAGCCAATTCGGTAAGGAAGACAGTTGGTCACATGGTATGGTAAGGTAAGGTAAGATATTCACTGAGGTATAGTACTTAGTGAGGGTAAAGTATTGTACTTAGGTTAAGTAAGGTATTTTGGTAAGGTATTAGGTATGGTATTTGGTGAGTGTAAAGTAAGGTACTTACGTAAGGTGTGGTAAAGCAGAGAAAGGTAAAGTAAGTGGGGTATTATAAGTAATATACTCAGGTAAGGTATGGTACTTATTTAGGGAAAAGTAAAGTACTCCAGTATAGTAGTACATGGTAAGGAAAACTGAAGTAAGGTATTTAGGTGGGGTGTTGCATGGTAAGATAGGGTATGATACTTCTTAGGTAAGGTAAATTAAGGTGAGATATGGATGCAAGGTAGTTAGTCCAGGTAATGATGGTTGTCAACAGCAACTTCCAAAATGTCTCTCAACTGGGCTTTGAAATGTGGAATCACACTGATTGTAGGGCAGTGTTGACTCAAGATAACACATGCAGTCTTTCATTTTGTTACTGTAATTAATTAGCAAACAGGCCAGTAACAAGACTACTGCAGACCAACAAAATTCTGTACATGCACAAATCTGTTAATAATAATTATATGTAACTCAAAACAGTCAACAGAATCTTTTCGTGCATCTGCTGCAGTGCATTTAGGACTGCCTTTTATAGGCTCTTTTCCACCAAGCCAGCAGTCCAAATCAAGTGCATAAGTGCCCCATGATAGAGCACATGCCGCCTTCATACCACCCCTGGAGACCTTTGATAATTGTCCACTAAACTCATCCACAATTCAAAGTTGCGATAACTGTGCTTCAGCTAAGCAAACCAAGAAACTGTTAGTGCATAATGAACACATGCACAAAGAAGTAAACAACCTGACAACTTGTCAGTGTGACATCATGGAAATTTCCGATGTATGTAAAACTTAATGATTAATCAGTAATACTAACCTAATAAATATGCATTCGTTATTATTTATTGACTGTGGAAGGATAGCCAGCTCAGTTGTTTAATCGTTTCTGATGTAGCTTCTCTCTCGTGCTGATGAGTTGCTCGCCGTGCTCAGTCAGTCAGCAAACAACGAGTTAACTCCAGAGCAACTCGTTCTCCACTACTCGCCTCCCAAAACGCAGCTGGATCGAGAACACGAGGACCTTCAGATGACAGGAACCGGTCTGGTTGACCGCCTGCAGCAACCAATACTCCTCGAAGAAGGGTGAGCATTGTGCCCTCGAGGGGTAATTAAAAGATGTAGTGGTTAGCATGTTGAATTGTCAACTGGAAGGTTGGTGGTTCAAATCCCCGCTAGAGCAAAAAGGTTTTTTAGAGATTTCTGCTCCATTTGTGCCCTATCAACTGAGCTATAATGAGTAAACTGACCGTACATTGTGGGTGGGAAGATCAGACGGTAAGGGAGAGGACTGGCCACCTGCCCTTATATGCCGAGGCCAAGAAAATGAAGTTGCTAATGCTTCATACTCATGGCTGCCTCTCGGGTTAGCTTAAGGAACTGCTTTCTTCTATATAAATAATCAGGTACCGTAATACACACATACATACATAAAACACACTTGCATGTAGACAAACACCTGTGCCTATTATGTGCATGCATATGTACCCTCTGAGAAGGATAAAAGTTACAGCTTCCTCAAGAGGTTCTGAAGATGTGTCATATAAATGATACTTGCTCTGTAAAGACATTTTATAGCTGCAGCACATGGTATATCCATATTTTGTTTACACAAGTTTGTATGCATCTATGTAAATAGCCATATCTATCTATATAAGCACGTTGTAGACGTAAATCTATATTTTTTATTTATACACTGTGTCCTGAAAATGACGGGGACCGGTATGGTAATACGAAAAAACCACTAGTAAATGTTCATCGATTTTTAAAATTCCAAGACCATTTTAATCCTGACATAATTATCAACAAATGCTGTAATTTATGAACGAGGTCAGTTAAAAAATTACGTCATAATGACGTCTTGAAGATACCAAATTGTAAAAATCAACACGGTATAGAAAATGCTGCTTTATGGCCAATGGCGCGCTCGTCTGAAGCTTGTGTTGAGGCCGAAGGTGGACACTTTGAGCACATACTTGTAGCCTCTAATATTATTACAGATAGCAAAATTAAATTAAACTAAACTTTATAATTGATAAATGACAGTTTAATAATAATATTGAAACTTTTAGAAGATGATTTTTTACAGCCGTCAAGAGGTTTGAATTTTGATGAAAATGACGTCATTATGACGTCATTATTAAATAACAAAAGCTTTCATACTTTAACCAGTATTTAGCAAATTATATCAGGATTAAAAAGGTCTTGGATGCAAAAATCGATGAACATATACTAGTTTATTTTCATATTACCAAAAAATCCCTATTTTTCCGGACATATATATATATATAATAATTTTAGATACAAAGTTTGTGTGTTTGTGTGATTTTTATATTTATTTATTATCTATTTCTAGAAATGAATACATTTATCTGCAGTTGTATAAATATAAATGCGTTTTATATATATATTTGATCTACAAAAATAGAATGGAGAAGCGGATGAAGTTGGATGACGATGGGGTCATTGACACAGTGAGACTCAAGATGAAAGAAATGGATGACAGGATGAAGAAGCTGTCATCCGCTTGGGATCAGCAAACACGTGGACTCCATCTCGACTCCAGTGGACAGCTCATTGGCAAGGATCTTACTTACTTTCTTGTAATTTATGGAACACCTGTGGCTAAGTGATTCATGAATGATTAAAGATTGATTGAGTTTTGTATTGATTGATTAACTAATCATTTGATACATTTTTTGAAGGGGCTATTTAATTAAGTGTCTTGACTGACCAGCACACATGCATGCAGACAGACAGAGAGACAGACACAGACAGACAGACATATCAGTAGACATACATGCCACACTCATACATAGGCCTACAGACAAAGAAATGGATAGACATGACAGACGAGACAGTGATAGACAGACAGACAGATACGCTGAAAGACAGACAAACAGAGAGACAGAGAGACAGACAGATACATTCTAACGAACATGCATATAACCTTAGATACCTTAGATACAGATAGACGGATAAAGGTACAGACAAGACATTGATAGTTAGACAAGACAGAGAGACTGATGGACAGAAACACTGATCACGTGACAAGGAGTGGATAAGATACATAAAATAAATGGATTTTCCTAAATCTTTACGCTTTCCAGGTCCAGATGGTAAGAGGTGGTATCCAGTCAACCGGAGCGGCGCTCGTTACTCAGTTCCGAGCCCTCGAGGCATCGCCGGAAGAATGCCGAGCGAGACGCTGCTCGGTCCGAGTGTGTCTGCTTCACGATCGCAGTCGGAGCCAAGCCATCCATGGAAGAAAGCGGAGAAGGAAATCGAAGACGTAAGGGATCATTATCATTGTTATTATCACTCAGTTAGTTATTTACTAGAAATCCCATAGTGAATCCACTTCAAAGTCCTATCACTAACCTACAACTCGCTACAATTCTCCCAGCCCAAATATCTTCGCAAACTCTTCGCCATCCAGCCAACCCACTCTACCCGATCATCCTCCTGTTTCAGTCTGTCTCGAAGCCCGATTGCTACTCATCTCAAGTTCTCCAACCGAGCCACATCCAACGCTGCACCATGTCTCTGGAATGATCTTTCCTGAATTCCGCACATTTTCGGTTCCTCCACCGTCATCCAACCACCATCCATCTTGCCTCAGGCTCCTCTATCCATCACCCCTCGGGCTTTCCACTCAAAACTAAAGTCTCGCATCTTCAAGAATTCATACCCCGACTCACCTGATCCTCCACGTTCCAACTCTCGACCTAAACGACACCCACCGTAATGGCTACTCTGACCCTCTGACCCTCTGGCAACTGGACTCGGACCTCCTTCGAAGTTTGGACTACCCTTTGCCAACCCCTCCGACTTGACGCTTTAGAAATTTGGAGTTTACAATGACGATTAGTCGATTACTTGTTGCTTGCGCAGCATTTACTTATGTGAGAATACTGGTTTGCATACAGATGGTGGCACATTGTTTATTATTTGTCTCTACGCCAAAGTGCGCTTAGCAATTGGTTAATAAAGAATATACTTACTTACTTAAGTGGCATGGCACCCATTCAAACAAGCAGTGGTGGTGAGTCTCATTGAAAAATGAGCAAGGTTGAGGCCAAACAGTCGATATAGAAAACCGTTCTACACTCACTTCACATTTATGTGCCTTCCAATTGCAGTTTAAGTATGGATGTTTTAAATGCAGGTGAACTACTGGATTCGTGACACTGGAATGGCAGCATTGGAAAGGGAGCCTGACATGGGAATCACCCTGACGTCAATTTAATGATTTTCTTGAATCACACCGGAAATTAGATGATGCACTGAAGGTTTGAAAGACGCAATATGATGAATACAATGACAAGATGTTGTGATCATGACAGGATGATTATGATTGTCTATGTTTATGGTGACGATATTGTTTACTGTATATGATGATGCACATAACATTGATTACCTATGATTATGGGGATGGTGACCATGACGATGGATGTTTTATTATGCAGGTGATGATGGATTCGTGACGATGATTTATGATGATTATGGTGAGGATGAGCCTGACATGGGAATCATGATCATTATGGTGACGATGATTTTGACTATGATTATGATGAATATGCAAAGTAGTGCCTTGAATGGTTGGGGCCCAACCATATGGATATAACCTTCCTTCAGATCTGTGTGCTGTCTTAACTATGATTACTGCTGATACATATGATTACAAGCATTTGAAAACTATTCTTTATTGCTAGAGTTGGGCTGGGATCACCTGGTTCGGTATTGTGGAGGGGTGCGATATAAATACTCTGAATGAATGATGAGTGTATGATGATTATGATGATTAATGGTGATTATGATGACTGATTATGACTGATTTTGATGATGATGCTCATGACAAAGACTGCCAACATAATGATAACTAACAATAATTAATCACTCGTACTTTCCTGGCACTGCTCAAATTAAACTTTCATTTGTTTTCTTCAAAGCGAAAACAACCGGATGTGGATGAGATCCTTTCATTGCATGAGCGCCTCGTCCACTCTGGATACCCGGACGCATTGTCAGCCGGGCCTCGGGTCAAGGTCTTCCGCGAGCAGTGGGACCTACTCAAGATCTACGTCCGTGAGCGTATTGAGCTCGCTTTGTCCTACGTCGACTTTCATAGAGTGACCCAGAAGGTTGGCCTTCTTGATCCATGTAATTTATGTACTTGGTTGGATGAACAATGGAGTTGGTTTGATAAGGTATTGATGTTCGAAAAAAGGTCATATGACCCCTTGGGATTGACCTGTTGACTTTTGCATCATTTCCTTGAAGTTTTAGAGTTTGTACTGTCTTCTGTTATTGTGATCTTATGGTGTTGATGCTTTGTAAATAAATGGCTTGCTTACTTACTATGGCGTACTCATGCAATTGCTTGTGTGATTAGATTAGATTGAATTTGGACCGCATTATATTGTCGTAGATTAGATTACCTTACCTTTGAATACAAACCTTACTTTACTTTCTTGCCATACCTATTCCTACCTTACCCTACTCTATCTTAGCTTTGCATACCTTACCTTGTCATGTATTACTCCTCTTGAACTTACCTGATTACATACTGTTGTACTTTACATCAACCTGTCTTGATCTTGCCCTAACCTATCCTACTTTTGCGTACCCCACATTATACTACTTACCTTTCCCTGTGTTACTTTTCCTTGACATTCTTACTTTATCTTATCCTGCCTTTGTTTACCTTAATCTACTTTATCTTATCTTACCTACCTCTGTCTTATTTTACCTTGCCTTACCGTTCTTTATGTTGTCATACCTTAGCTTAACGTACCCACTGCATCATACCTATCTTTAATACCCCTCTGGACCTTATCTGATCATATAATTGTTTTACTTTAAGTCACCTGTCTTGATTTTACCATAAGCTATCTAACTTCGCCTTACTTACTTTCCCTAGCTTACCTTACCTTTAATTACCTTAACCTTTGTTACATTACCTTTAATTACTGCTACTATGCTACCTTACATTACGTTACTTTACCTTACATTACCTTGCATTACCCTATCTTACATTACCTTTGTTGTAGCTGATGATTCATATGGATGTGTTGGAGGAAAGTCTTAAAAGTAGTCCGGTCGATTTGGGACGATCAAACCTTTCAGAGACGGAAGTCCAAGTCAAGACACAGGACTATAAGCGAATGACCTCTGAATACTCGGAGGCCAAGGGCAAAGGTCGCAAGTTCATCAGCAACGTCGCCGATGTACGTTGACAAAGTGCCACCTCACTCTCACTATTTACATTACCTTTATGTTCATTATATTACATTACACTAAATTATGCTACTCTAAACTCTATCCAATACTATACAATATAGCTACACAACTATTATACACTGATCCATTTCAACACTATTGTGTTCTGTTCTATTCTATTCTATTCTATTCTGTTCTATTGTTTTCTATTGTGTTATGTTTTGTTCTATTGTGTTCTATTGTGTTCTATTATGTTCTGTTCTGGGCTGTTCTGTTCTATTCTAGTCTGATGTATTCTATCCTGTCATCCCTTTGTCTGTTATGATGTTTTCTATTTTGTTATTTTCTATTATGTTCTATTGTGTTCTGTTCTGTTTTGTTTATTCAATTTGATTGTATTTTATTTTAGTCTAACCTAACCTAGTTTAATTTAAGAAGAACAATCTTCTACAAAAGCATTATACTGTTGTTATTGGTTAGTAACTTCTATTACTTCGGTGTCTAATGCTCAAAGCATCAACCGATGGTGCGCCAAAACCAAGCCATAATCAGGTACTATTTTGTTTTGATTAAGCACATGTGTATAAGCTGGTTCCCGCAACTTTGCTTTTGTGGGCTGTGTAAAGAGTTCGCGTTTACAATTACAATTGCTGTTTCTGGGGGCCCGATAGCGCATTGGATAACACACCGGCATAGAGAGTGAGAGGTACCATATACTACATTTTTAGGCTGCTATTGATTGCAAGCTGTCTGTTCTGAAGTTAAGTTTATGTCTTCTGCGATTTGTGTTCTTTTGAATTGTTTCAATTGCATAACTGTACACTGTAACCGGTTGCGGTTTGTCAACAATTCAATAAAGAATATTATTATTTATTATTGCTTAATGCATCAGTCAATGGCACACCAAATACCAGCACTGACCTCTGACCTCTGTCTTGTTACTCTGCACTGCTACAGTTTGGTCTGTTGGGTTTCCTACTTTCATAGCAGATGGTGGACAAGTATGTAGCATCTTGTGATTACGTTTATGATTTACACTTGCAGCTGAAGGTGGACAAGTACCTGGATAAGAGGCGAGCTCTTTCGCAGGTGGAGTACCACCTCGGGCACATGGAAGGCCGTCGACGTCACCTGAACAACCTCTTCGAAAGATGGAACAGCGATTTCCAGGTGGAGGACGATTATGAGACGTTCGTGAAGAGTGCAAAAGAGGTCTGGCAATGGAATCGGTCTCTTCGTTAAACTGTGTTGTGGTCCTTGTATATGTTTTGACTTTCACTTAACAAGCACGTTTGCTTACATATGGGAAGGTGCCACGCTATTGGCCACCTTGTCAATCAAATGTCACCATTTCATGTAGTTGGTCTCCCTGACATACAGTTGGCCACCTGTGTGACACCTTGTCACCCAGGTGGCCACCTTGTGACACAGGTGGTCACCTTGTCATGCAGTTGACCACCTTGTCATACAGCTGGCCACCTTGTCATGCAGTTGACCACCTTGCATTCGGTTGACCGCTTTGTCATGCAGTTGACCAACTGGTCATACAGTTGGCCACCTTGTCATGCAGTTAACCATCTTGTTATGCAATTGGCCACCTAGTCATAGAGTTAACCACCTTGTCGTATAGCTGGCCACCTTGTCATGCAGTTGACCACCTTGTAACACAGTAAGTTACCAACTGTTGTCATACAGCTGGCCACATGCAGTTAACGACACACTGATCTTACAAAGCAACGTATGATTGGTTGAAAAGATATTCTGAAGAGAGTCCTATGTAATTAATCAGAAGTTATATATCTAATGGTGTGTTTGTATGAATGTTTGTATCCATTAGAGCTGTACCGATTAAACGGCCATACGCGTAATTGGGCCGATTATTAGAACAATCGGTATAATCGGGTATCGGTACAGAAATAATCGGTTAGTTACCGTCGATGTCAAAAGTTGTGTGATAATTTAATAATTTTACTTGAATTATTAACGATCACAAGTTATTTCATGCGATTTTCATCTATTGTTTTACCGTCCCTTATTATTTACGCATTAAACATGTCGTTAACAGGTTCCAAACTTAATTTAAACGTCCACCCTTATAGTTGTGAGGATAGTTTACTGGCTTATGTTTCGGGACCGAACATTTTGACTAAACACATAATGAAATATTCGGTCTCATAATGGGTTTTGGCAGTTTAATAATCGGCTATACGCGGTATCGGCATCCCAAGTCGGCCCCAAGCGATATCGGTACAGCTCTTGGGAAACATCCCAAGCAGTGGTTGCACTGACCATGATGCTTTTTAAGTGCCTCACAGAAGTGCTAAGCAGTTACTGATGTTCTTATGAACAGTTGCATTGGGATATGGACGAACTGACCAGGCGGATGGACAATGGAGCTCAACCTCCGGCATCTCGTTATGTGACAGAGAGTTCTGCTTCTGCCATCGAAGAGAAGATAGGTAACCTCGAAAGGATTGCAGCATCGCTGGTTGAACGAGGTCATCCTGAGTTTCGGAAGATAGAATCGGAAATGGATGAAATACAGAAAAGGTTCTCGATGCTGAGGGATAACATTACACAAAAGGTTGCTCTTTTATTATTAATGGCATGTAGTTTATCGTTAAGTAATTTATCATTAAATTCTCTGTTATTTAGTTATTGCCATAAGTCTTATTTGGGTCTTGCTCCGAAGTACCTTTGCGATCTCATTCTTCGCCCCTCTCTGCCACTTCCTGCATCCTCTTCGATCCTCTGATCGGCTTGACCTCCTTGTTCCCATGTCAGGACCGCCATGGCTCAATCCAGATCCTTTGCCTGCATAGGTCCTTCTCTGTGGAATGGACTTCCTCCACCGGTCCGCTCCACCATCCTTTCTGGTAGTCTCTCCTCATCTTTTTCTAAACTAAAAATCCTGCCTTTTCTCTTGGGGTTGCTCGCGCTGGGAGCGCTTCTGAAAGGCTTGAGAGAAGCGCTTTATAAATGGCCAAATACAATACAATACAATACTATTGTTAGCCATATTTTATTACATTGATCCTCATCTTCATCTAGCCCAACCTAGTAGCATTGATAGTCATGACCATAAGCAGAATTACTTGTTGGCTTTAAAATTATTGTCATTATTGTTGGAATTATAGCTGTATTATTGTTAGAATCCTTCCCTTGAAACTGTTATATAATTCTTTTAGAATGGTTACCATAGATTCATTTTAAATGTTTAGTAAACAAATGTTTTACGAATGTTTTAAATAAATTAGAGATAGATAAATACATTAACTGTTATTAGAATCATGATGACTCATAATTTTCTGATTATAATTAGCAGTGTCTAATGTTAACTATAAATGGCTAATTCCGAACACAGTTGCAACTGGTGATTTTATTTTTACAAGTAATTTAGTCAACCTATACCATAACATGGTTAAAATTTTGCTTAGGATCCAGCACTTCTGAGATTCCAAGAGCCACTTGCTGATGGTGAAGTAACAAGTGGACAGAGGTATCCAATACAACTTATACAGGCTTCAAACTTAATCTTTACTAATGGCTTCTATGGCGCCATTATAATGCTGAAGATATCAATTGGTGGTTCCTTTTTATGAAACTTTGTCAGTCAGACGGTCGGTCTTTTTGTCTGTTGCTGGTTCAGTTGATCAGCCAGTCAATATATATATATCGTGCAGTTGATCTTTCAGTCATTCATCAGTCAAGCAATAATTCGTTTAATATTTTAGCATGACTATTGTATCAAATAAGGGTTAATACAGTCAGAGAGCAGAAAAATTAATGAGTTGCAATATCTCATGTTCAATCAATGGTCTGTCTGTCTGCAGGTCTGTACATATGTGTCTGTCTGTCTGCATATGTCTGTCTGCCTGTCTGTCTGTTTGCCTGTCTGTTTGCCTGTCTGTCTCTGTCTGCCTATCTGTCTGTCTGCTTGTCTATCTGCCTGTCTGTCTGTATGTATAATTTATGAGACAGTGTAAATTAATCCAATTTATCTGTCTGTCTGTCTCTGTCTGATCTGCAGACATGTCTGTCTGTCTACCTGATTTGCCTGTCTGTACGCAAGAGGCGCTGTCTATCGTGTCTGGCTGTTTATCTGGAAGGAATTATCAGCCTGTATCGAGAACGGAGTCTGCTTTCTGACAGTTGACGATGCACGACCAGAAGACTCTGGGACATTCTCCTGCAGGGTGGAGACTGATGCAGGAGTAGCAGAATCCACCTTGAGGTCAAAGGTGAGTCACCCAAGATCCATTCATTCATTCTGCATTCATTCATTCATTCATTCATTCATTCATGTTTATATAGTCCCTTCAAGAGGACTACCAGAGGCGCTCTCGACTCCGTGTTTATATAACGCCTGTCAGCCAAGCATAGAGTAAAAAACGATCTAAATAAAAAACGCGTCGACTGGCTCAAAGATGGACGCTCCATCTTACTGCATTTAAAATTAAAAACCTTGTTTAAGGAAATTTTAATCAGAAATAACCTAACTTTATTAGTAAACACCAAATAACAGTAATCTACAACAATTAGGGCCTAGATAAGTTTGGTTTTAGTAAAAATATTGAAATCTTTCAAATTTAAATTGCATACATAAGTCCATGCTGACATAAGCAATTAAAAGCTAAACTTTGTAAGTATAGAGTGTACTTAATTAAAAATTGTAGATCTACTTACAATTCTGACTTATATATAAGAACTTAATATGGAGTAATATCCGTCAGTTTCTCAGTCAATTAGAGATTACTGAGTACAAAGACAACATTTCGCATTTTGGATAACTTAGAAATTCAAATAACTTTTATACATTTTATTTCCTGTACAGTGCTGTTTATTTCTCAACTGGTGACACTAAATAGTGATCAAATTAGATCAATCCTGAAAGGACGGAGACAACGTAATTGATATCAGACAAAAATAAAATTAAACAAATAGTAACAGACAGTGAATAACTAAATAGGTTACATAGAAGAGACGAGAAATAAAAAACGCTGTGTTTGGAGGAAAAAAACGTTTTTACAACTATGGTTACAAGTGTCCAGGCACTTCACTTTGTAGTAACTTTTAGAGGTTTCTGAAAGGTGCTATATAAATTCATGAAGTCTTGCTTAGCCTAAAATGGCATTGCTCGATAGTGTAGTGGTTAGTGAACTGGACTGTCATTTGAGAGGTCGGGGTTCATATACATGCCACGGCAGAAATTTGGTTTGAGATTTCTGCTCCAGCTGTGCCCCCTAGCCAACTCAGCTATGACGAGTACACTTACTGTACTCTGTTGGTGGGAAGATGAGACGGCAAGGGAAAGGACTGGCCACCAACCCTCATATGCTGAGGCTAAGAAAATGAAGTTACTAACACTTCATACCCATGGTTGCCTCTCTGGGTTAGCTTAAGGGACTGCTCCTCTTCTTCTTCTTCTTCTTCTAATCCATTCTAATGAACTTTATTTGATCTAACTGAATTAATTTAGTCTGACCTAATCTGATATGATCTCATCTATCTTACTGTGGAGTAACTTTTAGAGGATCCAAAAGTCATTACATAACTCTGAAATAAACAAATCCCCGAGGCATAGAGGTCACTCGCTTATTTATCTTCTACTTGCCAGAAAATCGTCCGCGACCTGTTGCCCCGGCATTTACCAAGGCCCTCCATCCAGTCGACATCCACGAGGGAACGACCTTGAACCTCGAGTGCGAGGTCACCGGATATCCTGACCCGGCCGTGACCTGGACCAAGGACGAGTTTCCACTTCGAAGTTCTGCTGAGTGTGTCATCATCACCCATGAAAACAGTCACAGCATCCTTATGCAGAGGGTTCAACGCAAGCACAGTGGACGATACGTCTGCCGAGCGCAGAACACCGCTGGACAGGACTTCACATCAGCCTATGTCAACGTCATCGGTAAGTAGATGAAAAGATGCTGTATATATTTAGAGGGACTTGTAGAGCTTAACTTAAACTTACTTGCCTACTGTATACTTACCGATGCCATCGTCCCCTACCTACCCTTCCTTGAATAGGGCTACATGTGGGTCTACATGTGCCCATGCATGGTCAATCCTGCTGTAGGTAAACTTTATCTTTGGTTGTTCTGACCTGGCCTCAAAGCTGATAAAGCAGTCAAGCCCTTGTGGACTTTGTTTGATAGAGCACCAGTGAATAGGCTTGTCTTCCTGACATGGCATTTTAGTAAGATTGCTTACCTGGCTTGGCCTTTGAATAAGCAGGTATTGGCCTTTGAATAAGCTGGTCTCCCTGATGTGGCTTTTGTGTGTCACTTAGAATTTTGAAGATTTACTTAACAACATTACATTGCTTGGACATAAGCTTACCATTACCTAATTTAACCTAATGAAATGCATGTTAATTAATCAACCTGCCAGTACCCTATCATGTCATTTCCTTTTTTGTCCTGCTTTTGTTCTGCTGTTCTATACCCAACCCTGGACTATGCTGTTGTACTCTACTCCACCCTTTGCTTTTCTGCCATACCCTGTAATGCCATGCCCTGCATTCCCATACCCTTCTCTAGCCTACCCTGTTGTGACCTATCCTACCCTATGATTTCTGCTCAGCCTGCTGAATTAACCTACCGGGTACCTTATCCTATCTTTACCGTACCTAGATGGCCATAAACTAATAAAACCCAGCTTGATTTGGCTTCTCCTTTTTTCAGCTTGCTTAAGCTAACCTTGGCTTTGCTTAACCAACTAACCTAACATAGCTAATTTAACAGGTGGTCTTTCTGGTGGCACCGAGTACAAAATCCAGTGCTTGCAGGTTTAGTCGATTCCATGTAAAAATCCTGGACTAGCTGTTTGTGCTCAGCTTGTGCCTCTGCTATACTAATCTTGAGGACGTAATAATTGCAAATATGCATGATTAACGAAATGCGTGACCCAATTTATTTCATTTGCTTTTTAAACTGTCGCATGACTAAGCTAACTTATATTTCCCTTAAATTAATTTCTAAATTGAATCAAACAACAACAAGATGTACCAAGCAGATGAAAGATTAATGTTGCTTTGGCTAATCTAATCTTGTCCAGTCTAATCTGGTCTTTAATCTTTTAAAAGTATTTATAAATCAAAATATGATCTTTATAAATGTGAAAAGCAGTGTTTTGAACCAGCTAATTAATAGTAAAATTAATGAGGTCTTTATAAATGGGAAAAGCAGATTTTTGAAGCCAGTTCAATAATAATGACAAACAACTATAGTGTGGACTCCTGTATGCGTCCCAATTAACACGCCATTCCACTTAACGTGTAGGCCTGTAGGGGTGTTATGTCCCCCAACTTCTTTAACTTTAAACAGCGTATTGGTAAACATACCATACAAGATTATCCCTTTTACAATAGGCTTGGTTTACACACATTAATTTTCATAAGGCATGTCCCCTTATGACTTTGCATTAACAAGTCCACACTATACTATGGGAGAACTTGTCAGGAGTGTAACTGTTATTAATAAGTAGGCCTAAACCTTAAGGTTGTCCTAATCATTGTCCTAAGTGCTGTTCTAATACGAATGACTGAACTCAAACACAAATCAATGCTAGCTTATTTAAGAGATTTGAAGTTTGGACTAGTACGGTCCATATGAGGGGACCTTAAGTGGCGTGGCGCCCATTCAAACGGGCAGCAGTGGTAAAGATCTCACCCGATCAATTCATTGAAAAATGAGAAGGGTCATTGAGGCCATAATTATACAGTCGCTATGTGGAAACATGTTCTTTTACATTTACAAATCACTCACTAACTCATGAAAGCAGTGGTAGAGGATGCTTACCATAAACTCAGATAAGGAAGGTCAAAGCATATAAGTTCAGTAAGTTTATACAACACAAGTAGTAAATTAAATTGATTTGTTTCGTTTAACATTCCAGCCAAACAATATCTTGTTAGAAACTTCTAGTCTCGAAGTTTTCATGTTTTCAGTTGTCCTCTTATAAATTATTTCTAGTTGTTTAGAAAAGTCTCTGATCTTGCTTCATGCTTTTGTGGCCTGTGTTAGAAAGTTTAATGGACTCTTCGTGGTTGATTAAACTTTCTTATCTATTTTACCTGATGCATTTCCTCTGTTCATTAAATTTTTCACTGATTTGATATTTGTTGCCTGGCTTCGCTAACGACAGCTTCTCGTAACTATTCTCTTGGCATTACGTCACTGGAGGTCAGGGGTCAACCAAGAGGCAGTGCTCAACAGTGTAAGTTCTGGTGTCTTCAAAGGGGTAGGGTAAGGTAAAATGAGGTAAGACAGGTTAAGATGAAGCTATTCAAGTTAAAGTGAGGTAGTGATCCAGCATTGTTAAAGGTGGTATATTAGTGTCAACATTCACATAATGCTTGTGTTGTATATCATTATATAAATGCATAAACATTTATGCTATGCATAAATACTGAGATGTGTTATGCTATTATTATATGAATAGTGAGAGCGGCTGAAACTAATTTCTACGATTGCCATTTGCCTTTGTTGTCATAAGATGTTGTTAAACTGGATGCATCCATCCTATATGTCTGTATGTATGCGTGCATATAGTTTTTAGGCCTACTTATTGAAAAATATTGTTGATCCTTGCATGAGTGTATTTGCATATGCATTAAATGCTTTCATATCAGAGTTGTCAATTACAGTTACATTACAACCTCAGTCTGGTAGAGTAGTTTTTGAGTTAATGGTGCTATATAAATTTATCAATCACTGTGTTGTATTGGTTCTTTAGTGTCAATCAGGTTTAAACCTGAGACTCCTGTGTTTCATATTACTTAGCTCAGTGTAGCTTTGCTTCTGGTTTCCCTGACATAATTATTGAATTTCAACTGGGCCCAATGGATTACGATTCTTGGCGATGTTTTCCCGTGAAGTGGAACATGGTAGCCATTCAGTTAAAGTGCTCATTTTGTAATGCAGAGTGTATGGGTTTGAGCATCCCCTGAGACGGTTACTGTGTGAGGATATTGAGAAGTCCTTCACAATGGATCAGTGCCATCGATTGATGCTTGGTCATTAAATAGTGGTACTTAATAATGTGTAATGATGATGATGATGATGATGATGACGATGACGACGACGACAATAATAATTAAATGTTGCAGAGAATGAGGTCTGATTTTCCAGATATACCGGGATACCAGGTATACCAGGTATCGTAATTTATGGTTCCTGGAGGATTAATTACACTTACCTCAGGTAAAAAGTAATATATATATATAAATGAAGTGACTGTTGATCGATACCGTGTGGTTAACAACATTTCAGAAGTAATTATATTGCGATGTTTCAATTGAGCTAAAACAGCTAAGTAACAATATTAACTTACATGAGCATTTATGTGTATTGTTGCAGCTCTGGAAATGCCACAGTTCACTGAACTTCTGAAGAGTGCAACAGTGCTTGAATCAAGCAACGTCATGCTTCGCTGTGGCTTCACTGGTGAACCAAAACCAAAGATACGGTGGCTGAAGGATGAGGTGGAGGTCCGACCAAATGCTACGTTCAAGGTTTCAGACAAACTGTTCTTTTTATTTGCTAGTCTTGTATGAGGAGCTACATTACACATGAAAGTAAAAAGAGATGTGATAAATAAGTGAGCGATAACCTTACTCTACTACCATACTTCGCTATAACTTTCCTCATCTTTTGTTACCATTTTCTTTTTGTACCTTTTTACCTTACCTCTCCTTATACCTTCTGTATCTCTTCTTATCTTTTCTGATGTTGCCTTCCCTGACCTCTTCTTGCCTTTACCTCTCTTTGTCTAGCATCTCTTGATCATTCTAATAATATATGTATATGGTGCACATAAAATATGGTATGTCTGTGAATTTTTCTGCATATAATCGTATGTATATATATAATATATATATATATATGTACATATGTATATATATATATAATGCACATGTCAGCTTTATTAGCACAACACACATGAATATATATGATTTATGTCTTCGGTAATTTATGTTCTTGTGAATTGTTTAATTGTCATAGCATGTACCTGTTCAAGCTCAGTGCGTTTGTCAGGCGCTTCATTAAAGAATAAATATTATTATTATTATCGTACATGTAGATATACACACATATTTATAAACATAATATTATATAGACATATGTACACATGCATATCCAGTAACATATTCTTAATTGCACGAGAATTTATATAGTGTGAGTGAGTGTGACTGACGATCTCTACTTTCACTGTGATCAGATTCAGGTGGAACAGAACTTCTCGGTGTTGGAGATCCAGGAAGCAGTCATGGATCACACTGGAGTGTACACCGTTGTTGCCTCGAATCCAGGGGGCGAGCAGCGATCTTCGTGCCATCTGAGTGTGCTGCCTGCGAAGAATGAAGGGTTTCTCCCCATTGAGAAATCATTTGTAGGCAATTTGGCAAGGAAGAATAGCCCGGCAGGAGGTAAGTCACCACTTACTCTTAATGACCGCATATTCATAAGAGGAGGCCTTTACTCTTTTCCCACCATTGATTTGAAAGAGCCAAAGTGTTTTGTAATTGTGCTTGTTATCTCTGAATTTCTTCAGTGCCCATGAAAGCTGAATCTTCGCAGCCAGCTTATTCATTGGTGCTTAGTAAAAAAAAAAAATCAGTGAGGCAGGTATCGTCAGACTAAGTTCCAAGTCCAGATGTTATATATGTTTTATAGTTATGTATGGGGTGCTTGATAGTGTAGTGGTTAGCGAGTGGTCTGTCAATTAAGAGGTCGAGGGTTCAAATCCGTCAAGTAGAAATTGGTTCAAGATTTCTGCTCCACCTGCATTGTTAGCCAACTCAACTATAATGAGCAGTGGCGTAACGAAGGGGGGGGGGCAGATGGGGCAGCCGCTCCCGGGGCACAGCACCAGAGGGGCGCAAAATTAGCTTTAAGTGATACACAGTACTATCACACTATGACAAGAACGATTAAAAGTCAACAAGAAAATTAAAAGGGGTGCAGTCTTCAACCCTTTGCCCCTGGGCGCTGAAACCCTTCATTACCCCACTGATAATGAGTACACCGACCGTACACTGTCGGTGGGAAGATGAAACAGCGAGAAAGAGGACTGGCCACCCGTCCTCATATGCCGAGTCTTATAGAATGATGTCACTAGCATTTCATACCCATGGCTGGCTCATGACTAGTTTAAGAGAATGCTCTACTTCTATGTATTATTAATGAATATTTACACTTCACTGTTTGAATCTGGTGGTCCAGTCTAAGGGTTTAGAATTCACCAACATGTTCAGTATCGCCTGTGGATTAGTTAATGTTCAGGTCTTAACTTGAAACTTACGTTTTCGACTTACTTACCTTTTTGACTTACTTTCTTTTTTCGATTTACTTACCTGTTTTTACTTACCTTTTTCGACTTACTTACCTTTTTCAATTTACCTATTTCGAATGATTTACCTTTTTCGACTTACTTACCTTTTTCGACTTACTTGCCTTTTTTCAACTTGCTTACCTTTTTGACTTACCTTTTTAACTTTCCATACCTTTTCAACTTACCTTTTCAACTTACCTTTTCAACGTGCTTACCTTTTTGACTTACCTTTTGCAACTTACTTACCTTTTTCGACTTGCCTTTCTTGACTTCCTTAACCACCGAGGCTGAACTTTGGTCTTCTTTACTCGTGGAACTTCAACTGGACTACTCCAGCGGATTATGACCTTTGACTACATTTCACTCGTAGCAACCATCGATTGAAGTCCTCTGCATAATGACACTACAGAAGTCGTGAGATTAGATTATCTGAAGAGTTGCATGGTGCCCCTAAGAACCTGTTTTAGGTTGCATAACAATCTAAAACTGTGTCTGTAGATTACCCAAAACTGTTTTTTTACACAACAGATGGAACTGCTCAGTTCCAGCGCAGACAGACCACCGTTTGATCCACCCTCCCCCTCCCGTTTGATCGCCTCTGCACTTCTGTATCTTCCACTGTATTTCTATGTCTGAATATGCTTAAGTTTATATAAACATATTTCTGAATATATATATATATATAATATATATATATATGTGTGTATATATATATATATATAGACCCATGTATATATATATCTAATCTAATCTAATGTAATCTGAACATTATGTGTATTATATATATATATATATGCATACTAGTATACTGACATTTATGTATATATTATATAGGCCTACATGCATATATATATATATATATATATATATATATATATATATATATATATATAAGATTTGTACTATGTGTATGTGCACATCTGAATATATACTTATGTTTATTATGTTTATACTAGTCGTTGCTACCCGGCTTCGCACGGGTTGTCTCTAGACTCTAGTACCTAATATATTATTTTTCTACCTTTATGTATCGTTCCCGCTTGATTTGCATGTTTAACTTTGGCTGCTTTGGCTGGTACTCACCGGGTACGCCCGTGTATTTGAATTGGCTCTATCCTATATATCGTGAAAATGTAAACGTTCACTTTTTCTATAGCGACCGAAAAATTATGGCCTCTACCCTGCTCATTTTTAAATGAATTGATCGGATGAGTCCGAAGCCTTCACCACCGCTCGCCCGTTTGAATGGACGCCACGCCATTTAGGATCCCCATGCAAGGACCGTGCTAGCCCAAGATTTAAATTTCTGAAATAAGTCGGCATCGGGAAGCGAACCTCGATCCGCATGCTCTCTATGATAGCACAGAGACGCAGCATACACAGCTCTTACCAATGTTACTAGATGACGTCTCTCGCTTGTCGAAGAAATCCAGAAATGCCTTGCGAATGCGGAGGCTGTGTGTTGTAGGATGTTATGAGAAATCAGAAATGGCGGCATTTTGCAACGGTTCGACATTTAAAATGTCCATAATATCGGCATTTAAAAGTGAGTTGTGAGTTGAGAATAGTACCGTTTACCTACGAATTGTTATAAAAATATTTAGTAAAAATTTTCAAATCGCTAAAGCATTCCCTTTCGGATCCTTTAGTGGGACGGACAAACAAACAAACATACAATCAAATGGAAGGACAAACTTCAAGCCTTATAGTATAAGATAAGTATATTTCCAAATATATATGTGCATATAAATATATATATGCATATATGCAGATACACTTGTATATATACATATACACATTTGCATGTACATTGTATGTGCTTTTTTATTTGTATGCATATAAGATTTGTAGCTAGAAGCGTGTCTGCGCATAATGGGCTCAATGAATGAATATATGCGTCTGGTTAGTCTATTTAATGCGCTACAGATTGACAGCGTTTGCTTTCTTCACCACGAGACGGCGTCCTTCACTGGGTTTCCATGGTAACGCCACAACCACTTCCCTGCTTCTGCTGCTGAGGCAAATGTATGAGGGTATCACCTGTCGGCCAATCCATCAACCTATTGCGCTGGCTGGATGGACCGGCTGTTGTGGAAGTAACCAGCTGCGGAGACTGGCAGTGGTTCCTATTATAGCATCAGAGGATATCGGGTCTCTTCCCGCCGTCTGGAATTGTCTGGAGTCTTGAGTGTGCATGGGTGTGTGTGTGTCTGTCTGTCTGTGTGTGTGTGTGTGTGTGTCTGTGTATGAGTGTGTGTGTGTGCGCATGTGTGTGTGTGTGTGTGTGTGTATGAGAGAGTGTGAGAGAGATTGTGAGTGTGTGTGCATGTGTGTGTGTGTTTGTGTGTGTGTGTGTGCATGTGTGTGTGTGTGTGTGTTAGAGTGTTCCTCTAAAGATAAAGGTGATCATAAGCCTGTAATGTTTTTGTGTACATTCATGTAAAAGTAAAGGTATTTATATATAATGTGCATACACACACACGTCAGCTATATTGGCAAAGCACATATGAATATGCATCATACATGTAAATTATATATATACATGTGTATCTGTATATTCACTCTTATATGCACACGTGCATGCCCAGTAAATCACAGTAATATATTTAAGAACGTTAGTGAAACTCCTGTGTCCATGTATAGTATATAAATATGTAAATTATGTCTATATAATTACATTATAAAGATGTGGAGCCTATGTTTTGTGTGGAATGTAGAAAGTTGTAAGCTTTGATGTAACTCATGGGTCCATGCTAAAGGACAATGCATAGAGTCTTTTTCTTGCACACTGCGTGTATGTGTATTCGTGCGTTTGTGGATGTATCTAAGGCAACAAGCGAATATCTTTTTATTAGCGTTATTAGTCTGATTTGTTTCCTCATCCTCCCAATCCTTTCTTCTTTCCTTCCCTCCGTCGGTCCATCCGTACTTCTGCCCATCAGTCAGTCTGGCAAAGAAGTAAGTGAAGGTTCAGCCTGCGAGGCCGCAGCTTCCGGGCAAGCGTAGCATCCGAGATTCTGCAGCAGGACCACTGGACCAGACGTGCAACTGAGCTTTCGTTCCCTGCCTGCACGGCTGCAGCAGCCAGTCTTGCAGTTGGCAAGGCGGTACCCTCCCCTTCCCTCGTATACCTAAAATACAGCCTCGTCCGTCATGTTTTATGCGGGCGGGGCTGGAACCTGACTACGGCAGGGTATTATTCTTAGCCAGCGATTGCCCTCACAGACTCTAGACCGATAGACAGACCTACCGGCACACGCAACGAGAAACATCCAAGTGCTTCGGAGAGTCGGCGTGGCCCAACTTGGACTGTCGTCGTTTCGCTATACACCCTGCTGCGATAGGCGCGATCTTTAAGGGGGAGGAGTGTGGCGGTTTTGCCACCCGTGAATGGATATAGGTCGTCGGGGGTCAACCGAGGAGGTAGTCATCTCGTTGGTGTTTTGACGTCATCGTCGTCGTCGTTTGTCGTCTGCTTCGATTGGCGGGAATTATAGTTGGTAGCCATGTCGGGCTTTTGCAAGCACCCGAAGTGGGGGGTCTTCGATGCCGGAGGGACGAACGAGTTTCACCAAGGTGAGCGCTTTGCAGGTTAAGGTTCCCTTGTAATGGCAAGTGCTGTGTTACGGTGACCTAGAAATTGTCGTTTTTGTTATTATTATTATTATTATTATTATTATTATTATTATTATTATTATTATTATTATTATTATTATTATTATTATTATTATTATTATTATTATTATTATTATTTATTATTATTATTATTATTATTATTATTATTATTATTATTATTAGACACATTTATTTCTTCATAAAGCCAACAAACATATTACAGACTGATTAAAAGTAACTGTTTTCAATATTTTTATAAGCCGTCGTTCAGTCCTGGGCTACTGTTGTTGCAATCTGAGGTGCCTAAAACAGATAGAGAGTTTATTATTATTATCATTATTATTATTATTATTATTATTATTATTATTATTATTATTATTATTATTATTATTATTATTATTATTATTATTATTATTATTATTATTATTATTATTATTATTATTATTATTATTATTATTATTATTGATATTATTGATATTGTTATTGTTATTATTATTATTATTATTATTATTATTATTATTATTATTATTATTATTATTATTGTGGCTTGAGGGTGGGGAGGTTAATTGGGGTAAAGATCAGCTGAGGTCTTGATCATCAATATCTGTCCAAATGATGTTGGCGATAATGATGTTGTGCAAAGCCGTTTTAGCCATGCATTAACGCATTTCAACATTTAAATGTATATTTGTATTTATCAGAGCACTTGTATAGCAGAGCACTTGTTATGGCGTGATGTTGGGGAGGTTAGATGGGGTAAATATCAGTTGATGTCTTGATCATCTGAATGTATAGTGTGTGTATGTATTTGGCTATTTATATAGCGCCGTTCGAACCCCACCAGTGACCTAAGCATGACTATCTAGCGGTCTAAATAGATGTGACTTAAGATAGCTTGGAAATAAAAAGCCTATTATGTGGCCGCTGCACATTTGATCGTTTCATATAATGTCAAATGCTTCCAAAAGTCCTGGCAGTGGCGGCGGTTGGGATCCGCACCCCGTAATCGTGGGAGCGAGCGCTGAGGGTGACTTGATAGGTGGCTTTCGGCACCCTTGTTAGTCTTCCATGCCAACAATTCAAAACTTTGCCCCTTAAAAATATTTTCCCCTACTTACAAAAATTCCTGCATACGTCCATTTGTTCACTCCTTCACAAAGAAGTGCAAGTCAGTCTTTGAAAGGGATGTCTTGATACAAAACGAATAAGTTAGGGCACACTTGCTTCAATCAATCGATCAATCAATCAATCAAAATTTGACATAGTGCCTCTTCAAGATGTCAGAGAGACGCTCCCGGCCGTTCAACAACGGCTAAAGAGAATAGTTTTTAAGGATATGTAGAACGCTTAGGAGTTTATCCTAAGTAGGAGACAGAGCTCCAGTGGAAAGCTGTTCCAGGTGGTTGGGCCTACAGCGGAGAAAGCCCGGTGTTTTCATACCATTATAGAAGCTCCTCAGAAGCATGGCCCTGTGGCTCAAGGATCATTTGGCTGAGGTGCAGACATGACTAGAGTAAACTAGTGATAATACACGTAACTTTCTAACTTGCATTATTGCCCATTCATTTACCCCAAAAGGATGGAGGTTTGAGTGTGCGCCACGTGGCAGATATGCCGCCATCGGACACCCATCCAAGTCTTAACCTTGCTTGGTTTTGCTTAACTTTTCAGCATCATATCATTAGCCAATAGCCAGGACTGTAGACGAGGGTATACGCATCGTGTACTCACCTCAAACATTTTTTCGTTTAGTATACTTACCTGTGCAGAGCATATACTCACCTCGAGAACGTACTTTGACATATTTGTGTTTAATACTGCATAGTGTAGACTAGTCTATAACTTTTAAGACCATAAACTACAAACCCATCCCCTCACTCTTTCAAAAAAAGTAACCTGCAGACTGTAGTCTCCTGTAGCATGTGCTCACCTCTATTTTACTGCTACAGCATTGATTAGAACCTACCAGCCAGGTGTATTCATGCGATCGTTCTTTACTGGATGTTTGCAACAGAGTCAGTTTGGAGTTGTTGGGGTAAGGGTGTAGTTTGTTGGAATGGGGAATCTCTCACTGGGTACCAGATGTTGTGTTATGTCAGTCACGTCTGCTGATGACGTATTTAAAGGCAACACAGGCATTTAAACATCTGCTACCTTTCTTTACCTTCTTCCTTAAGAGAAGGTTTTACATAGAGGCACGTAAGCACGTTACCTTTGCCTTTGTTGTCAGACCTTTACTTTTGTTGACCTTTATCTTTGTCAGCTTTACCTTCGCTGTTACCCTTATCTTTGTTGTTACATTTACCTGTGTTGTTGCCTTTACCCTTGTTGTTACCTTTACCTTTGTTGTTACCTTTACTTTTATTGTTGCCTTTATATTTGTTATAACCTTTGTTGTTACATTTACCTTTGTTATTACCTTTACCTTGGTTGTTACCTTTATCTTTGTTGTTATCTTTATCTTTGTTATTACCTTTACCTTTGCTATTACCTTTACCTTTGTTGTTTACTTTACCATTGTTGTTTCCTTTACCTTTGTTGTTACCTTTACCTTTGTTACTTCTGAGGAGCTGCTATGGAGGATTGTAAACTATTGTGTTACCTTCACTTGATAAGTTGACTACAATTCTTATATTACGTCTGGTTCCACTTCCAGGTGCAATGGTTCCACCGGACTTCGTGGAGCGGCTGAAGACCACGGAGGTGAAGGAGGGCGACTCCGTCCGATTCACCATCCGTGTGTCCGGGACTCCGGCTCCAGAGGTCCAGTGGTTCCGCAATGGGAAAGCGATCGTCAGTTCTCCGGACTTTGAAGTTCTTCACGAAGGGGATGTCCACTCCCTGCATATACCAGAGGTCTTCAGCGAGGATGCAGGAAAGTACACAGTCAAGGCAGAGAACACAGCTGGAAATACACAGTGCACTGCCGAACTCATCATTGAAGGTAACTTCACCCAGAGTTTATGTGTTTGGATACATGGTAATGTAAGATGAAATAATTATTTAATAAAGGAATAATTAATTTATTAAGAAAATTGTCTTACAGTAAGGTAAGGTACGATGAGTTAATTGCTTCCCATTACAATATTGTATTGTATTGTATTGTATCTTAATAAGTTGTTGGCCCCTCAGTCTGGAATGGCCTCCCTCTGCACTCCGCTCCCTTCCTAGAACCCCTTCTCAGGCATTCATCTCTCATCTTAAAATGGTTCTATTTGGCCGCGCTGGGGTTGGGAGCGCCTCTGAGTAGTTCCCTTGAAGAGGCGCTATACAAATTCAAGTAAAGAATGAATGAATAAGGTAAAATAATTATAGTAAGATGAGGTTAGATAGTTGCTTTTTATTAAGTGTTTTGAGGTAGGATAAGGTAAGGTTAGGTATGGTAATGTAGGGTAAATAAGGTAGGACAGAGTAATTAAGGAAAAGGTAGGTAAGGTTAGGTAAGTTAGCATTAGCGAAGATCAGGTAAGTCCATTGCAGTGCACTGCCGAGTTCATCACTGAAAGTAACTTTGCCAGGAGTTTATGTGGTTGGTGTGGTATGGTAAGTTAAAGCAAGGTTAGGTAATGACTCAATTATTAAGTGTTTTAAATAGGGTAAGTTAATGTACGTAAGGTGGATTAATTACTGTCCAAGTGCAGTTGGGTAAAAATGCTCATAATTACAGTGCAGTTGCCTGAATTGTACACTGATTGCTTGGTATGTCTGCTGAATATTTTCTAAGTTAATTATCACTGGTATTTTATTATTATTATCACTGTTGTAATTACTAATAATCATGATAATGATTACTATGAATTATTATTATGAGTTATTAGTAATTTACCTTTACTAATGATGTGGTTCTTCTTTTTGGTCCTAAGGACAAAATCATAAGGGTAAGTTTAAGAAAGTTGTGTGACAATAGCTGTTGCTTTTTTGACAGTCACTGGTGCAGGCTTTTCACCACTGTCTATATTGTCATCTATGATTTATTCCTTCTCAGTTGTGTGTTCTTGTGTCCTTATGTATGTATGTATGTATGCAAGTAATGGTATGTATGTATGTTTGCATGTTTTTATGTATTTTTGCATGTATGTATGTATGTGTATGTATGCATGTATGTGTGTATGTAGGTAGTAGGGTTGTTAAAATCGGTGTTTTGGCAATCCGAATTTCGGTTTTAGAAATCCGATTTAAACCGAATTTCGTTTTTTATTGTGCTTCATAGAAAATTTAATATATGTATTATATAACGCATGTTATTTTATATATTAGGTACCGTAATGTGGTTAAATAAACACCTTCTTATCTGCCTGCTATATTCGATGAAAACAATCGGTAAACACTAAAAGAAATGCATGAATTAATTCTTTCATGGCATTTCTTTAAATTTTCACTACGAAAATGATTTTAAAAAATTGAATTTCGTTTTGTCAATAATGTCCGAATTTTTCCTTTCCACAGAAATTTTGTTTAAATTTCGTTCATCCCTAGTAGGTAGTTAGGTCGCCTATGTATGTATGTTTGTTAGGTAGGTTTGTAGGTAGGTGTGTGTATATGTTTGCATGCACAGTATGTATGTATGTATGTATGTATGTAAGTGTATGTCTGTCTGTTTGCATGTTTTTATGTATTTTTGTCTGCCTGTCTGTATGTATGTACGGGTATGTCTGCATGTAGGTTTGTAGGTAGTTATGTGTGTATGTATGTTTGTTAGGTAGGTTTGTAGGTATGTGTGTGTATATGTTTGCATGTATCCATGCATGCATGTATGTAGGGATGTATGTGTGCATGTGTCTATGTATGTAATGTTCAGTATGTGGCAGTATGTACCTGGGTTTCTCACCTGGTAAATTCATTGAAAAATGAGTGGGTAGAAGCTACAAGGTTGATATAGCAAAATGCCTCCATACATTGCCTTAAATTACATTGTCTGCTTGCATTATATTACATTGTCTGTTCGCATTGCCTGTCTGTCTGCAATTTTCCTTTCCACAGCTCTTTTGTTTAACTTTCCTCACAATCTTATCTTTGGAGGCTCGCCTTATCTAACAACCCAACAAACCCTGTCTAGTTATCAGTTTATATCCACACCATCTGTTTGTTATGTCTGTCTGTCTGTCTGTGTTTGTATGTGTGTTTTATCTGCCTGCCTCTCTGTCTGTCTGATGGCTATCTGTTTGCCTGCTTTTCTACATCCAGGCACACTGTGTAGTAGCTAAAGAGTTTGCATACCAATGACCTATTTCTGACTTATTGCTAGTCTGTTAGACAGACAGAAAGACAGGCAGACAAACAGACAGTCTTTCTGGCTTCCTTGCAAACAAACAGTGTGTGACAGACTCAGACAGACTTTCTCGTCTCTGTCTTATTGTCTGTATGTGTCTGTTGCTGTTTGTTGTTAGTTTTCTGTCTGTTTAGTCTATTTGTCTCTGTGTGTTGTCTGTCTCCTTGTGTGTCTTGTAAGCCTGTTCGTCTTGTCTGTCTGTCAGACAAGACTTCTGTAGTGTCATTTATGCTTTATTCCTTCTCAGTCCTTTTCAGCTGTGTGTTCTTGTGTCCTTATGTATGTCTGTAAGTAATGGCATGTATGCGTCTGTGTATGTTTGCATGTATGTTTTTCTGTCAGTCTAGTCTGTTTGTTTTGTCTGTCTGTCTGTCTGTCTGAGCAGTGTTAAGTTGTCTATATATGTATCCCTTTATAATGGCCTATGAAGAGCCATAGGTCTTATGAAACTGTCTTTCTGGCTTCCTTGCACTCTCTCTCTCTCTCTCTCTGCCTGCCTAAGTTTGTCCAGATATGGTTTGTCCCTCTTTATGGTTGAGTCTCCTTGTATGCCTTTCTCGTTTCTCTCAGTGTCTTTCTTTTCGTCCTTTCCGTGTTTCTTCTTTCTCTCCATCGGATTCTGAATTTGTTTCTTATGTAATCTGTTACTGGTGGCAAGCTTATCTCAGACATGCAGTGCACACGTGGCTTTCGTTGGCATGGTGACCACTATAGGCACAACAGCCACCAGCCTCTGCTGCAGCCAAGACCTCACTCTTAGGCAGGGCAGTGTGGCAGCTGAGGTTGTTTAGTGGTCTTTGAATGCTTGTCTATGTTTTTGTATCTATGCATATGTCTTGTCTGTCTGTCAGTGTTTTTATGTCTGCCCTTTTGTCTCTGTCTGTCTGTGTCTCTGTGTCTTTCTGTGTCTTTCTCTCTCTCTCTGTCTTTCTCTCCCTGTCTCTGTCTGTCTCTGTCTATCTTTCTCTCTCAGTGTCTGTATGTCTGCATGTGTTTCTCTGTGCTTGTACCGGTATGTCTCTTTGTGTCTGTCTGTGTCTGTTTGTATGCCTGTATCGCTCTGTCAACCTGCCTGTGTCTGTATGTATGTATATGTTTAAGGTCTCTATGATTCTGTAATGACCTCAACTGCTATTGATACTGACTTTCATATGACCTCGAAAATCTGTGGCCCTACTTGAATTTTCCATTTCTTTGCATTAGATTTTAGATGTATGTACACCAAAGTGATTAGCAATTGGCTGATAAAGAATATAGTTACTTACTTATGTACTTACTTACGTTCTTAACCAATAGCAATGACTTCTTTTCCAAACCAGTTTTTGTTCCCTCTCTCGAAGATAAGTTCTGTTCATTTTTCTTGATTTTGTAACACTTTTCTTCATTTTGGTCAATTGTTTTTACACTTTTCTTCATTTTGGTCAATTTTTATACACTTTTCTTCATTTTGGTCAATTATTTGTACTCTTTTCTTCATTTTGGTCAATTATTTTTAAACTTTCTTCATCTTGGTCAATTATTTTTAAACTTTTTTTCATTTTGGTCAATTATTTTTACTCTTTTCTTCATTTTGGTCAATTATTTTGTTCACTTTTCTTCATTTTGGTC
The DNA here is from genome assembly GCA_020284085.1 of Aporrectodea caliginosa. Lineage (NCBI taxonomy): Eukaryota > Metazoa > Annelida > Clitellata > Crassiclitellata > Lumbricidae > Aporrectodea > Aporrectodea caliginosa. The sequence continues at coordinate 318,007 of JACEVL010000122.1, read as the reverse complement.
AATTATTTTTACACTTTTCTTCATTTTGATCAATTATTTCTACTCTTTTCTTCATTTTGGTCAATTATTTTTACTCTTTTTTCATTTTGGTCAATTATTTTTACTCTTTTTTCATTTTGGTCAATTATGTTTACATTTTTCGTCTCTGTGACTTGGGTTGAATACCAGTTATGTAACGTGAAATCAGCATCAATTGTGTTATCTGGGTGTGTGTAACATCGGTGGCCATGTGGTATTAGACATTAGTGCCACATACATGTGCATGCACATACACACATGTGCATGATCTTCTTTCTGATATGATGACTTATGTACCGGTAGTGTAGTTATTATAATACAAAAGTTATCGACCGATGGCAACCCCTAGTGAAACATAGTCACAGATGGTGATCTATTGGATATAATACGTTCAATCATAAAATGCTGGTGGTTTGAGAAACCAGAACTCGGGGGGTTAGCAAGTTGAAGCAAGTGGAGCTTAAGTTTAACCATAGGCTTAAAAGGCCTTCATCTTAACGGCATTCGCTTGACATGTCCAAACCATCAGAGTCTTCGTAAATGCAACCTAATACTAATTAATGTGTATTTATGTAAGTGGAATTTGCTTACATACTAATAAATACTAATTATAATACTAATTAACTCAACAGATTGATTTGTCATTGTTTCTTGCAGCCGTCTCTGACTTTTCCAGTCCATCTTTATCTCGAACTTCATCAGTGGGGTTTTCTTCGGACCGAGACCGGGGTGGCATCGGTTTCTTTTCGGGGTCGAGTCGGGAAGTTACGCCACAGCGCCCGATGACAACCCACCAATTCACAAAGGTTCATACTAAGCTGATATTGTACATTAATATTGTTATTTCTATTGTCATTTTTTTTTTACTTAGATAGATATGATCCCTCAAGAGAAAAAAAATTGTAGTTGCAGTAGTAATAGCAATAATGACAAAGCAACAATAATAACAATAATCATAGTAATAATAATTGGGGGGCCCGGTAGCGCATTGGATAACATGCTGGCATGGAGAGCGAGAGGTACCGAGTTCGAGCCCCGTAGGCGGATATGCTTTGTAGGCTGCTATTAGCGCCGTTGTATTGCAGGCTATCTGTTCTGTTAGTAGTTAAGATTTAAATTGCATAACATGTAAATGTACAGCGCAGTGCATTTGTCAAGCGCTTAATAAAGAAAAGATTGTTATTATTATTAATAATATTATTACTATATAACTATATCACATTGCACCATAACTCTGGCACGATCTCCATCCTAAACGCCACAAATTTTCTTTCCCTCCATCTTTTCATCATCAGGCTCCTCTATATATCACCCGTGTGCTTTCCACTGAAAACTAAATTCTCACCTCTTCGCCTCTTCCTATCCTGACTCGTCTGATTCTGCGCCTTCCAATTCTTTGCAACCTAAATGACACCCGCCAGAGCTCGAGGGTACGCGTACCCTAAAATAGAATACGTTAAAATAGATACGTACCTTTCAAAAATAGAATACGCGTATGGTACGTATCATACATGAAAATTTTATTTATGGTTTACTCGGCGACCCATAGCCTATGTATAATCTGACATTAGTGCATTAAGTGCAATGTATGCTGGATTAACATAGACCTACAATATAGCATTGCAGCAATTTAGGCCTACTACGCTGTATACTGGATTATGATTGTTTTCTTAAATTAAATTGAACATTCTTATAATGAGCAATGGTTAATGTATTTTTGTATTGTTTACGTACCTCTAAAATAGGGTACGTTAAAAAACGTACGTACCTTTCAAAAAAATAGAATACGTATGGTACGTTACCCTCGAGCTTTGACACCCGCCTTAGCAGCTCCTCTGCACCACCCTCTAGACTCCCTGGCAACCAGACTTGGGTCTCCTTTTGACTACCCTCTGGACAACCCCTCTGACTCGACGCAGCACTCATGATTAAGCTGGTGCCCTGTGCTTTTTTTCAAGTGGCGCTTTAGAAGCTTTGAGTTTACGATTACGATTGCTATTATTACTGTTGTTGAAAGTTTATGTAATTCTTCAGGATTAAATTTTTTTTTGAAAGTTAGGAATTGTATCTTGAATGACAACTGACTGTCAAATTATTATTATCATTATAGATCTACTTATTGTTATTGTTATTGTTTTTATTATTTTGATCCAGAGGTAAATATATGATCCCTCTGAATAAATTTTATTTTTATTTTTACATTTTCTGGTATTTGAATTATTTTGTTTTCTTACAATTTTTTCATTATGCACAGTCACTTTGTGACCGAAACGTTCGCGAAGGAAGCAAAGTGGTCCTGGAGTGCGGTCTGCCATCTTTTCCACCTCCAGACACAGTGGAGTGGTTCTGCAATGACGTACGCATCCAGCGATCAACAGACTATGAGATTGGTTTTCGCCAAGGCATTTGTTCGCTGACGATTGCCGAAGCTTTTCCGGAGGATTCTGGTCGCTATTCGTGTGTTGCGACGTACAAGGGAGAGCCTCCCGTCTCCACTTCCATGGTCCTCCAGGTCGATGGGGGTGAGTGTCACGTGTCACGTTTTTTCAAGTACATTGGTTGGTTAATTGTGGCAGGCAGACAAACAGGCATGCAGGCAGACAGGTTTGAAAGCAGACAGGCAGGCAGGCAGGCATGAAGGCAGGCAGACAGACAGGCAGGCAGACAGGTTTGATGGCAGACAGGAAGGCATGCAGACAGACAGACAGGCAGGCATGCACACAGACAGGATTGAAGGTAGACAGGCAGGCAGATAATAATATCTTTTCTTTAATTTAGGCATGCAGGCAGATAGTTATGCAATTGAAGGCAGACAGGCAACTAGTTAGGCAGACAGAACAGACAGACTGCAATACACAGGAAGAGCAGGCTTGAAGGCAGGCAGGTTCGAAGGCAGGCAGACAAGCAGGCATGCAGACAGGCAGCAGGGTTGGACGTGAATTAGTACAAAGACCATTTGGGAGGTTAATAAAGACGTCTTATACTTGAATGGCTGTGGTAGTTTATGAATTTCAGCTGAACAAATGATTATAATACTACTGATACTGATAATAATACTATTTATACTGATAATAATACTATTACTAATGATAGTACTGATGATAATACTACTGATATGGATAATAATAATAATTCTAATGATACTGATGCTATTATTAATTATACTGATAATAATACTACTAATGATACAGATACTAATACCTATGATACTGATAATAATAATACTGCTTATACTGATTTTAATACAGTAATACACATTGTTTTGACCTGAGTTCATGTATATTTTCCAGCATCCCTGGGTCGTGGTGCTGGGAGAGAAGATGCTCCAGTTTTCGAGAGGCAATTGACGAATCAACTGCTAACCCCGGGCAGCTCAGCATTCTTTGAGTGCAAAGTTTCTGGATTTCCACCACCGGAAATTATCTGGACACGTCGTGGATACCCACTCCTTGACAATGCACGGTAAGATAGATGTGGACGATTATGATGATGATTGAGATGTTGATCACGATGTTGCTGTTGATCAGTGTGAAGGTGATGATGAGGATTATGATGAATGTACTGATGGTCATGAGTCATTACGCAGATAATTTGTTTTAGAAGTTAGAACGTGATAATGATGATGATGCTGATGATGATTATTATTGTTATTGTAATTATTATTATTATTATTATTATTATTATTATTATATGAAGATTTATAAAGGACATATTAACATAATTAAGTACACCATATATGTGACGTGGGAAATTCCTGGCCACATATGATGATGATGATGATGGTGATGGTGATGGTGATGGTGATGATGATTGTGAGGATGATTGTGATGATGATGATGATGATGATGATGATGATGATGATGGTGATGTTGATGATGATGATGATGATGATGACGATGACGACGACGATGATGATGATGATGACGATGATGACGATGATGATAATAATCATTTGATTTGTCTCTCTAGGTATCATTCAACCTACAATCAGAGGACGGGTGAATCGACCCTGAGGATCACCAACCTTCGACCAGAGGATGAGGGAGAGTACATTTGTAGGGCAGTCAACACCGCTGGCGAATGCTCAGCCTCGGCTGCTCTCCTCAGCTCAGGTTGGTCAGCTGTCGACAGTAGGTGGTGGTAGTGGTGGTTGTGGTGGTGGTGGTGGTTGTGGTGGTGGTGGTGGTGTCATTATCAGTATTGTTATTGTTATTATTATTTTGAAAAGTAATAATGCACACTAAATTGCAAATTTTGTTTCTGCTACATTCTATTTACTGATTTTTATAGAGCATTTTCATCAGTGGCAATCACATCTTTGGGATCTGAAAGGAATGCCTCATTCAGCTCCTGGAGCGCCTCCGGTGCCTACAGCTCCTCCTCCTCCTCCACCTGGAAATGTCTTTCATCAACGTGGTGGGTCTTCGGATTGGGAATCTTCAAGTAGTCTTGCAGGCGAGGTGAGAAAACAGTTATTTAATTAATAAAAATATTGTAGTTTTTAGTAGACATTGTTATGGTTTTCAAAATGGGCTAATAGGAGATTTTTGTGATTAAAACTTCTGGTAAAACATGGCGACAATGTACAGTTTTGAGTTTAATTGGGCTTCGTGATTAAATCTATAATAATATTTACTTTAGGATTAAATCTGAGTTCTGATGTTTTTACTGACTTTTAAAGAGTTCTGTTGTTTTTGAATTTGGGGCTAAAATTAAAGTTTTCTGATTTAAAACTTCTTAAATTTTGATTGAATCAGATGCCCTTCCTTCCTCTCTATGTGTTACCATTCTTTCTGGGTCTCTTCCTACAGCCTTCTCCCTTCTCAAAACCTTCTTCTTCTCTAGGGGATCTCGCACTGGGAGCGCTACTGAATGGTCACTGCTGTTAGCGGCGCTATATAAATTAATACAATACAAATACAATACAATTTGAGGTGTTTGTCTATAGTTCAAAGTGTCCCGATTTGAGAAGAACCTGATGTCAGAGATTGGGTATCGAGAGAGGAGGTTTAACGAGGACGATCATAGCCTACAGGCGGAAGAACAAGCAGAAGATGATGTCCAGTCCGTCGTCCGAACTGTGCCTTGTTTTGACCAAAGGCCACAGCGAAGCCAACTCATGGAGGGATTCGACACAATCATCACATGCAAAGTCAGCGGAAACCCACTGCCAAATGTAAGCAGATGGGAATACTTGAAATTATATGAGATTGGAAGTAAATGCAACCGTAGATGGCTTCGACCCTGTTAATTTTTATTGAATTGATCGGGTGAGATCCTTCACCACCACTTGCCCTTTTGAATGGGCGCCACGCCATTTAAGGTCCCGGTGTCTGGACCGCGCTAGCCCGAGATTTAAATCTCTGAAATGAGCCACCTTTGGGAAGCACACTGTGATCCGCATGCTCTCTTTCACAGAGGCGCATGAGACACAACCTATGCTGTTAACCAAAGTAGCTAACGAATTTAGTCCCAAGTGTCTGTAAATTTCTTCATCATAGGAAGCTTGAACCCATACTGTGTGTTTTTGTGTTTATATAGCGCATTTTTTAGTATCTTGCAAAAGCGCTTTCTCTGTGCAAGCCTATACGATGTTAAATGTCATTCGCAACTAGACCATTACATCAGGTAGCAAAACAATGTACAGTAAACTAGAAAAAGAGTCGCCAGTGGCGAACCCACGCACACACGTGGAACCAACCAATGGATTCCCCTCGACAGTTGACAGATGGGATGGATGTTCAGTCAATCAATCAATAAATATTTTATTGGTCTAACAAAAGAACATTGCAAATCCTGTAATTGCTTTTTAAGAAACAGAAAAATTCTGTGCTGGGAACAAAAGGAGGACCTGAACGGACCTAGGTCGCACTACTTAGGGCTCCTTAATTACCAACTAATTTGAGTGATGTTCAGAGTCTCTGGACCATGTACATTACAAAGCAACTAATCAGCTACTGTTTTCCACTACATCATATTGCATTGCATTGTCTACCATGTAGATGCAATGGTACCACAACGGTCGTCTGATCCGTCCATCGGCGCGTTACGAGATGCGTTTGACCCGCGACGGCGTCTGTTCGCTGTGCGTCCGGTCTGCCTCCCGTCAGGACGCTGGGCACTACACCTGCTGCGCAACGAATGTCGTCGGCCGGGACACATGTTCGGCCGAACTGTACATCGAAGGAGAGGGAGCCATTGACGAAACATCATACGTCTCTTCTGAGGCACTCAGGAAGATCATCGGGTATGGGATCAGTCGATTCAGTCGTTCGTTTCTCTGTCTGTGTGTTGTCAATTAGTTCATTAATCCATCCTTATTCATTGATTCATTGATTGTTCTATTCAATTATCATTCCTTTCAAAAGTCTGTCATCAAACCATTCGTACATCTGTTCATCCATCCATTGTCTAACGGTTCCGTTGTCCATCCACTATCCATCCATTAGCCATCCATACATACAGCCACCCAATCGCCAGCCTGCTAATCAGCCAGCCAAACAGCCACTTGCCAGCCAGCCAAGCAACCAATTACCGGCCAGCCAAACAGACAATTGCCAGCCAGCCAAACAGACAATTGTCAACCAGCCAAACGGCCAATCGCCAGCCAGCCAAACACCAGCCAGCCAAACATCCCAGAGAAATATTAAGCGATGTCTGCATTGCTTAACAAATAGTATAATACCTCTTCTTTTCCACATGTTTAACACCCATTGATTTCTGAAGACCATCCATCATAGCCATCAAGTTGCCTACCTGCCTGACCCTTAAATATGGACTTGGAACACCTCACCTGCCTCACCAACTTAGTTTTGACTGAGCACTTGTGAATGATCTGTTTCCTGTGACTTAGCTGAAGACATCTGAAAATCACGCATTCGACAATATTTAATGGTTTTTCATTACAGGGAACCCAATCATCAGCGAAGCACGAAAGACGACGATCCGGGCGGCGTTTCGGAACTCTACTCCGCCCCCATCTTCCTGGCCACGCCTCCTGACCTCAGGGTCAACGAGGGTGAGACCGTGAGACTGGAATGCCGTCCGTCTGGTCGCCCCATACCCGACATACAGTGGTTCTTGGATGGAAAGCGGGTCTTTGACGACAGACACCACAAGATGGTTATCAATGAGGATGGCATCCATTCACTTATATTCAAATCGATTGGTGCAACGGATGGAGGCACTTATACGTGTATTGCAAAGAATCGTGGAGGGGAAGCCAAGTTCGATGTCCGGCTTTCAGTTCTACGTAAGCTGTTTATTCATATTGTGTAGTTTATTCATATTGTATATTGTATTGTTTATAATAATAATAATAATCATCATCATTTTCTTTATTATTTCAAACCGACAAATGCAGCATGATTACAATTAAGTATGAACAGATGATAACAAGTTATTACAGGAGTCGAATTTAACTGTATATGGGAGCCAAGGCGCCCCTTAAGTCCTACATCTCATTTTGCCAACGCGCCATCTTGTGAAGAATAGGCTGAGTGGACCTTTGGGAGGGTTGCGGGAAGCGATCCGCTTCCTACTGCTCTACACACCAGAGATGTTACCACTATTCTATGGACCCCAATGATTCATATTGTAAGCTTATATTGTATTGTTTATTCATATTGTATATTATATAATTTATTCATATTGTGTATAGTTTATTCATATTTAGGGAATGCAAACCTGAGTTTATGGTACCCGGGGCAACCAGATTACTCAGGGTTTTCGAAACCCGAAAACCCAGGCTTAAACACGATTGAAACCCAGGTTTGAATGTACTACTCTGACTGTACAGTCTACAGGAACAAATGGAGATTGCAATGAACGCTTCCATGAAAACTCGGCCCACATAAAATACTTCCACTTGGAGCTCCGTTAAAAAGTCATTGGCTGCTGCTATCAGCACCTAAATTGCAGTATATGAGAGCACTGGAGTACTGGGCCAATGCCTACAGCTTCTCTATTCGTATCTTCTCTCTCTGTTCCGCTGATATATGTCGAGGCCGACCGCACGTTTTTGGCTGCAGGTCTTCTGTGTGCGAAGATCCGTTCCCGGTTGAGTGATAAGATTCTCTAGACACAATGTGTTTGTTGCGTACATTTAACTGGAAGGCAGGGCCTAATGCTGCGATGCAGATGATTTAAAGTGAAATTTAACATTTCTGTTTACATGAAACAACTTCTATCACGATTTTCATAAAGTTTTCTGTTTTAAACTGCTAAAGACATGCAGGAGTCGGGAGTGCTTCTGAGTTGTCCCCTTGAAGGGGTGCTGTGTAAATTTATGAATGGGTGAAATATCGAGTGTAAGATAGTTAAGTGTGACTGCTTCATGTTACGATGTATTATAGTGGTTACTCATGTTTTATCGGTTTTTTAATTACTCATCTAAGTGAATTTAAATTTTATTATATGACTTTTTAGGCATGTCATTGTATTCAGTTTTGATGCTGTGAAATTATTAATATTCATCTCGAAGATGATATTCTGTTGTGCTATTTTGCAATACATTGGATGGATTGTGTGGCATCTGGATTGTTTGGGATCTGGATGATTTGGCATTTGTATGATTTGGCATCTGGATGATTTGGCATCTGGATGATTTTGGCATCTGGATGATTTTGGCATCTGGATGATTTGGCATCTGGATGATTTGGCATCTGGATGATTTGGCATCTGGATGATTTTGGCATCTGGATGATTTGGCATCCAGATGATTTGGCATTTGGATTTTTGGCATCTGGATGATTTTGGCATCTGGATGATTTGGCATCTGGATGATTTTGGCATCTGGATGATTTGGCATCTGGATGATTTGGCATTGGATGATTTGGCATCTGGATGATTTGGCATCTGGATGATTTGGCATCTGGATGATTTTGGCATCTGGATGATTTGGCATCTGGATGATTTGGCATCTGGATGATTTGGCATCTGGATGATTTTGGCATCTGGATGATTTGGGATCTGGATTATTTGGCATCTGGATGATTTGGCATCTGGATGATTTTGGCATCTGGATGATTTGGCATCCAGATGATTTGGCATTTGGATGATTTGGCATTTGGATGATTTGGCATCTGGATGATTTTGGCATCTGTATGATAAAATCTGATGTGTCTGTTCTTCCTGCAGCGCGTCCAATGTCATCAACTCCACGCTTTGCCTCTCGCATGGCCAATCAGACGGTGCCAGATGGAGCGCCAGTGTCCTTCACGGTCGAGGTGACCGGATATCCAGTTCCAGGCATCAACTGGACACGGAACGGACAGATGCTGCACAGTGACCATCGATACGAGATCCAGACGGTCGGAGGAAAGTCCGTTCTCAGCATCAAGGCAGCGACGCAGGAAGACAATGGATGGTTCCAGTGCTCAGCGGCCAACGCTGCTGGAACAGCAAGCAATAGGATGAGACTCTCGGTGCTACCAGGTAGTAACTGCTACTACCACTGCTGCTAATATATGTACTAATATTTCTATTTGTTTTTACCAGTATATAACTTTGTTCTTACCTGTATATGACTATTTGTTCTTACCTGTATATGACTATTTGTTCTTACCTGTATATGACTATTTGTTCTAACCTGTATATGACTATTTGTTTTACCCTGTATATGACTATTTGTTCTTACCTGTTATATAACTATTCATTCTTACCTGTATATGACTATTCGTTCTTACCTGTATATAACTATTCGTTCTTACCTGTATATGACTATTCATTCTTACCTGTATATAACTATTTTGTTCTTACCTGTATACAACTATTTGTAGCTGTGTATGCCTATGTCTACACATGTTTACCCACATTTACCTGTTTATTACTGTGTACACTTGTATCTACCTTTGTTTATCTGTGTGCAGGTGAGCCTGAGAAGAAGTCGTCAATACCATTTCGTGGAACTAAATCACAGTAAGTAGTTATTTTGTCAACAGCCTCACAGCACTACATTACTACCCTAAACTACCTTCAACACTGCAATGCACTGCATTTAGCAACTACACATAACTGTACTACACTAGACATTTCACACCTAGCAGTGAAATAATTTATATTGTATGCTATACTACAGTACTTTCTGCTGTACTATGCTGTAGTATGCTATGCTGCACTACACTACCTCTCTGTATTTACCTAGCCATTTATATATATACCGTAATGACTTTAAAAAAAGCACACGTACACTCATACATACACACACACTCATACTGGAACAGTCACATGCACCACTGATGGTTTTTTTCTTGAAGTGGCGCTTTATAAATGTCAGATTACTATTACAATTGCATTTAGCTCCTCTGTAGAAAGTACTTCTTTTTATAGTTAGATATTTATTTAACTCTAGTTTTTTCCGCTTGGCCTGGGTCGTGAGCGTCTCTAAGTAGGAATCTTGAAGGGCGCTATATAAATTCTAATTGATTGATTGGTTAATTTGATTGATTGATTGACATTTTGACTGATTGACTGACTGACTGACTTCTTGATTGACTGACTTTCTTGACTGACTGACTGACCAACCGACTGACTTGACTGACTTGACTGACCCACTGACTGACCGACCGATTGACCTTCCTAAGGATTATCGAATTGCAAATATTCCTTTGTATTGTTTTTGTGTTAGTTCGCTTTCGTATTCTGCTGGACTGAAGCCAGTGCCCAGTGATGAGAGAAGGTCAGGGTCAATCCCTGCGACCGAGGAGTCCTACTCTGTGCCCAGCCTGTCCTCCGTCAAGCTCAGAGCGGCTCCGAAACAGTCCTCGCTCATCAAATATCTACAGGAGGACGAGAGGTAGAACTGCTTCTCATCTTCAGATGTGTTGTCTATTTACTCCTTTTATTTATCTACCAATTTTTTTATAAGTTTATTTGTTAGTTCTTATTAATTATTTATTATCTCTTCATTAGTCTGTTACATTTATTTATTACAGATATTCATTATCTTTCACATTATTTATTTATTTAGATTTCTTCCTGTTTTTATTTAGCATATTTATGTATTTATTTTTCTATGAATGTTTTTATTTACTTTTATTTATTTATCTACCTACCTTATATAAGTTTATTTATTAGTTCTTCTTAATTAGTTATAATCTCTCCATTAGTCATTTATGTTTATTTATTAGGATATTCATTATCTTTCACATTGTTTATTTACTTATTTATTTTTCTTCGTGTATTTATTTACATTGTTTGTGTCTTTTATTTTATTTGACGTATTCATTTATTTATATGTTGCCATAATATTTTGGTTTTATTACATAACTTGTTGTTTATTCCATGTAGCTTACTCTTTCTGTTTGTGTGTGTGTGTGTGTGTGTGACAGTCTGAACCACCCAGCGATGACAGATACAGGATTGAGGAGGTCACATCCTCATTTGGCAGACGTGGACAACGCTTCCTCGTCCTCGGTCTCCGTTCCCCCTCAGTTCAAGACGAAACCTCTGCCGATGATGACTGTGACAGAGAACCAGTCTGTCCACTTGGAGTGTCGTCTTGTACCAGTTGGTGACCCGGGAATGAAGGTCGACTGGTACAAAGATGGCATCCTTCTCCCACAAGGTCTGCTTTAGGCACTTGGTGTTATTAGGTCATACTGTTATTATTATTATTATTATTAAATAAATTTATAACGCTTTCAAGGCCACACCGAAATGAGAATCTGAGGCGTGTGGATAGTCAGCCGCCAGGAGAAGATGCAGTTAGATATCCAAGTGCTAAAGCCAAGGAGAAATAGTGAGTTTTGAGCCGCTTTTTGAAGGAAGGAAGTGAATTTGAGCTACGAAGAGAGAGTGGCAGTTGATTCCATTCCATTGGAACAGAGGCGTGGAATGCACGAGAGCCCATAACTGTTCTGCATCATGTATAGATATGAGCAGACACAGACAGACAGATTGATGGACAGACAGACAGACAGACAGACAGTATGAGATGTGTACATGAACACTGGAACTTCGATATAATGATAGTGCCTTTTCAGTGGTTGGGCTGTCCGCATGTAATAACCTTCCTTCAGATCTGCCTGTTCTTATAGCTATGGACTTGGCGTACAAATTTTACAAGCATCTGAAAACTGTTCTTTATTGCCGGAGTTGGGCTGGAAGTACCTTAAAATTCGTTTATTTAACGACGCCGTCATATCGACGATGATTGGCACCTCTTGGAGGGGCGCTATTTAAGTCCTCTAGATGAATGAATGAATGAAGTCATGCTGTCCTGTACATATAATATATGCTCAGTTCTCAAAAATCACTATTATGCTAATTTTCCAACAGACGCTATGTTGGCAAGAAAAAATGATTAAAACATGACTCTCTTGATGAAGCAATCTTGCTTACTAATTTACTTACTAAGTTCCGGTGTAGGTGCTACACAAATATGACTGTAATCTTTGCTTAATGGTCACTGAGTCTTTGTAGAGGACTAAACTGTGGACTTGTCTTTTTCAGTTTACTTTGCCACTGTGCTTCTCCTGACCCTTCAGATTTTAACTGAACTTCAACAGATTTTGATTCTCGATTAGACTGAAGGTGCTATATAAATGTGTGACTGCAATATGTGTGATTGACTTTTTTGCTGCAGGTCATCGCTTTCGACAGAAGTATGATTTTGGCGTGGCCACTTTGGACATTCTCTACGCCTATCCAGAAGACTCTGGCACGTACGAATGCCGAGCAATCAACAGTCTCGGTTCAGAAGTCACTCGAACACAGCTACGATGTTCAGGTAGGTGTGTGTGGATGGGTGTGAGTGTGCGTGTGGGTGTGTGTGTGGGTGTGTGTGTGGGTGGGTTGTGTGAGTGTGCGGGTGGGTGTTGGTGTATGTGGGTGGGTTTGTGTGTGGGCTGTGTGTGTGTGTGTGTGTGTGTGTGTGTGTGTGTGTGTGTGTGTGACTGGGTGTGTTGGGTTGGTGTGTGTGTGTGGGTGTGTGTGTGTGTGTTGTGTGAGTGTGCGGGTGGGTGTTGGTGTGTGTGGGTTTGTGTGTGGTGTGTGTGTGTGTGTGTGTGTGTGTGGTGTGTGGGGTGTGTGTGTGTGTGTGTGTGTGTGTGTGTGTGTGTGTGTGTGTGTGTGTGAGTGTGTGTGTGTGTGTGTGTGTGTGTGTGTGTGTGTGTGTGTGTGTGTGTGTGTGTGTGTGTGTGTGTGTGTGTGTGTGTGTGTGTGTGTGTGTAGGTGTGTGTGTGTGTGTGGGTGTGTGTGTGTGTGGTGTGGATGGGTGGGTTGTGTGGGTGTGTATGTGGGTGGGTGGATGGGTGGATTGTGTGGGTTGGTGTGTGTGTTTGTATGTGTATGGTTCCAAAGATGTGTATATTTGTATGTATGTAACCTAACCTAGTGACTACCAATTGTGTCATTATGATAATGCAAAAGGCATCAATTAATGGTTGCTTCTAGGAAATTATAGTAAACTTTTTTGGTCTTCTCATCTGAGGTGAGGGAGTGGCCTGCCCACCCTGCTCTCATGTGCCGAAGCTTAACAGTTAAGTTACTGACATTGCAGCTCCATGGCTATCCCTTGCAGTTAGTGCTTGTTGTGTCGTTATTTTTAATTTATTTTAAGGAATTATGACGATGTATTGTGTATGTTGTTCTTGGCAGGCAAACAGTCGATAGTGTATGATTCACAGCTTGCGAACAGTACGGACAGCGTACGAAAACTGCGAGAGATTGAAGAAGTTGTTAGGTATGTGTCTGGACATTTACCTAGCACATTTTATGGCTCTAAAATAGGGTAAATTAAGGTAATTGATCATTTACTACATGCTGCAGGGAGGATCTCAAAGAAGGAAAATTAAGGTACGGTAATTGATAATTTACTACTGGTGCATGCATCCATCATATAAACGAGGACATGACATCACTTGGACTAATACTAAGGGTAGCAGTGGACTTGGCAAATGATCGAGGACAATGGAGATCATTTATTCGTACCCATCGCTGCCAAATGGCGGGCGTCAGGAACTGATGATGATGATGATGATGGCATGCATCCAGCGGTATTAGTGCACTCACTGCTGAATGTTGTAGAATGAGAACTATAGGTTGCCATTTTACTGAAACAAAAGTTCCCGACATTTTCTGGCCCTGGTTTTCTTTGTTCTATTCATTCATTCGTTCATTTAGTTTGTTATTTAGCCAGAAATGGCACATGAATTAATTCATTTACCAATTCATTAATTAAATCATTGATTGATTTCGTGAATTAACCATTTCACTGGAGAGGCCATATAATGATAAAATACTTTAGGTTGGAGTTTGAACTAGTTCTTTTGTTTCATTGGAACAGGGAGCCAGCGCCAGTTTCTCGCATGGAAGAGTCGACCGCGCCAGCTCCACCATCTTTTGATCTTGTACCAGAAAATGTTGAGGTTGAGGAAGGCGAGACAGCAAAGCTCATGGCAAAAGTCAGTGGCCATCCGGTGCCAAGAGTTTCCTGGTTCATCAACGATTCCATTGTCTTTGAGGTCAGTCATGCAGAAGGGTGAAGGCTTTAGAAAATACATAATGTCTTAGATGCTGTATCTGCTTTGAGTCACAGTCCCACCTCGACACAAGGTCAAGTAAGGTCAAGTAAGGTGAAGTATGGTAAGGAAAGGTAAAGGAAGGGTAAAGGTAAAGGTGAAGTATGGTAAGGAAAGGTAAAGGAAGGGTAAAGGTAAAGGTGAAGTATGGTAAGGAAAGGTAAAGGAAGGGTAAAGGTAAAGGTGAAGTATGGTAAGGAAAGGTAAAGGAAGGGTAAAGGTAAAGGTGAAGTATGGTAAGGAAAGGTAAAGGAAGGGTAAAGGTAAAGGTGAAGTATGGTAAGGAAAGGTAAAGGAAGGGTAAAGGTAAAGGTGAAGTATGGTAAGGAAAGGTAAAGGAAGGGTAAAGGTAAAGGTGAAGTATGGTAAGGAAAGGTAAAGGAAGGGTAAAGGTAAAGGTGAAGTATGGTAAGGAAAGGTAAAGGTGAAGTATGGTAAGGAAAGGTAAAGTCAGGCAAGGTATAGTAAGTGTCTTACAGTGCATTAGACACTGGCTCTTTAGAAGTTACTAATCATAATTACTATGTTATTATTAAAACCTTACATAATTACTAATTTATGACTTATGTGTATATTGTAGAGTTCCCGTGTTCGCATTCGTTACGATGGGATGATGCACATTCTCGAAATCACAAAGGCTCGTGAATATGATGCGGGAACAGTGAAAGTGGTAGCTAAGAACACGTCTGGAGAGGCGAGTCGCAGTTCAACCGTAACGATCACACGCAAGGTGGACCTGAGATCCAATCTGAAACAGGCTCCGAAATGTGAGAATTGTATGTTATATAAGCCACTGCTGTGAGTGGCGCTATATAAATTAACAAATACAATACAACAGTGCTTCCCAAACTTTTCAGTGACACGGACCGGCAGGAATTAATTTTCAGTGTCACGGACCGGCACGAATTTTCCCACTGCAGGAGGGCCGGTGCCCAATTTATTAATTACCGGGATATTTCTCTTTCTCGATCACCTAAAATAAATTCCTCAAAATTATATGTGTTAAAGTTGATTTAAATGCATGTATAGCTAATACTATGACTCTAATGCCCTTTAAATGCTAGCCTAATAAGTGTTTTTGCTATGACTTTTAAAAATGTAATAGCCATTTCTTGATTCCGAGACAATTTGATCAGTTTCATGACTCACCTTGTGGACCGGCAACCGAGGGCTCGCGGACCAGCTGCATGTATAAGTTCAGTTTAAATAATGACGATTTCCGTTGAATTTTTAAGAGGAAATTTTAATGGTACTGTATAAACTTCCCTCTGCTTACACACATCCATGCAGACTTAAGTACTCATGTTTTTAAAGTTGGAAAGAAATTGTTTTCTTTTATAGCGACCGCAGAAGTGGAACTGGGTCGGAAGAAACATCTGGAAGACAGAAGCTCGGAACTGGATCTGGCGCTGAAGAAGCCAAAAACCACCGTCATGGAACTTCGGCAGTTTGAGAGAGGTAAAACCGTAACCTTGCTTTGCATCGCCTTTCACTAAGCCATAGATTACAGTGCTAGAGTACTTACTCAGTGACTAGACCTTATTAAGTCGCAAAATGCAATGTTTGTCACGGTCTGTCTGCCTGTCCGTGTGTGTGTCTGTCCGTTTACCTGTCTATCTGTCTGTGTGACCATACCTTATAAAATCTTAAAATGCAATGTTTGTCACACCCTGGTGTGTCTGTCTGTCTGCTTGCCTGTCTGTCTATGTGTCTGTCTGTCTGCCTGGCCTGCCTGCCTGCCTGTCTGCCTGGCCTGCCTGCCTGTGTGCCTGTCTTGTCTGTCTCTCTGTCTATGCGTCTGTCTATGTGTCTATCTGCCTGTCTGTCGGCCTGCCTGTCTGCCTACCTGTCTGTCTATCTGGTCTCACTCTCTGTCTATGTGTCTGTCTGAACATGCCTTATAAAATCTTAAAATGCAATGCTTGTCACAACCTGGTCTGTCTTTCTGTCTGTCTATGTGTCTGTCTGCTCTGTGTGCCTGTCTTTCTGCTCTCAGAGTTCTGTCTTTCGTTTTGCAGCCACTCAAGACAAGGCTCAGTCGTATCGCGATGAAGAGACTCAGCGAGCCGTAGCTGACATCAACCGGCATCACGCCCAAATGTCAAGGTCAGACACCTCTCGTGAGGTGCGCCAACAGGAGCCAAACATCCACGTGGAGGCTGAGGCACATGTGGCTCGAGCACGGGCGATGCTCGGAGAGGACCTTGGCCCTGGTGGTCTCAGAGGACCTGGCCCAAAGAAGGACCGACCAATTATTATGAAGCCACTCGTAGATGCAACAGTCATTGAAGGAGAACCTGTGAGGTAATTCATAATTGGTATTCACCATTTTCACATGCATTTTATTTTTCCACATAATTTGCATTTTTATTGGACGTTAGTTTTATTGTACTTTTAAAGCCTTGTGGTGGTGGTGGTGGTGGTGGTGGTGGTGGTGGTGGTGGTGCTGGTGGTGGAGGTGGGGGTGGTGGTGGTGGTGCTGGTGGTGGAGGTGGGGGTGGTGGTGGTGGTGGTGGTGGTGGTGGTGGTGCTGGTGCTGGTGGTGGAGGTGGGGGTGGTGGTGCTGGTGCTGGTGGTGGAGGTTGGGGTGGTGGTGGTGCTGGTGGTGGTGGTGGTGCTGGTGATGAAGATGGTGCTGGTGATGATGATGACTAGGTAAGGAGCTGTGTCTTGTAGGATGGAGGTGAACTTCACGAGCACTTCAGATGCCACCCCAGAGGTGCGTTGGTTCTTTGACGGCAAAGAGATCAAGACCTCCGACGATTTCCAGATCACGCATCTCGGCCAGAAGACCAGCCTCGTCATTCCAGAGGCATTTGTGGATGATGCGGGAACATTTACCGTGCGACTGACCAACCCAGATGGAGGCATGGCTGAAACCACCTGCATCCTATCTGTTAAAGGCAGGTTCATTAAAGTGTTTTTTAAATTTGGTAATTTTTGTACTCGAAGTAGGAATGATCCATCGGGAAAGAAAAAATTACATTAAGGGGTTGAAATGTTTTTATTATTTTATTAAAATATTGTGCAAAATCAGGCCTTGGCCGAAGCAAAGTCATGTGGAAAAGGTATTTATTTATCTATTAAAGTTCCTGGAAAGTGCGACCTATGATCAAACCAAGTTAATTAAAACTGGATTTTTTATTTCAGTTAATTTTTTGTCTGGTCTTGTAAAATCAAGTAATTAAGCTGGATATTGATATTAGTTTGATTTATTTATTTATCTGGAAAAGGCCAGGTGTGCCTTTCTTGACATGCCTCGAACCTTAAATGCCGATTGTAACAGAGCACAAGATTAATTTAAGTCTTGCTTTTCACTTATATCAATAATGTCTATAATCTTGTAGCACAGCATGAGATTAAGTCTTGTTTTTCAATAATGTCTTTGAATAATCTTGTAATCTTGAGCAGAACTTGAGATTAAGCCTTTTTTACTCGCCTTGAATCTCACATGCAGATGTAATAGACATTTTCCATTAAACCCAGAGTTGTGTTTCTGATTACAGCCGCTCCCTCTGCACCAGTGCCACCAGCAGCGGCCCGTGAGGTACCCAGATTCCAGAAACCGCTGCAAGCCCTGAATGTCTCTTCCGGGGAGAAGGCCGTCCTTGAAGTGGCCTTTGTTGGTCTTCCACCACCCAAAGTGGAGTGGCTATTGAATGGAAAGCATCTACTAGGAAGTCAGAGAATACAGGTGAGATTTATAAACAGAATTTAAAGACATTAATAAAATTTACCAATGCAAGTAAAAATTGTGCATCGAACACTTACTGATGTCTATTGAAACTATTAGCATACGGTAGTTAAGATTATGCATGTAGAGAAAAATCTAGAATGTGAATCAAATGACTAACATGGTAAAAAAATTCTAACATAAAATTGCTGATGTAAATAAAAACTAATAGTGTCAACAATTACAGATTTATATTTAAATTACTATTTTACAGTATTTAAAGAATAAAAAATTCTTGCTTCTGGTCAAACTATGCTGACAACAAGTCCAAGAATTACCTTTACACTTGCTGGTCTCTAGTGTGCCATTGATATTGCGTTATCATTAGATACTGGCACTATGTCAAGTGCTCCATTGCACAGTACATTATGATCAGTAGTACATTACAATGGGAGAATTTGTAATGTGGATAATGGTTTCAGATGACACAGGATGGAAATAGATGCATTCTTATGATAACTGGAGTGAAACGTGACGATGTTGGAACGTACACATGTCGTGCATACAACTCCTCTGGAGGGGTTGAGTGTACAGCCGAACTATCTGTGGATGGTTAGTAATGTTTATCAGTGTAATTAAAAAGAGGCAATTGTAACTGTAAATCTTGTAAATCTTGGATGGTGAGTAACATGGATAATTTTCATTGTAAAGAGGTAATTTGTAATTGTAAATATGCCTTCTTGATGCCATACAATGGCTTTCTCACCGGCTTCTAAACATTTTAAGTTGCAAAAGCCAGTTTGTTATGAGTTGCAGTACTAGGACAGCATGGTTTTGCCAGATAATTTATATCTCTGCATGTTTTTCTACCATTTTAATGTTTGGTCTTTTGAGACACTTATATTCAACATTGTAACGTATTACATGTAAATTTCAGTTATGATGGTAACACTGATAATATAATTATTCATTGTAATAACGGTAATTATTATAGTGCTAATAATAATATGCGTATAGTCAAAGTGAAACTGTCATCTGAAGTGTGCTGTGGCATAGTGTACTGGTGAATTGTTTGTAGCAATTGTTTTAAGAAAATATACTTATAGTGCAAACTGTCATTTTATTAAGCACTTTATTATTAATAATAAATAAATTCGTAATAATACCATAATTGGATCTGCACAAGATGAACATACGTAGAGGGAGACTGGGGTAAATGAATTGATATGTGCTAAAATTTGAGTTAATTTGAGACTAGAATGGTTTAGATCTGTTATGTATAACTTAAAACAGTGTACATTGTAGTTAAAAATATGAAATGCCAGAATATTATCACAATGCTCATTGCTACGTGGCATGGTGTTCTTTGTGTTGGTAATGTGTTTGGTCTCAAATCTGAATTTGGGTGCTTTGGCTTAAATTTGAGGTGCCACCTCATAAAGTCATAATCCAACCAGAATTCACTGCACAAATTCGCAGTCTAGAGCCGTGTAGTTATGACAAACGGCAGTGGTAGACTTGTTATGAGTTAGTTGGGCATCGAATGAACATCATCATCTTGCTGTTGGGGTGACTATCAGGCCATCCAGGTGACCTACAAGGACATCCAGATGACCCAATGGATCAGTCCCTTATAGTTTAAAGGGTGTAGCTTAAATGTGTTAATTATGAATTATTCACTCTTTAAACACTAATTTAAATTGTTTTCAATATTGTTGGGATATATATGACAATTTGTGTCCTAAACTTTTTAGGGGCATCTGCTCCATAGGATTGATATACCTGATAGTACCGAGTTGTGTGTCTTATGATTAATGACTCCCTAGTGTATATTAACTAACAGATATTTCTAACAGAGCTTATGTTAACGGTTTAGTATGACTGCTTGTTAACCAGTGTTCATACGTTGTTAGCTATATTCTCACAGTATACGTTTCTTTTCAGACAGTTCAGCTGATGATCCATTCTGGTCTTCTCAGCTGGCTCTGAATAATTGTTATTTTGCAGACATAGCTTTGTGGCATGATTTTCAGAAATTTCTGCTACATGGAGACATAATGTGTTAGCTTGTACAAGCGGCCGTCAGAAATTAACATTTTTTGTTTTAAGAGTGATTATTCTAATTAACTATTTTGGAAATATTTAAAAGTACTATTTAGAAATTTTCTAAGTTTGATATATATAAATTTTTTCAAAGCTTATTTGGGTTTTTCAAAACAGTTAATTTCTGAGTAGTTGTTTTCAGTAAATTGATTTAATTTATTTCCAAAATAGTTGTGTTAAAATACTTATTTCAAAATAAGTATTTTCAGAGTACTTTGATTGTTTCCCAATGGATTTTAATTTCCAGAATACTTACTTTGAAAATACTGATTTTGTAAGATTGATAATAATTCGATAGCATGCCATTTTTTACAGGTACATGTATTCATTGCAGGTGATAGGGAAATTGTTGCACATTTGCTAGCCTTTGCGGTCTGTTTTCTGCTTTGTTTAGTTTTTATTTCCATTACCCTTTTGCTCCTTGTGTGATTCCCGTTTTTGTTGCGATATCCTGTGTGAGTGATTTCCTAGCATGGTTTGCAGTTTTGGATGGTTTGGTTTGAAGTTCAACGCTACAATCTCTTCGATTTTGGGTGAGTTTCATAAGATGTTACTTAACTTAGATGTGGATATCAGAAATTCTGAGTCCGGGAACCCTTGCATTAATAGCACGAGCGGCACAAGCATGGACTGCTATCACACAACACTTTGCTGTTGTGGGCCCTTCCTCTTGGAAGGACCTCTCCATCTCGCCCTGTTCTAAGGTACTGGCCGGGGGTGGGTCTCTTCCATGTCTGCTGCATGAATACCTTTTTATTTCCCCGGTGCTCCCACACTGAGAGCGCCTCTGAATAGTTTATACTGTAAGCGGCGCTTTACAAATGTCCAAGTACAATACAATGCTTAACTCTGATTATCAAATTCTTTATCCACCACAGGCTACCTCTTCTGGCTTGGTACACTGAACTTTTGGATATTGACCTGATTACAGCTTGGTGTTGGTGCGCCATCGGTTGACACCTGAGTGATAGTAGTTACCAAATAGTAGTAGTAATAATAATAGCACGAGCCAATATGTTCAATAATCAAGTTCAATGTGTGTTGGTACAGAGTGAGTAAGGAATAGAGGTAAAATGCATGAGTTACATTTAATACCGAGTGAACTATAAAACTGAGTTTAACATAGATTCTGTGCTCGATAGGCAACCAGTCTAACCACTGCATTATGATTGTATTTTATTGTGTTGTATTGTATTTGGCCATTTCTAAAGCATTTCTCACAGCGCTCCCAGTGCGAGAGACCCCAAGAAAAAGGCAGGATTTGAGGTGAGAGAAAGATGAAGAAACGCTACCAGAGAGAATGGTGGAGCGGATGGGTGGGGAAGACCATTGAATAGAATGTGTTCAGATAGGCATTAGAGACTGCTATTGTTTTTCTTAAACACAAGTTTAATTGTGACGTTTCTTAAAGGTCTCAGGCCCAGAAAGGTCAGTCTGGAGGGGGAGGTCACACTAACCCAACAGCACTTGACGAATACCAGTTCAGAAGTCCAGCTGGTCAAGAATTGGAATGGACAGAAAAAGACACACAATTTCACTTCACCTATGCCCACAGGTATGTTCCAGTTACCTGATCGTATCTAATCAATCAATCAACCATTCAATCAGAATTGATATTCATTCATTCATTCATTCATTCATTCAGAGCATTTATATAGCGCCCCTTCAAGAAACTACTCAGGAGCGCTCCCAGCCCAGCCACGACTAAAGAAAAAAGACTTGAGGGACTTGTAGAACCCTGTCAGATGGCTTACAAGTAAAAAACGGAGCTTAAGTGGTAGGTCATTCCAGATGGAAGGGCCAACAACCGAGAAGATATAGCGCCCCTTCAGGATCCCTACTCAGAGGGACTTCCATAGCATGGCTCTCATAATGGGATTGCCTTCTCTTGATGTTGCTTGAAATGAGACTGGGAGAAATTGTAATCTCTGGGTAAGGAAAACCATAAGTGAGACTTCTTTGGAACAGCTGGTTGATACTCGTTGAATTTCGTTATGTTGAGGATTACAGAATGCATATGCCTTTAACCTCAGTATCCACGGCTTGAACTCTTTCTGAAAGGCAAAAGACCCATTACAGATTAGAATGTGGCTTAAATATTGGTGCTCAGGCTTAAATTTTGGTTGTTTGACTTTAATTTTGGTGCTTTGACATAAAGGGACAGTGACTTAAAGTGTCATGACTTGTTCTTTGCATTGTAGTCTTAGAACTCAATCAGACTCCACCAGTGTTCGTTGAGCAGCTGAAGGATATTGCTGCCAAAGATGGACAAGAGGTGGCGCTCTACTGCGTCGTCCATGGCAACCCAATGCCAGTCATTTCCTGGTACCACAATGGCAAGAACATCGATCGCAGCCAGGATTTTGTCTTCACCTACGATCAACAGACCGGAAAGGTTTACCTGGTCATCCTTGACTGCTTCCCAGATGACGAGGGTCATTTCAGGTACATTGCAAAAATAATTCGGCAGCTAAGGCTATCAGTAACTGCTATTTTTGTTGTTCTTATGTATTGTGTAATCTGGGAATTATTATTGCTGTACAGAATTATTTATTCGTGACCTATTCACCTGCGAATTTGCTTCATGTGCAGTTGTCTTCAGAGATTTACTAATAGTTTTAAATTTTTTTTGCTATTATAATTTTTTTCTGAGGTACTTATGATCAGCATTGCAGAAATTGGGGAGCAGTGTGCTGAAATGACTTTCCAGATGGTTTAATCAGTTGAAAAGGTGCTGTAAAAGTTACTGTATTGACGCACTGGATAGCCATAAAATGAGAACTGATAGAGGAAAGTAGTTTACACATTATCTTCTTATATTATTATTATTTTTTTAATATTATTATTTTTTTATTATCATCAATATTAGCATCATTATTATTACTATAATTGTTATCATTTCTATTATTCCCAGATTTGTTATGAACTTAACATCGCTTTTGATGTACTTGATTAAGGTAGCTTTGTCAGTTTTTTTATTGTTATTTTATCAAAAAATTCAATATTTCAGGTGTGTTGCGGAGAATGCTGTGGGTCATGCCACAACCGACTGCTACCTCAAAGTTAATAGCTCAGAAGAAACTTCAAAACCAGTCACAAATGAAGGACAAAAAACTGGTGATAGTGGAAAAACCAGTCAAGAATCCGATCATAAAAAGCCTAAGATTCTCGCAAACGATCCCAAGACCAATTCCGGAACTCGCATTGATCCGCCACAGTTCACAAATGCACTGAAGCCGGTTGTGGCTCGTGAGGGTGAAAAATGTACCCTGGTTGCCTTGGTTACAGGCTTCCCGACTCCAAACATTCTGTGGGTTAAAGACGGAAAGGAGTTGGAGGCATCGGAGCGGAATGACATTAAGTTCGATCGCTTTACTGGAGTTTGTGCGCTGACGATACTTTCAGCCGGAGTTGTAGACAGCGGCATGTACTCTTGTCGTGCTTGTAACAAGGCTGGAAGATCGACGTCAACGGCGAATGTAGTCATTGTCCGTAAGTTCTTTGTATTGTTGTGCAAGTCTACTGATATAATTATTTAGAACGTCTTGCAATACAATTTAATTACAATGTGTTATAATCTTTAAGATGCACCGAGACATTACATATATTCACCAAGACATTACATTAATTCATGGAGACATTACATAAATTCACCAAGATATTGCATAAATTTACTGAGACATTACATAAATTCACCAAGACATTATTACAGTTACACACAACTACTCAGTTAGTCATTACCAATCTATTTGTATGGTGAATTTTATGTAATTTATTCAGGAGGCCAAAACTCTTCATGTTTAAAAAAACAGTTTAAAATCTACTTAACATAACATAACAAGGGTTTTAAGTGGTTCAGAAGACATTTAGTCTGTGTTAAAACCACTGCTTAATATGCATCTCTTAGCATTTGCGCTAACAGTTGACAGTGAAAAAGCATCCTAGAAGCAGCTTGCTAGTGACGATGTTGTGTAAATTGTTGTGCCTTTATTTACAATTACAGTTAATGAGGTGCTATATAAATTTAATCAGTGCAAGACAGTTACAGACAACTACTGAGTAAATTTACCAGTACAATACAGTTGCTGTGTGTTGCATGGTACAGCTGCCGGAGCCGAAGTGACGATTCTTGAGAAGACGAGGTCTGTGAAGAAGGAGACAGTGGTGTCGAACAGCCGAGGAGAGACGCACGTCTTTGAGAGCTCACCCTCCTTCCTACAGACCCTGGCGCCATCTGTACATGCCTTGCCAGGAAAAGCAATCACGTAAATAATTTGCTCTTTTAGAAGATAATCTTTCTAATGACTCAGTGAAACTCGGTCGAATGTTGGAATCTGTGGGAGAAGCTTGGTAGAGAGATATTGAATCAGGGAAGCCAAATCTCAGGCTGTTGTGGGTGAAGCAGAGCAGTCTCTTAAGCTAGCCTGAGTGGCAGCCATGGGTATGAAGTATCAGCGACTTCGTTTTCTCAGCCTTGGCATACGAGCGTGGATGGCCATTGCTCTCCCTTGCCGTTTCATTTTCCCAATTACAGTGTATGGTCAGTGTTCCATTGTAGCTGAGTTGGCTAGGGGTGCAGATGGAGCAGAATCTCAAACCACTTTATAAGATGAGTTAATTATGATAGAAATTTTGATAGGTTGTTCTGTGGGAAATTTTCTTAAGTTATTACACTTATGTACTAATACGAAGACTGCGTTATGGGCTGAATTGATCTAGTAGTGCCTATTAATATGATCACTTGAGACAGGGTACAACATGTAGGGTTGTGAGAGTTTCATTTTAAATGGTGCTATATTTATGTGCAGTTCAATTTACATTACCTTACCGGCTGTGTGGTTCCATGTAGATTTTTATTATTATTTATCAATCAATATTCGTTTAATCTGCTAAAGGTTGAAACAGACACAATGGTAACATCTAGTACCCGGTAATAGTCTTTGGGGGAGTCGATGAAGATATTACCTACTTGAGGGTTAAATAGAAGTTTATTTTAAATCTTGGTTTTGTCCGTATTGATTGCCATGGGATTTTAGTTTATTACCATATTTTTAAAAGTGGTTTCCGTGGGTACTGTGTTGCTATGTGATTACCGTTGCAACTACATTACGGCCTGGTTCCTCTGTGAATTTCTATGGAAACGCAGTTATATCAATGTGCTATTACATTTTCTTTTAACAGGCTGCGTTGTTCCGTGACTGGAAAGCCAAATCCTTCTGTAGTGTGGTACCACAATGGAGATCTTGTGATGTCTGGTGACCACATCCGGGTGGCTCATGTTCGCGACTCAGCCACGCTTACGATCGATGCTGCCAGGGCTACAGATGCGGGCGAATACATCTGCAGGGCCAGCAACAAGCTTGGTGATGTGGAAACACGGACGATTGTGCTCACTGGAGAGGAAAATGGTAATGTACCTTCGATTCGTTCTTGTGGTGTGAATTTATCAACTGTGTCACTTGGACTTTTCCTACTGGAAACATTTTGATTGATTGATTGATTGACTTTAGTTGGACTTCTCACACAGATTAGATGCTTTGTACATTTATATCATACAGGTACATTAAACTTAAGTCTTGCTCTTACCTACTCTAGCCTGACTTCTTGTTTATGTGACCTACTGGACTTCCTGATGGAACTTCTCCAATGGCTTTCAATTCTTGATTATGGTTTTTTGAAGTGACTTTCGATTGATGTATTATTCATTCTGATAATTGTACCATAAAAGTCATTAGATTGTTCATCATTAGTATGCTAAATTTCTTTTTGGTTAATTTTATTTTTGTTTTGTATGTTCATACATATGTATAGTGATGTATGATTTCAAGAGACTGGGAAAGATGCTATATAAATGACTGTTACTAGATTTAAAGAGTCTAGGAAAGGTGCTATATAAATGAGCTGTTTCAGTTTACAGGTTACATTTGCTTACAGTAGATACATTGTTTATTTTTAGCATCTGATGCAGGAGTTGGTGAGTCTTCAGAGGCACTATCACCAGCCTCTCGCCTTCCAACGTCTGCTCCCATCACAGAAACCCCTGCCCGGATCACCCACTCCGATGACCCACCCAAGTTCATCACCCCACTCTGCAACCAGACTGCCCCAGATGGAGAACGCATCGTTTTCCGCGTGCGATTCCGGGGACTTCCTCCCCCGGTCGTGACCTGGTACTTCAATGGGCAGCTGATAGAGTCCAGTCCGGACTTCCGGATTTCAGTGGACCTCGAACGCGGAGAGAGTGTGATGACGATCGTGGAGCTGTTCCCGGATGACGAAGGAGAGTACATGTGCAAGGTGGAAAATCCATTGGGAACTGCGGTTACTCACTGCCATCTGTTTGTTCAACGTAAGTGCATGTTTCAAGCTAATGGTCAAAGCCATAAAGAGGACCCCTGTAAATACCAGCATTATTACGCCCATATGCGAACCCTTTGGTTGGCTACACGTGTGTGTGCCCGCCACTGGTGACTCTTCTAGTTTACTGTGTTTTGTTTTGCTCACTGATCTGATAGTCTAGGTCTTGTTGACACAGTATCTTTATGGATGACACAGCATCTGTATGGATGAAACAGCATCTGTATGGATGACACAGCATCTTTATGGATGACACAGCATCTTTTTTGTATGACATAGTATCTTTATAAATGACACAGTATCTATATGGATGACACAGTATCTTTATGGATGACTTAGTATCTTTATGGATGATATAGTATCTTTATGTATGACACAGTATCTCTATGTATGACACAGTATCTTTATGGATAACACAGTATCTCTTTGACATTTCTGTGTAGTTGACGGTTCAGAAGAGGACAAATCAAGTATCTTGACAACAGATGCAACAGATCTCGACAACCAAAGACGCTTTTCAGAGACAGTTGCCATCGACAACAGTCAGGTCTCTCAGCGCATTCTACAGTTCGCGCTTCCAGTCGTCAAGAAGGAAAAGGCGGAGGTGATGATGCGGAGCGTCTCCCTTCCGCGCGGAACAAAAATGGAGGTGCAGCTGTCGGCTCCACCATCCCTCGTGGAAAGGAAGCAGTTCAGTCTGAAGCAGCGTGCAGAGGCGGTCTCCACCCTACGCCAGGAGCTGATGATCCCTCTGATGCAGCAGCGAAGCTTCTCGGAGACGGTCGCCATTGACAACCAGAGGCAGGAGGAGATGCTTCTGCATGTGCATGACCGGTCGTCGAGCAGGACGCAGCTGAACGTGGAGAGGGTGTCGGCGCCACGCGCCATCAAGATGGAAGTGGAGGTGCCGCGACCGAAGAGGGAGCTGAGCAGGTGCGAGTTCCAGCGCAAGCGTAGGGTGGAAGCGATCCAAACTGAGCGGCAGGAGATGCGCTTGCACCTGGCTGGCGGTAAACCTGTCTTCCTCGAAGAACTGACACCACAGAAGGTGAGATTTAGACTATGATTGCCATGCAGGATCACATACAGTACAATACAACTGACATTTGATAATTTATTCAAAACCAGTCACAAATGAAGAACAAAGAACTGGTGATAGTGGAAAAAACAGTCGATAATCTGATCATAAAAAACCTAAGATTCTTAAAGACAAACAAAATAAAGACAACTCCACGAAGCAAATTCCGGGTGAATGAGTCATGATAATTTATTTGATATAATTGGAATCAATTGTTGGGAATTCCATTGTCGCTGGAATCCAATGACTGCTTTAGTCCCAGCATCATTATTCACAAAGCATTGATTGGTTATTGTAACACACAAAAATGTAGTAAGAAATAATAATTCATTGGAGAAGTCAGAGAAGCGAGAAGTGAGACTTTGGCAGGTAAACAAATTGAAACAGATGAGTCTTAATTTAAAAGTCTTAAGATTAGCTTAAGACCTGAATGACATTACAGAACTAACACAGAAATGGGCTCTGAATTTATGCTAATACTGGTGATAATGGCCCTTGCAATAGTTAAAACATTATGGCATTTTTCCCATGGTTTCATTTGAACAACAGTCGATCAATACAGACTTTACCAAATTATATTAGGTTAGGTTAGATGAAAGTAGGTTAGATAACCTTATCGTCTATCTTGTGATGTTGCAGGTGATGGATGGAGATCAGGTGAAATTCCGTTGCTGCGTCCAAGGCAATCCAATGCCTGAAATCTCATGGAAACACAACGGAAAGTTGGTCTTTGACAATCCAGATGTGCGGACGGTCTACGCACGCGAGACCGGAGAAGCGGTGCTGATGATACTGGAAGCATTTCCACAGGATACTGGTATCTACGAGTGCATTGCGGTCAACAAGTATGGAAAAACCTCATCCGTCAGCAACCTTACGGTCGAAGGTAAGTCCATGCTTTAGCTGTTACAAATGAATGAATCCAGGAAGGTTGCCACATCATGATGGTGATGGTATTTAGATACATATGTGACTGGTGACTCTTTCAGCTTACAGTGCATTGTTTGGTTAACTGATGTAATATATTCGGTTGTAATGACATTTAACATCATATAGGCTAGCGCAGAGCCTCTGAGTAGATACCGTGAAGGGCGCTATGTAAATGTTCAACTACATTACATTACATATGTACTAGCTTATGTATGTATGTATTATAATTTTATTGTAATTGTAACTGCACATTTATATAGCACCTCTTTGATACAGACTCATCAGAGGCACTCCCGACCTAACACAATGAAACCACGATTGAACAGAAAGGTTTTCAAGCGTTTGTAGAAAAGAGGCAAAGACAGGTTGAGCATGTTTATCTTGGCATTTATAATAGGCACTGATTGCACCGTATTGTATGTAAGAAGTTCTAAAGCGCCTCTCGCAGTGCAGACCAATCAGAGGCGCTCCCAGTTTGAAGGACCCGAGAGAATAGACAAGATTTAAAACAGCAGAGAGATAGCAGAGGTTGTGGTGGTAGTGTGTGAAGGTGATGTTGATTTGTTTTTCTTGTAGCTTACGAATACAATCCAGACAGCGAGATCTCTCACTCAGACTCCGTTACATCACCACCGGTTACGTCTTCAAAAAAGCCAGACTTCCAGTCCAAGACGACTCTGTTCTTTGCCAACATGGGGAAGATGCAGACGGAAGCACAGGTAACCGCCAAAACTACCCAGGTGAGAGAACACGTCTATGAGGAAACGGTACAGATGGCTGATGTCAAGTGGCAGTTGCCGAAACCGCCATCGCCCACACGAAAGGTAGAAGACACAGCTCAAGTGGTAGAACCACTGAAGAGACAGGATGATATGGTTCAAGGTCGAACACGTGTACGGGAACTTGGAATACCAAAGGAAGTCCCGGGTGAAGGGCTTCAAGGAAGAATTCATATTCAAAGTGTGGTAAAACATACCGAGGTATTTCGCAAGGACCTACAGGTGCAGCAGGGTGAACCAGCTGATCTTCAGACGAAGGGTGAAGTAGTGAAGCAAGTGATTCATCTGCAGGGTGAGTCTTCTCCCATGAGGGTCCCATCAGAGAAGGGCGACGAGGTGAGAGCACAATCTCACGTGAGCATAGATCTCGTGAAGCGTGACCGAGTTGAGGAACATGTTGCTCGGTCCATCACCTTACAGACCAGGGTGGTTGACCTTTCACCTCCAGCCAAGGACACTGTGGATTCAGCTGTGAAAACCACCTTACAGACCAGGGTGCTTGACCTCTCACCTCCAGCCAAGGACACTGTCGATTCA
This sequence comes from Aporrectodea caliginosa, assembly GCA_020284085.1. Taxonomy (NCBI): domain Eukaryota; kingdom Metazoa; phylum Annelida; class Clitellata; order Crassiclitellata; family Lumbricidae; genus Aporrectodea; species Aporrectodea caliginosa. The sequence goes on along the minus strand of JACEVL010000122.1, from coordinate 288,010 downwards.
GCTGTGAAAACAACTCAGCAGGAACACAAACAATCTCTGGAGAAGAGGGTAACTACCAATTTGGGGATTCAAGGTGGACAGCAAAAACAAGTGAACAGGTCAGAGGCCGTTATTTTAATAGAGGCTCATTCAAGTCAGAAAGCTGTGGTCGATACAGTTTCCAGTAAGACAGTTCAATCAGGAGCAGCACAAGTGGCTACCAGACCATCTCTGGATTTCCCGAAGTCACTGCTGATCTCAGAGAAGTACATCCTGACTCCAGAAGAGTCTGTGGAACTGTTTCCAGATCGGTACTCCGATGTACCAACTCAAGCGAACGTTATTGAGGACTTGTGTGGAAAAGTTTCTTGTCATCTGACCTTGAGTTTGGTACGTGGGTCAGAAGAGACAGTTTGTCGAGAGGATGTGGAACGATACCTGGAACCGATTCGTTTCTACTCTGTTCCAGAAGATCAAGTTGGTTCCGACCTTTTCCAGGCGGAGAAGACGACCATGAACAGTTTTGGCTCTGACGAGGAAAGTTGCAGATTGCATGAGATACTGACTAAAATGGTTACATGTGAGCTACCCACTGAAGCCCCCATTGCTGAAATCCCAGAAAAACTACCCACTGAAGCCTCCATTGCTGAAATCCCAGCAAAGCTACCCACTGAAGCCCCCATTGCTCAAATCCCAGAAGAACTACCCACTAAAGCCCTCATTGCTCAAATCCCAGAAGAACTACCCACAGAAGCCCCCATTTCTGAAATCCCAGGAGAATTACCTGTTCCAGCTTTGGATACTATTCAGATTGAAAACAAAAATATGTTGTCAATCTCTGATGATGTAGTTCACATGGTAGATGAAGGTGTAATACCCGAAGAACAAATCTCTACCTCTGCTGATGGCTTCTCCACGATTAAGGACTCGATACCAACACAAACTCTAATGGAGGAGGCGGAAGTAACTTCAGAATATGAGGCTGTAGTGACAGAAACGGGTTCTGAAACCCCAGATGGAATTTTTGAAGAAGCTCTCTATGAGACAGTGCGACCATCCCCACCAAGCAAACAAATATCACAGTCGGAGGGATCGGAAGAAGACGTCTTCTTTGATGCGGTGGAACGCCTGAGTCACGGAAGCAGGGCAACGCTCTCCAGCATCGAGGATGATGTTCTCGCTCTTATGTTGGATTCTGAAGGAACTGGTCTTGGATTTGAATCTCCTCCATCACCAGATGTTGCTGCAGTATTTTCTGTTCATAAACTAATAGAAGAAACCTCCACCACCAAAATCCGTGAAGAGCTTTCTACAGAAATCTATGCCCCAGAAAATTTAGAAGAGCTACCTGCTTATGCTCCTGTCATAGAAATCCCAGAAGAGTTACCCACTGAAGCCCCCATTGCTCAGATCCCAGATGTGCTACCCACTGAAGCCCCCTTTGCTCAAATCCCAGAAGAACTACCCACTGAAGCCCCAATTCCTGAAAGCCAAGAAGAACTACCCACTGATGCCCCCATTGCTCAGATCCCGGAAGAGCTACCCTCTGAAGCCCCCATTGCTGAAATCCCACCAAAGTTAACCACTGAAGCCCTCATTGCTGAAATCTCACAAGAGCTACCCACTGAAGCCCCCATTGCTGAAATCCCACCAGAGTTAACCACTGAAGCCCCCATTGCTGAAATCCCACCAGAGTTAACCACTGAAGCCCCCATTGCTGAAATCTCTCAAGAGCTACTCACTGAAGCCCCCATTGCTGAAATCCCAGAAGAGCTACCCATTGCTGAAATCTCACAAGAGCTACCCACTGAAGCCCCCATTGCTGAAATCCCAGAAGAGCTACCCATTGCTGAAATCTCACAAGAGCTACCCACTGAAGCCCCCATTGCTGAAATCCCAGAAGAGCTACCCATTGCTGAAATCTCACAAGAGCTACCCACTGAAGCCCCCATTGCTGAAATCCAAGAAGAGCTTCCCACTGAAGCCCCCACTGCTGAAATCTCAAAAGATCTCCCATCTGAAGCCCTGATTGCTGAAATCCCACAAGAGCTACCTGTTGAAACCTCCATCACCGAAATGCCAGAATCTGCTGCACCAGTTCCTCCTGTCTTTGAGGAACCTTTGTCACCAATGACGGTCACTGATGGCCAGAAGACAATACTGAAGTGTCGTGTCAGTGGTCAACCGACGCCGTCAGTGACGTGGTCTGTGGATGGAGATCCGATCATGGAATCCGGAGATTTCCAGGTGAGCTATGTAGACGGAATCTGCTCCCTGGTCATCATTGACACGCTACCTGAGGACGAAGGAGAGTATTCTGTCAAGGCCGTCAATGAAACTGGAGAGTCCACGACTGAAGCATTTCTTACAGTCATACGTAAGTACATTAATGTCTTAATGACACCACATACCTCAAAACTTGTCTTTATTCTCGAGGACTTTCGCACTGGGAGCGCCTCTGATTGTGTTCACTGTGAGAGGCGCTTTATAAATTTTTAAATACAATACAATACAGCCAGTTGTAGCATTTGTTAGTGGCTGTTTAGATGGTTGAATGGTTACACACCGCACAAAGATCAAAAGGACGTGGGTTCAATACCCGCTAGCCCGTAAGGTTTACTCAGCCTTCCACTCCCAGGGGTGACTGCAAAATGAGCAGTTGAACAGATGGACGCCTTGCATGGCTGTCATACAGTTAAATTCGACTCCTGTTAAACTTGTTATCACCTGTTAGTACTATAATATGTAATCTTACTGAAGGATTATCCTGATCTTCTTCTTGTTTGTCTATTTCCTTCTCTCGCATGTATTACATTACACTAAGTTATGGATTAACAAGTTCTAGCGTCATTTAAGCTGACAGAAAGCATCTCAGAGGAGTTGCTGTTTACTTTTTATTTACTTCGTTGAACTTAGTGTGTGTGTGTGTGCGCGCGCGCGTGTGTGCAAGGTCATTTAATCTGAAGGTGAGGTGCAAGACAGATGCATACATCCAGATTCCAGGGTTATTACGGTATGTGGAATCCACTCCTGAAGTGATCTTGAACTCCACGCTCATTGAATTCAAGATTGAATGCACTACTGAATAGCTAGTATTTAGCTATGTAACATTACATTGTGTTTGATAGCATCAGCGTGGTTTTTGCTGTTAGGTGCTGTGGGTCCTGGCACTCCTTGTTTCAAGAGTGGTCTTGTCAACGTCGATGTACTGGAGTCGCAGTCCGCTAGACTTGAGTGTGAAGTGACTGGTCACCCTGACCCCACTGTTACCTGGTATCAGGTGAGGATCTTGGACTTCTGCTCAGCAATTAATCATAGAATGGATTAGATTATCTTAGATTAGCTTAATCAGGAATAACTTTAGAGTGAGTTGATTGAATTAAGTTGTGGATGATTTGATTATTTAAATAATTAGGCAATAATTGAATATGATTATATTAAGTTGTGTTCATGCCCTCCCCCCCCAAAAAAAAATAAGTGCATTACTGTTATTTATAACTAAAATTGTAGAAAAATACGACAATGTCTGATAGAAACCCAAAAATACCTAACCCCAAATTGTTTCCTGGTTGTGTTTGATTAGTTTTGGATTAGATTAGATTATGAGGATAAAACAATATTAGAGTAACCTTGATTGGATTAGCTTTAATTAATTTTTCTTAGATTTTAGTACACTAGATGATATTATGTAATGTGATATAGTGTAATGTAACTGAACATTTATATAGCGCCTCTTCAAGATATGTACTCAGAGGCGCTCTCTGCACTAGCCTATTATGATGTTAAATGTCATTACAAACAAATATATTACATCAGTTAGCCAAACAATGCAAAGTAAGCTGAAAGAATCACCAGTGAAGGGTTCACGCACACAACCAATGGATTCCCGTCGACAGCGGAAGATGGCAAGAAAGTTAAGATGTTCAGATATTATCATTAGATTTGATTAAGATTAGATTAGACTATAATAAAATTGGAATAGGGTAGATCAGATTTAGGCGATAATAAAACCTTATGTTTTACCGCGATCTCATCATTAATACAGCTCTAAATTCTTAAATGTGGGTTTGTCAGCAGCATTTTGTCTTTGTTTCTACACAGAATGGTCAGAAGTTATCGTCAAACACTCGCTTCCAGATGGAGTATTCTGAGGGAAAGTGTATCCTGCTCATAGATGGAGTCACTGTGGAGGATGAAGGGGAGTACACCTGCGAAGCCCACAATGAGCATGGAGTGGCTTCCACCGCTGCTCAGTTGCTCATCGACCGTAGGCACAATCACCACATTTTGTGAATTTCTGTGTTTAATCTATATATGAATGTTTGTATGCGTGTGTGCATGCATGTTTGTATGTATGTATGCATGCATTTACAGCGTTTATATGTTTGTACATATCTATTTGCAGCTATGCATGTTTGTATTTATGTATTTAAGTACATATTGTTTCATTCCTCCATTCCTTGGCCTCGTCTTGTTAATTCGAATGAAAAATGGAGACATTGTTCAAAATAAAACGGTTTTATCAAATCGCAACTTTAAAAAGCAGAACCAAACGAAAAATCATGCTCTGCACCAAGAGTATATATATGGTGATAAACAGAGTCACAAAAGTAATGATAAAGGGACCGGCGAAAGGAGTGGTCACCCATGTAACCTCCAGACCACATTGGACACCTTAACCGGTTTCCGTGGGGCAACCCCTATTAAATCCTTTATCTACTAAAAACAATACAAGACCATGTTCAAATAGAATGGTCTTCACCTTCTGGTGAATAGAAGCAGAAAATAACAAGACAGATGGCTTTATTGAGTCTAATACTTATATGAATATGCATGTTGTAAGCATCTCTTTATGTATGTATCTGTGTATCTACGCATTTGTGTGCTGCCTGTAAAGAACCTACAAATCAGCTATATGAACTTGTTGGCTATATATTTTTCTCAGAATTTTTTACTGTGTATGTCTATCCATCCATCCATCCATCCATCCATCCATCCATCCATCCATCCATCCATCCATCCATCCATCCATCCATCATCATATCCATCCACACACACACACACACACACACACACACACACACACACACACACACACACACACATATTTACATAATTTTTTATGTGGATGTAAACACTTTAGTTCTCTTTAAAAAATTCTATATTAAGTGTTGCTGCCATGCATTCATAGGTACCTACAGACATGCATACACACACACACATACATAATGTACTTGCAAACATAAATAGTTAATTTGACTAGATATACTATGTGACTATGTGTGTGTTATAAATTTTCATAATAACAGCATAGTAGTATATCACGTATGCACGCATGCGCGTGTGCACACTCACACATCATACGCACACATACATGCAACACGTACAATACATGCATGTGTAATTGCGTAATGTATATATCTCTAACCTCATAAAATATTGCAAGTTTGCATGTCTTTATGAATTTGTCTGGTTTGTTTGTTATGACAGGTTCTATCGACTAACAGAGCATGGTTCTGCCGTTTTCTGCCAACGTTTTTGCTTCTTAACCTGATGATATGTATTTGTTTGATTTCAGCATTATCTGAATTATATAAGCATTGCACGTCTCTTTTCAGCTGCAGCTTGAAGCCCTAACATGCTTTGCAGCCTTTTAATTCGTTGTTTTAACGTGACAGTTTAAGTTTTTTGGGTACTTTTGTGATTTTCTGGTTTGCAGAACATGTAGATTTTGTCTATGTGTATTCTTTTTTTATTTTTTGGTATTTTTAGCTTTTAAAAAGTAATAAATATAAAACATTTTTGTATATATTGTGGATATGCATTTCATGATTACTGGTAAATATATATTAGCAAACAGTATATATAATTTTTAGTACCGGTTTATTTACTTATGTATTATGTATGTTTATATTTGCCTCTGTACATGTATATTGTGACTTAGTGTCAACAGATAGTATGTAGATATTTGCTTTTTTGTATAAATTGTCTTTAATATGCATGAACTGTTTTTGTTGGTTTATTACGAAAATGTGATTATTATACAGTCGCCATTTTCGTAGATACTTGAAGTGTTGATTTCACACCTGTTAGGCAGTTTAATTTGAGGTCATTTAAGTTGTAATTGATGTGAGTACCAACAATGAGGTGTTCACTTTTTGCCTAACATTGTCATTGCTTAAAATGAATTTGTGTATTTGAAGATTGAATCTTGTATGTGTGTTAGTCATTCCAAACATCTTGTGCAGATCCAAAACTATTGTGTTTTGACACTAACAGTTATTCTTATTATAATAAATTTATTTTTATTACAAGGTACATGTGATCCTTCAAAATATTTAGAATTATTGTTTATTTTCTTTTCATACCTGGAATTTTAAAAGCTCAATATTAACCATATCAGTTAACTTTTATTTGTAATCTTGTTATACAATGATTATTATTTTTATTAACCTGCATATTTATAGTGCTTAACACGTGACTGGAGAGAAGGAAAATTTGATTGTTTAAAAGTTGGATAGAAAGCAACATTAGTGTGTCTTTAATTCTAACAGGTTCTATATAAATGTCCAATCATACTCATACAAAAACTTGCTTACTTATGTATGTACACATATACTTACATACGTACATATGTGTATGTGTTTTATATTCAGGTCATAGAAGAGACCCTGAGGAAGCAGAGACTGGATATAAAACTGCATCCGAAGAGCATCCCGCAGGTGAGACAGGTGCTCCTCATTTCGCGCATCACTTGCACGGGTCTCGGGTCGACTTAGGCGACCAGGTCCTTGTAAGCGGGCGTGTCATGGGCGATGAGCCTTGGCAGGTGAAGTGGACCGTGAATGGCCACGACATCGATGCTCTCGATTCAGCCGAGCGGAACCGCTACCGAATATCTTCAGTCCTTGATGGACTGCAGATCCTGTGCATAGAGGAATGCAGTCGCAGGGATCACGGCGAATACTTGTGCTGTGTGTCGAATGCAAAAGGACAGGCTTCATCCGCGTGTTTCGTGGACGTAAACTTTGTGGAGGAACCATTGTTTGTGGGTCTGTACTGGTCTTGAGATGGTATCGTCACTTTCGCTGGTGATGGTGCATGCAGCTTGATGATGCTTTCGCTTCGCGGGATCATTGTTGAACGATTTTGTCTTTTTACTCTTTGGATCAATTTCAATCCTGTCTCTTTAATTCTCATTTGTGGTTTTGCGTTTTTTGGGATATGGGGTATCAGTTCTGCTTTCAAAGCATCCTTCAGTTTGGTGTTGATGGATTATATCTCGAGGCTGTGATTACTTTTTTAGTGCTGTACTGTGTAGTACATCTACTTGAAAAGCATCTTTTTTTCTGGTGTCGGTCAGTTACGATTCAGGGCTTTGGTTAATTTTTGGGCAAATGCTGTGCTATTAAGTCTTTCTGTTTGAATGCCTTATTCAATCTGGGGTTAATTACATAGGGTTAATTATATAGGATTAATTATAGGGTTATGTGGAGTTAATTATGTGGGGTTTATTATATAGGGTTAATTATATAGAATTAATTATAATTATTGGGCTAATTATGTTGGATTAATTATACAGCAATCATATAGTGGTAATTATATATATAGGGTTAATTATATATGGTTAATTATATGGGGTTATAGAACACCATCGTTTAGTTAAATTTTTGGGAAATAGTGAACCTTGCTATAACTTCTGCTTGAAAAACATCCTTTAATCTGGAGTGGATAGATTATATCTAAGGTATATAGTTTATTCTTTGGGATATGATGTATTTTGTATCAGCTCTGCTTGAAAAGGCCTTCAAACTTGTGTGGGCTCAGGTTAATTTGTGTCAGTGTTGTATTTTTTCCTGCTCTTGCCACACATCTTTCAAGTTTATGCTGATAAATAATATCGCTGAGTGTTGGTTAATTTCACAATGAATAATTGATTGTACTATTAACACATTTCCTGATCATAACATTTCTCTTTGAACAATCATGTCTGGTGGCTTTGGTTAATATCTAGAAATGGACTTTTCTTCATTCTCTCTATTGCTTCGATTATTTCAATCATCTTCCGTATCAATTCTTCAATCTTTTATTGATCAATTATGTCCTAAAGCTTTGTTAATTTCTTGGCTGTGGCTCTGGAATTCACTCTCGGTTCCTGTTCCAGTTCCAGTTCTCTGTTCCAGTTCAGGGTCTCTGTTCCAGTTCTCTGTTCCAGTTCAAGTTCTCTGTTCTAGTTCAAGTTCTCTGTTCTAGTTCAAGTTCTCTGTTCCAGCTCATGTTCTCGGTTCTAGTTCAAGTTCTCTGTTCTAGTTCAAGTTCTCTGTTCCAGCTCATGTTCTCTGTTCTAGTTCAAGTTCTCTGTTCCAGCTCATGTTCTCTGTTCTAGTTCAAGTTCTCTGTTCTAGTTCAAGTTCTCTGTTCCAGTTCAAGGTCTCTGTTCAGTTCAAGTTCTCTGTAGTTGTTCAGCTGTTGGATAAACTTAATTGTAATTGATATCCCCTTAGTGTGATGGATGATCTGTGATAAGGTGCAGAGAAACTATATCTTTTGACTCTGCTGAAGTATAATTAATCTGAATTGACTTTCAATGAAGCAGTTATGATTTGGTCTTGTGTTGAACACATTTTGTAGCTCTGGCTGTTCTTTCTTGGTGTCAGTCTTTTCTGATTTTTTCATTACTGGTGCTATTTGAATATTTACAGCTTTGTGCTGTTAACTGTTTTGGTTACTTGTTCCTTTATGCTCCGATTCGTTAAGTGATGGCTTGGCTTTTCCTGTTGCACCCTGTATCATTCTGATTATTGTAGTAATTTGTAGAAACAGCTTTGAATCATATTGATTGCAAGTCCATATCTAAGTTTTCCTTTTTGCTTAGCGAATCATCCGAACTGTTGATTGAAGTCCTGATTAGTTTTGCTTGGTTATTATTCCAGTTATATATGTGTCTCTACACATTTGTCTGGTGCCTCTTAGGAATCTCTCAGAGGTGCGGAGGAATAGCTGTCTATCATACCATAACCGAGAATTCATAAAGCGCCTCTTACAGTAGGCTACAGCGTGACAGCCCAGAGGGAATAAGAAAGTCTTAGAGCAGCGGAGAGATGACGATGGGACCCCAACCAAGATGTAGTTTTCCTCTTTCCGTTAGGCTAGGTCTAGTTCTACTGTTCGCTGGAGGCATAACTTTTCTTTACTCTTTGGAAGGAGAATTATCAATTACACTGCTGTCTTTGTCACCGTTTCGTCTCTGTTGCAGTCGAAACTGCCGAAAGTTGGCACACCGAGTCGCTGGAACCTAAGTCTGCGGCTAGAGCTCATTAATCTCTCTCTCCTCTTCAGTTTCCTGCATGTCAGTGAGGGTCACTGACCTTTCTGAGTGGCGCTTTATGAATTTTTGATTACTATTACAATTATATTTCTATTGTGTTGAAGTTATTTTGTTGGATTTTCTTTTTACCAGTTGAAAAAGAGCCGTTAGAAGCTAAAAGTGCTTGGTCGAAACAGGACGAATCAACCGTTCATTCAGACAGTATCTCCTCCTTTAAAGAACGATTCCTAACTGAGGAGGAACGTGAGGAACCATGGGCCAAAGAATATTCTGGTGCTTCCAAGGTTGATGAGGAGGAATATGAAGCCAAGTTGGAACCAATTGCTGAAAGACCCTTTGAAGAGCATTCAGGTGAGTCTATCACGCCTTTAGCATCGCTTGATGACGTTACAGGTGAACGCAGGTGTGAGGAGACCTGGATGACTGAAACAGCACCTTGCTATGTGCCTGAATATTTTGATGCCATTGAGGGTGGACATGTGGCTGTATCGAATGATGAAGTTGTATTCCTTGAAGATCTACCTGATCAGGTGGCTGGTCCAGTAATTTGCCATGATGTGGGTACCAGTGAAGATTCAGAAATGAAGGCACAGGTGATGGAAAGTCGCTCTTCGGAACTGGTACTGTCTGTTGACTCGAACTTGACTTCAGAAGTTGAATCCTGCGATCAGCACGGCGATGGTGGAGCACATTCTCCGACAATGGCGGAAAGTGTGAGTCCATCGGAAATTCCGAACCAGCTCTCTAAGGTGGAGATTCTACATCCGAGTCAACCATTCCATGTGGCGGTCACTTCTTCTGGTGATGTGGAAGAGCAAGCTGATCTTTTGAAGGTTGCACAGTTGGATGTTGATGACGGTCTTGCAAAAGGAAGAATCTCTGAAGGTCACTCTTCGGAACTATTTCCGGAAGGTTACTCTATGGAACTGTTCCCATCTCATTCAGTCGATCTCGTTGAAGATATGGTAGATCAGTTGTCGGGCCAAGAGAGTTGTAAAGTTTTTGAAGTTGGAAGTGATGTCGTGCAGGTGCAAAAGCAACTGAGAGAAATTCAAACTACAGAATTGGTTCAATCTCATGTGCTAGATGTTCTTGATGATATAAAAGAGGTTGATGACCATACTATAAGCCCAGTTTCTGAAAGCGTGGACAATCTGTTGTTAGCCCAAAAGGAAATGCCATCAAGCCGTGTATCAGAACTGTTACAATCTCATGAATTTCCTGATCTTGAAGATATGATGGAAGAAAACATTGATTCCTGCCATGTTGCTGACGTGAATAACGAACTTATTGATGCACTTCAACATACTCAAGAAAGCCTTGTTTCAGAACTGGTGCCTTCTCATATGATTGGTAATCTTGTGGATGTAAAGGAAGAGACCATCGGCACTTGTCAAATTGGTGAAGTTCAGCACGATCTCACTGAATATACACCGGAAAGTTTTATGGAAGAAGGGGTTGTTAATTGCCAGATTTGTGAGGTCAGTGATGACCTTGCTAACGGAGAGAGACAGAGGCAAGAAAACTTTGCTTTGGAGCAACTACTTTCTCATGAAATGACTGCTTTAGCTGATATTGAAGAGGAACTTGGTGACTCCTGCCAGGTCTATGAAATCATTGACAATCTTTTAAAGGGAAACACAGAAAAGGAAGAAAATTTTGCATCAGAACTGTTGTCCTCTCACGAATGTTCCGATCTCAAAGATAAGGAGGAAGAAGCCACTGGTATCTGCAACATTGGTGAAGTCAATATCAATGTTGCTAAAGCTCATCAACATACTAAAGAAAGTTTCATTTCAGAACTGGTGGCTTCTCATGCAGTTGACCACCTCAAAGAAGATGAAGTATTGCCAGATGCTTCCCAAGAGGTGTGTCCGATTCGTGACGTTGACAACGATCTCCTAAAAGCAGAGGAAATGATGGGAGAGAGTCTTGTTGGGGAAACGGTTGCACCGGTGGACAGTGTTGATTCTGTAGTAGAACTTCCAGGAGACAGATTTGAGGCGATGGAGGGAATTGCGATGATGGCTACTGCGTTTTCTGCCTCTCAGTCTGAATCAGCTGATATTTCCAGGAGCGTTCAAGAGACGGAAAAAGAGCAAATGGAAGAAACTGACATTGTTCCGTTTTCAAGCATCAGTGAGGTTAAAACATCAGATATGAGAATCGCAGATGTGAAGAATGACCAATCCTTTGGACCCAGCTGTGACACTGAAGGTGTAAGTACAGAAGAGCTACTGTGGGGCAGAGTTGAAGGGTCGAAGGGTGTGCGAATCCGAGAGAGGGATGATGCTGGAGAACTTAGCTTCGACGATGGCGATTTTGAGGTTGTGGAGGCTGTGGAAACAATACATCCAGATGAAGAAGAAGAAGGAGAGATTGTCTATGGTGAGGGTTTGACCACGTTGAGTACATCGGTGGAGTCGTGCGAGAAGAATTTCCTAGTGAATCCTGCAGAGCAAGGAGAAGCAGACATGGACGCGGTTGAAAGAGATGAAGGTAATTACAGTAACCTCAGTGAATTTGTTGGAGGGGAGTCATTGTCGACAGTGGATCAAAGCATCGTGGCGATTGAGGATGTTTACCTTAGTGACGATAAACTGGAAAACATTTCTGTGGAACAGCAACTGAAGAAACAAGAAATGGAAGAATCAGTCAAACGTGACGATCTTGTAACAGTGAATCCTGATGATGTAAGTGATGGTACACTGAAACCTGATGAAAGGGAAGAATTAGTCGAGCGTGACGGGCATTTCTCTGTAAATCTGGATGCTGGTAGAACTGAAATGAAGACTGTTTGCAGTGTTGAAGTGAACAGGTCTCCAAGCTGTGACGTTCAAGCTCCGGACCATGGTAGTGACGCGATACTGTCTACAGAGGCGAAAGGTATCTATACGCATGCTGCAGAGATGATGTCGTGCATGCATGCGATATTGGAAATCACCAATGCGTGATGAAATATGGCTTTCGGTTCATCTTTTCGTCAGATGCACTGCTGCCTGCACTAACTCTTCTTAAGATTTATAGTTGTAAATTAACAGTCAACTTATTGAGCACTCGCTTCGTTATTTCGGCTGCATTTGGAAAATGGCTTCTTTCGATGTACGCGAATGAATACTTAACTCTTTGTAGATTTTGCCTGTCGATAGCCTGGACTAATCTATAGTTTATGCGTAACGTGGTTAGAATCTAACATTTGACTATGGTTATGCACAGATATTTGCAGGTTGGAGATTATGGCTAAAATCAGTGGGGTAAGACAAAGGTAGCAGGAAAATAAATGGGGAAAATTGTCCCAATGGGGATTGTTGGAACCAGTGAGGGGAAGTTCCCCTCCCCCACCTACAGGCACCAATGTCTAATCCCCTTGTTGCTATGAGCACCGAATTTCTTACGTTAAATATTTTGTTGAAATTGTAATTGTATTTTTGTTATTGTTATTACGGCAATTTATATAGCATCGTTGGTAGCAAGCTACTTATAGGATGCTTTACAAAACTGTCTCAGCACAATTGATGGTATAGAAATGCTTGTAACAGTTTTGTAAGCATTCGCTTGATAAATTCTGCTATATAAATAAATAAATGATCGATTATTTATTTATTTATTTATAAGTATGTATGCATGTGTAAATACTGCAGGCTATAGTTGTGTATAAATGTTTATTAATGAGATCATTTGTGATTATTCTCTATGAGATACCTTCATTTGTTGTTGAGAAGCATTCTGTCAATGTCCACATACATACGTGCATATGTGGGGCGTGGTGTAGGGGTATGTTCGGTGCCTTGCAGCCGAAGGGTTGCGGGTTAGAATCCACCTCAAGCCGTCGCGTAGGGACCCTGGGCAAGTCCTTCACTCGCAATTGCTCATGCACTTCGGCGTGAAACTCCGACTCAGTGTCCGCGCTGTAGTCGGGAGCGCCTCTCAGTAGAAATCTTGAAGGGGCGCTATAACAAGTGTTCATACATACATACATGTACATGTACTTACATACATGCATGCCTAAAAACACACTTGTCCCGTGCATACAAATATGCTTACATGTACTTTTATACATTCGTGCATACATACATTCCTGCATACATATATACATACAAACATGCATGCATACTTGCGTATGCACATAATATGTTGTTAATGTTCAGTTATGTCATTCATGTTTTTAAGAATAACTTGTGCATGTTCGATAACTGATACTGTGCAATATTTGGAGCTGTACATGTCAATCTAACTACTTATTTGATCATAATTTATTTATAAATAGTTTATTTATCTACAAGTATTTTAGCAGCATGTTTAGAATATGATGTATTTCTAGTGGCATGTGTATGGTAGAAACATTAGTTAATTAAATAAATTATTTATTTACCTAATAGCCCTGTTAGCACTGTGTGTTAGTAATTCTTCAAGTGAGGTACTACATATTTATTGGACTGAGCAACGGATTGTAGTTTCAGGACACTTCTCCATGAAGATTTACCCTACTTTACATACATTATGGAGTGCTCGATAGGGTAGTGGTTAGAGTGTTGGACTGTCAGTTGAGAGGTCGGAGGTTCAAATCCCTCGGGGCAGAAATTTGGTTTGAGATTTCTGCTCTGCCCACACCCCTAGCCAACTCAGCTATAATGAGTACACTATGATATTCTTTATTGAAACAATCCGGTTGACAAACCGCAACTGGTTACAGTGTACAGTTATGCAATTGAAACAATTCACAAGAACACAAATGACAGAAGACATAAATCTTAACTACTAACAGAACAGACAGCCTGCAATACACTGCGCTAATAGCAGCCTACAGAGCATGTCCGCCTACGGGATCGATCTCGGTACCTCTCGCTCTCTATGCCAGTGTGTTATCCAATGCGCTATCGACCCCTTGACTGTGCATTGTCAGTGCCACAGTGGGAAGATGAGACGGTGAAGGAGAGGACCGGCCACATGCCCTCATATGCTAAGGCTAAGAAATGAAGTCGCTAACACTTCATACCCATGACTGCCTCAGGGCTAGCTTAAGGGACTGCTCTTCTCTTCTTCTACATTCATACCTTAATATTTTGCATTAAATTTACATAACGCTTTGCTAAGCACTTCCTAGCAACTGGGCTATATAAATGTACAGTGACACTGCATTTAATCTGTTAGGTAGCACACTTGGTGTGTAATCCAACGTTTGTGGGTTTGACCCTGCTCCATGTGACAACACTGAAGAAGTTGCTCATACCTCATATCGTCGTATCTAAAGTGCAATAAATGAGTAAAATGTTTAAATTGCGATTTGTAAATGAGTAATCAAATTTACTGAATAATTATTGAAATATGATTAAATTTCTCGTCAATTCAGAGACTGGGAATGTTGAAAGTGATGAACCAAAATATGGAGTCGAAGACGAAAGACGGGAGAAGAAGCTGAAGTCCACAGTCACTGAGGAGGTCACCATCACAGGTTTGGCTATATGCACTGCTTGGTATTCTATGGTCCCTCTGTCTGGAATGGTCTCCCGTTAGAAGAGATACGCCTGTTACGTAGGAATGATTCGTCTACGTTCTACAGGCAGAGCTTCTCATTTGAAAGTAGAAGGCGATTTGAGAATCGATCGCGCTGTATTGAGGAGGCGATCGACGCGCGGTCGACAACGTAAGCTTTTGTGTACAGTGTATTTTGTTCATCGTATTCGCATAGCTGCATATTATATGGTTGTCCATTAACTGCTAGAGTATACTGAACACTTATTAACCGTCGATAAGCCTCCTGTGCTTGACGATGCAATGTTGTATCGATCCTAGCCTGAACTTTCAAAAGTAATGTAAATTAGATAAATAAAATAATGGTCTGGCTCCAGGTTTCCTCTTGGAGTCTAGCTCATCGAGCGTGATCAATTTACTGATCGACCAGACCTTTGCTAGGCGATCGACCAAGGAGATCGATTGATCGATCGCCTCAAATGAGAAGCTCTGTCTACAGGCTCCTAAAGACTTATAATTATATATCACCATGGTTGGACTGGGAGCATGTCTAAAGTCGAGCAGAAAACGTTTCCTGAACTGTTGAAGATAGTATGTCCGGTGGCAGATTGTTTCACAGAGACGGACCCACATTTGAAGTCGCCAACACTTTCTTTGGCTTAAAGATTAAATTTGACTTGAACTTGGACCTGACCTATATAGCTTTCATGGGAAATCAATTGTTATGTGTTGATCAGCTGCATGTGTTTTGAAGTTTCATCTAACAGTTTGCGTTTGTGGTTGAAATTATGTTGAGTTTTGTGTTAATTAATATGTGTTCTTGACGGTTTCACCGGTAACAGTGTGGCAAATAACCAAATGATACTCAACTAAATGTCTAGAAAATTCATTTAGGAATTGAACCCAGTCTATCGGAATTATATTCTATTTTCAGTGTTTCAGATATTTGTTTTTAAGTTAGGAAATTGTTTTGTGCATGTGTATGTACGTTGCATGGTTTGTTTTTTAATCCAGAAACTAACAAAATTCCTCAGGTCACTAAAGTGACAAAAACGGTCGAGTTCATGAAAACCGAATCATACAAATCGTCGACGATAGATGGCAGCCCTGTTCCAAAAACCTACACTAACGTTGAACACCGGGAAATAGAAGGCGATGATTTGCATAAACTGTTGGCCAGTAAACGTGATTCAAATGACGACAGAAGATTTAGCAATTCTTATGGAAAGTCCATTGCTGAACGGCCTTTCAGTGACTTCGAACGAAAAGGTGAAAGAGAAGAAGAGCATGCTGAACGTGATGATCACCATGAAGGTAATAGAATGGCTGAAGGTCCTTCGAGGATGGAAAGTGATAAGTTTGGGTTGTTTGATGATGTAAATTTTCGATGGAAATCACCCGATACGAAGAATACTTGGGTAGGTGAAGGGGTGACAGATTTCCGTAGTAGGAGGTCAGCAGAATTCGGAGAACCAGGTATGAAAAATGGTAAGCCCGGTGTTGCAGAGTCGCCAGGAAGTTGGAGGACTTTCGGCAATGAGGACAGTGGTAGAAGAGGTGGTATTGAAGTGGTTGAAAAGAGTGGAATATCGAGTGATGAGAATCAGGGAGTGGAATTGATGATCAAACCGGAGATGGTTCGCTACGAGGAAGATGAATTGATGGTGCCACGACCGCTTCCAGAAGACGTGGTCCTGCAGCAGGAGGTGGAACGGACCCTGAAGGTTCACGAGGTGGAAACGACTGACGAGATCACCGTGGAAACCAAAGTGACGCAGATTAAGACGATCAACATGCGTCTGTCGGAGGTCGGCGACATCTCTGTCACAGAAACGTCAGAGGTCAAGACAGACACCGACATGAAGGAGACGCGGAAGACCAAGGAACGAGACGAGATGATCATGTCCCACCGAATGCTAGATCAACCGTCGACTGAACCTCCAAGAAGGTCGCCACCCACTCCGCTCTTCTCAACGTCGCTTCCCACTCGCACGGAGCAGGCATCGCCATCCTCCTACTCGCCGAGGTTCTCCACAAGCACGGAAAAACTCCCGAGTGATCCGGTAGCACCCGAGTATCCGCGATTTTCCAAGGTGGCCTCATTCCCAGCTTTTGATGACATCGAAGATCGGTCGCTGTACATCGCGATGAGTTACTATGAACCGGAATCGGACGAAGTGATGTCGCTACACGAAGGAGAGAAGGTGGAAGTGCTGGATGATGTACGAGAGGATTGGTGGCTCGTGCGGAAGATGTTCGACAGTCGACAGGGGACTGTGCCGAGCCATTACCTCAGGGAGAAGGGCGACTATGACCGCTCCGTCGAACAGCACATCATGTCACATATTGGTCGCATCCCTTCGGAGTCAAGTAAGCTTCTTTGGTTGGGTCAAACACACAGTCTGTTGGGTTGGATCACAGAAGTTTCATATTATCCTCCAGTATTTCTCTCTCTCTATTGAACTCTATGTCTGTCTGTCGGTGTCTGTCTGTCGGTGTCTGTCTGTCGGTGTCTGTCTGTCTGTTTGTCTGTTTTCTGTCTGTCTGTTTTTCTGTCTGTCTGTGTCTGTCTGTCTCTGTGTCTTTCTCTCTGTTGTCTGTCTATGTGTCTGTCTGGCATTTGCCCCTCTTTCTATGTGTCTTCTTTCTTAGTGTTTCTTTTTATATTCCCTTGTCTGTCTCAGTTGCCGTCTATTGATCTCTCTAACCCTGTCTTCTTTCGTCCTCTTCGTTTCTCTTTAATCGCTGTCTTTCTCTGCCTACGCATTTCTTTCTTTCTTCCTACCTGTCTCTCTTTGTTCTAACTGTCGCTCTTTTTTGTCAGATTAAGTGCTGCAGAAGTCTTTCAATTTTATTAGACTTTAAGAAAATAGCATTACTCATATAACTGCATGCAAACTGTGTGCTTAGTTTGTTATTCACCTACCCATCCTCCCATCTATCCAACCACTCATCCATCCACCAATCATATAGGTGCATGCAAACTAAATGCATCGTTTGTAATGTGCATGCTAGTCGAAATTTTGTGACCAATTGCAGCTTGAATGTGGAAGGGTTAAGCCTCAGCAGAAATAGTGCTGTGTAGAAACCTCGCACCACACTAGTGTCTACTCAAATTAGGCATTGCTTTCAAGGGCGTGTCCAGCACCCACCCACCGGTCGGCCATCCATTATTGGTTACCCCAAACCCCTTTATCACTCCTCAGGCTTTGCATTCACAACTGATGTATCACCTTTTCAAGGAAGTCATACCCTGATCCATCTAAATCACCACCTTCCCAGTTTTGTCAGTCTAACTACGACCCATCATTACAGTTCCTCTGTCTCCTGGCTTCCGGATCTTGTCTCCATGAGTATCACTGGACAATCCTTTCTCTGGTCACTATGGTAACTGGATTGGGATCTCCACGGGACATCTCTGGACTGACTCCATGAAGCACTCGTGAATAAGCTGGTGCCCTGCGCTTAGATCAAGTGGCGCTTTATAAATTTGGAGATTACAGTTCTCTTCAATAAACTGGTACCCTTCCTCCCTGGGCTATGTAAAAAGTAGCACTTTAAAGAATTAGAGGTTTCTTGGATACAAAATTAATGCCCTTTAAATTCTAATTCTCGCAATGACCAATGTGGAGGGGTGTTTTTCCTGGGCATTGCAAGGCCCAATTGCATCATAAAATTATTATTACGATAACTCGCAAGGGCAGATTCAAGTTAAATGCCGCTGTTAAATTCTGACTCTTGCAATAACCAATTTAGAGGAGGAGATGATTGGACTGCCGCAGTCAGCCGAAGTGGTTCGACCATTGCGCAGTGCCATAAGCCGCGATGGAGAACCAGTACGATTTGAGTGCTCGATCATCGGCAATCCAAGGCCGAACATCGTCTGGTTCCACAACATGAAGGTCATCCGACCGTCACCGGAATTCCTTCAGTTCTATGACACGGATAATGTCTGCTCCTTGGCGCTGAGGGAGGCTTTCCCCGAGGACACGGGACTGTACACTGTCGTCGCTAAGAATGCCCATGGGGTTGCAACCTGCTCAGCAGAGCTCACGGTTAAGGAGAACGAACAAATGAAAGGTAGCCGTTTTGTGCTCAGTTTGTTTATTTTATTGCACTTGAGGGAGATATGCAGGAAAGACTTGTGTGGGGTCCTTGTACAGAGTCTGTTCTGCACACTGAAACCCATAATTGTTGGGACTACAGACCCACTGAGCTCTGGAATAGACCCCTGTACCATTGTAATGTAATGTGAAGTAATGTAACTTAACATGTTTGCTGCCCTTTCACAAGTTCTCAAAATGAGGGTAGAGCTTGTTGAGAACAAGTGGTTCATTAGTGAGTGCAGCTGCCAAATTTTCTGCAGAAAAATGCTGGCTAGATTTGTGATTAAATTGTTTTTGCTATGTTAGCATGTCTGTGTTAACTCATAGTTTCATGTTTGCATGTTACTTTTGACTAATACATACATTCTGTGTTTGGCAAACTGCTCGGTCATTTTGGTACTTTACTGCAATACTCTTATTGTTTCTTATACCAGGACAGTCTTCGGTTCTTGGCTTTCTGGGTGTCCGGTCCAAGGAATTTTCTGCCCAGTTCTGTTATTTCTGTAATGACATATGGGTCTACACTTGAGACTCTTTTGGTTCAACTTGCTTATCCATCACTGCTGCCTGACTTCAGTTTTCCCTGAGCTTTCAAATTTGACTGGCCTTCAGTTTGTACTTGTGTTCTCTTTCACGTGAAGCTACCACTGACCAGCCCCTAGTACGTTATGATTACGCAGCCATGGAAAGAATGAGGGTAGATTAGATAGACTGGCGTTTGTACAGCGTCTTTTGAGAGCCTTGCATTTGAACGCAAATGCTGGTAGAACACATGAAACGATGTGGCTGTGTAAACAAGTGTCTTATCTGTTCTGTTACCTACTTACCAGTCTTTGATCCAGCTTAAGAACAGGTGGTCTTTTTAGTGCAAACGCATTGCAGCATAATGCTTGATATGGATCATGTTCTGATATACCTGCTGATGATTGACACTGTTGATTGGCACCAATTGACTGCTGATGATTGACACTGAAAATAGCACTTTCACATGCTATCCTCATTCCCCCTCTTCCCCTCAGCTCCATCACCATTTGATACCTGTTCGTCGATATGTCTTGTAACATGTAACTTGGTTTCGATAAAAAGTTTTGAACTAAATTAAGTAATTAAATGATTAAATAATTAACTGATAAATACCGTCTGCAGTGGGTCCATTGTATTTCGGTTTTTAATAAAATTTTGGGGATCTTGCAGCTCAAGATAAGGATAGGAAGGCAAGCAGTGGTGATCCACCGACGATTGTCGAGAGACCAAAGGCACAAGTGGTCGACGAAGGAGAAAGGGTCAGCTTCCGGTGCAAACTCACAGCTCAACCAAAGCCAGAGGTCAGACCCTTCACTGTTTGCATTGTTGTCATCGCTATCATCTGCATTGTTGTAGTCGTTGTCATTAATCGTTTCGTCAGCATCACCAACTTTGTTGTAATCGTCATCACGATCATCATTGTCTAGCTTTCTACTGTCTTATTCTTATGTCCTTGTCAGCATCATTGTCATTGTCATTGTCATCATTATCATCGTCATCATCATCGTCATCAATACCAATACCTTTGAAGGTTCTTCAACACTTTATATCAATACTAGATCCTTACATATCTACATGAGTAGATACATAAATCATCATCATAATCATCATCATAGTCATCATCATCATTTTTGTCATCTTCATCATCTTTTTCTTCATAGATCATTTGAACCAAAATCAGCTGCAAGCTATTTCTGATCTAATTTTTATTATCATTTGTTTCTTTCGTTCATGATCGTCTGAACGTAAAGATTATCTGGAAGAAGGATGAAGTCGAGATCGAATCAAAGAATGGCTTTAAGATCGAGACTGTGATCGAAGGAAATACGATCCTTACGACTCTGACGATCGATCAAGTTAAGACTTCCGATGCTGGGAGATTCCAGATCGTGGCGGAAAACGAATTTGGAGTTGTGGATTCGATCATATCTCTGATCGTCAAAGGCAGAGCAGATGCCACAAAGGTTGTCGATCTGAAGGCTGGATTGAAGAAGTCGATAGTCGAGTATGTCATTAGTTTCTAATCCGATATCATCCAATGGTGAATTGGATTTTAGCATTAGATTTGTTACTATTTTTTACTAAGGAAGTCAACAGTCAAATTCGTATCACATTGTATTTGAACTGTTCATTCATGCATAAAGGTAAAGTAATTGTTTGAATTGTGTTTGAAGATTCATTTAAACTGTGTCTGGGAACTCATTGGTTGGTTGAATGCCATTAATAATTAATTCATTACAGCACAATAATTATTCACTGACGCTAGTAATTATTTGCCAGCATAGAAATTTGGTTTGAGATTTCTGCTCCACCTGCACCCCCTAGTCAACTCAGCTATGATGAGTACATTGACCGTACACTATCGATGGGAAGATGAGACGGCGAGGGAGAGGACTGCCCATCCGCTCTCACATGCTGAGGCTAAGAAAATGAAGTCGTTAACACTTCATACCAATGGCTGCCTCAGGGCTATCTTAAGGGACTACTGTTCTTCTTCTGGCAATTATTCATGAAAGGCAAGTAGGTACTCCTTAATGCTAATTCATTAGCCTATTCATCAGCGGTTATTAATTATTAATTAATTCGTTAATGTACATTATAGTTGTTGAGTACCGATATTTGTATTTTTTCCAGGAAAGACGTTCCTGAGAAGGTAGGCTTTTGACGGTGGACATTACAGGAGAAAAGGCTCTATATAAATGAGCTTAGAACAGCATTAAGATGCAGTTCCTTTCCTTTACTTTTAATTTGTTATCTTTTTTATCTTATTAATTTCCTAGTAGTAATTGTTTTCGATGATTTCGTCTTTAGTTTTTGTAAAGGGTATTTTAAGTAAGCATCGAAAGACAGAGATATACATATAATAATGAGTCATAACCTTACGTTACTTTATCTTACCATTCTATTGGTCTTTTACTTCCTGCATATCTAGATATTGTCAGTTGCATGTTTATATATATATATATATATATATATATATATATATATTATATATATATATATATAGTGTATCTCTGGCATTAAATTATAAGTCTTGTTTGCATGCATCATTAGTATTCTAGTAAGGTTGAGATAGAAATGGCACGGTTTTTTATATAGATGGCAAACAACGTGTTGATGTCATCTATTGTGACCATTTAAGTTGTTCAGTTCGATTGTTGTGGCTAGTTTGTGTTCTATTTTGTTTGCTACTTTTTTGTTGACTATTTTTGTTGATTGTTTTTGTGTGCTATTCAGTTTACCTTTTGTTAGTATTTTTCATGCACTGACAATCTAGTGAGCTCTGTTTATGGGGTTCGAATCCTGCGGAGCTATTTAAAACTGGGTAATATAGTTGTACTCTTGTTGGATTGCTTCTCTTGTTATGCTTGTGTGCAGTGAAAATATCCTTTAACCCCAGGACTGTTTTTGGAAGGTGCATGTAATAAATTGCCTTACAAGAACGAGAAGTCGTGAGGAGTGAGGACTAACAAGACATAACAACATAACATAAATAACATGACATAAGATAACATAAAATCACACCATAGCAGTGTGTACAACAGTGTAAAAGCATAACGCGATATACTCTGCTTAACAGAGGCAGGTGTTAAAGTCACTTAATTTATTTCTAATGTGCCAACCTTTGACCACACGAATCTTGAAGATCTGTTTCGATTGTGGGCACAAAATCCTTTTCAGAGACCACTGACGCCAGACCAGGCCGACTTCCGTGGCCTCCTACGCAGTGGGTCTGTCAGACCAAGCCGTCCTCCACCTGGCCAGCCAGAAACTTCGACCGATGGCAACCAGCTGGATTTTCGAGGCCTGCTAAAGAAGGCGCCTACATTAAAGCAGAACGATCCGGGTGTTGTGACAAAGCATGCAGCGTCGGGGGTTTTGGGGGTACCCAGTCCGCTTGGCAGCTCAGAGAGCCTGCCAAGGGATGCCAGTGGTGATATTTTCTCTGGTTCACCCTATCGCTCTTACAGGCATGACGATGATTCACTAAGTGGAACCCTTGATTCAAAAGGTGGAACCATCGATTCACGAGGTGGAACCAGTGAATATACAGGTCTGGCTTCTAAGAGTCCATTTGAAAGTCCAGTTTCCAAAGGTGTGAGCGAAAACACGGAACTTCCAAGTTCAACTCCAAAGGGTCCAAGCGGAGCTTCGACGGGAAAAAAGTTCTCGCTTTCGTCGTCAAAGAGTGAGGTGTGGAATTTTTATTCTTTGTCAAGTTAAGGTAGGGCACTGTTTAGAATACACATATCCTTGTGAACGTACACACAGGCATGTCAATGATTCACTAAGTGGAACCCTTGATTCAAAAGGTGGAACCGTCTATTCACGAGGTGGAAACACCGAGCATGCACACTTAGGACTATTCATAATAACATGCCTATACACACACATTCATACATACATGATACATACATGACTGCTTACATGTTTGCATGGATGCATACATAGGACTATTGATACTAACATAATGTACATAAACATACATACATGCATACGCATATGGCTTTTTTAAAGGAATTTTTGGAACTGCACAACGCCTTAAAAACATAAACTGTTCCAAATCGGATGACAATGAACATTTTAAACTATTTTTAACTGCACAAAAATACTTTTACAGTTGCACAAATTCATTTAGGACTGCCCTTTTTGTGTAGAATTGCACACTGAATAAAGCCCTGCATATATTTATATTTATGTAGAGACTTACATATAGTGACACATACATATTTAGTTTAAGTTTGTCCACAGTGACTGCTTTCAGAACCTCAACCCTGCATGCTGCACAATATAGTAGGTCACAGGAAGTCCTTATGGTTATCATGCATGTTGTGTAGTTTCACGTTATTTGCTTTTAGAAATTTATTTCGTTTGGGTTTGTTGTGTTTGATTTTGAGTAATTAATTAGTTGCCTGCTAGTTAATTTTTACTGGTTATTATGATCTGCCTTCACTGTGGTTTTTTTAATTGACCTAAAAATGTTTACTTGGTTGCACATGTGTATGTATTTGTATATATCTATGCATGTTATGTGTGTATGTATGTATTTATTTGAATGTATGTATGTTTAATGTATGTATGTGTTTATGATCTAGGTAGGTATGTGAGTCTGTTTGTATTTATGTATGCATGATATATGTATGTGTGCATGTATGTATGTATGTTTGTGTGTGTATGTATGTATGTATGCATGTATGTATGTATGTATTTATGTATGTGTGTATGTCTATTTATATGTATGTGTTAGGGTGGTCCAAAAACACAAAGTGTCTCAGAGTTGCCCTCCACAACCCTGCTTTTGTTCTATGGTAGCCAACTATTATCTCTACCAAATTTGAGAGAGATTGATGAGTATTTAGAGGTCGCTCAAGGTCAGGGTATTTTCACCATGTTAAGCATGAAATCGGTAATCTGCACTAAGAACAGAAAACAGAATTTCAGTTGAATTAAAACATATAGTGCAGCAATGAAAATAAGAAAAGGTTCCAAAATGATCAATTTTGCTATGGAAACACTGGAACTTTTCTTGAGTAACACATTCTATGTCCTCTGTCATCTTCATCAGCGTGACCTTAGAGCAGGATGCATAGGTGTTCCTGCAGCGTTTCGCGAGCTGAAGAAGGAACTGCTGCTCTTCATTCTTTGTCAACGATTAACTCTACTGCTGCATCAAACCAATGGCTCTCCCAGTAGAGTCGTTCATAACTGTCATGACTGACGCTGCCTGGTAGGAGTACTACTACTACTATTCCTTTATTTCAAAAACTCGTTGACACAAACGCAACAAGATTACAAAATCAACAGTTTAGATATCGATTAGACAAACAAATAATAGTCAAATAGGTAAGAGGGTTAGGAATGTATTAGTGACTGAGACCTATTGCTAAAGAAAATGATTGTTTAGCCAATACACCATAAAGTACTCTAGGTATAAAATTTCGATCATCCCTATCCGGCAGAGTGAAATCATGAGGCCGGGGTCGCAGATTATAATGACGAGTAATTATTGGTGGAAACAGTGAACGTAACACATGGAAATCGTTCCTTATCACTGCCTTTAGTAGACTGGCGTCAGCATCAGATACCAGCTGATCGATATCCGGTGAGTTAGGAGGAAGATATCCAGCATGCTTGATTCGATGCAGAAGTCTATCGAGTCGTTTTCGGTCTTCAGCTGTTGTAAGACCCCACCAGGCTGGAGCGGCGTAAGTCAATCGAGAGACGACAGTAGCCTCAGCAACCCGGCAGAGGACGCCACTGGGAAGACCATTAGACCTGAGTATTCTGAGAGCGTGTAAAGCTCCACTACAGGAGACAAGGACTTCCTCCACGTGATTGGTGGCTCGAAGGTCAGAAGTTATGGTTACACCTAGGATCTTAATGGTAGAAACACGTTCGAGTCCCTCCAACGCTTGAGGTGATCATCGCATCATTCCTTAGGATCCTTTACCAGGAAGCCTTGGGCCTTCTCTTTTCCATTCAAGTTCAGAATGTCAACGATGACAGTAGTTCTCTCTGTGATGGAAGATGCAATGCCAAGGGAGCTAAGGCCAAGGAAGCTGAGGGGTTCAGGAAGATGGTCGAGGCACTTCACATAATTGATGGACTGTGGAAGGTGGAGGTTTGTCACCATCAGATTTTTCACATCCACTACAATTCTGTTGTCAAACAAGGACAAGCTGACCAAAATTTTTGAAACGTACCAGATATGCCTACCGAATGTGGTCGAGGCAACCTTTGCCACTCTCATATTTAGATATTTACTAAGCTCCTCCAGTAGCAGTAGATCGTTGAGTGGTGCTCTTATAGGCAGAGGAGCTTCATGCCAGAACCGAAAATAGACGAGTCTCACAAAAAGTGCCAGCTCCTTTACACTGTGTTTCTCTTTGGCAGTTGGAAATAATAGCTGCTGGAAAAGAAATGTTTTAATGCTAAAGATAGCTTTCACCATCAAACGTGCATGATGGAATGCTCCTGGTGCCCGAAAGGAAACTCTTGCTCCCTTTGCACCACCCTGGAAGATCAAACTGAGTTTCAAGAATTCCTCGTAGTCTTCTCTCTGATGTGACCCTTCAAGAGCTGCCTTGCAGAATTTCACCATATTTCTTCTCGAAGAGCAAGTGTGTGCATCAAAGATGTCGTCGGAAGCCACTTCATTTGTCGCTTGGTCAATGCGTGGCCAGCTTTGCTGGAACCTCCAGAGCATAGTAACGGGAGACCCTACAGTAGGTCCAGATAAAGAGCCGAAACAGCAAGTGAAAGTTCCATGACATGATGGCGGCAAGCCATCAAGGTTAATTCTTGCTAATTCGAATTCTCAATAAAAGTGCAGGAACCATTCTTCAGGCGAGTATTGCTGGCAGTGATCAATGTCATAGACTATATACCACGAACTAGACTCCAAAGTCCGAAGACCCCAGTCAGCCAGAGTCCTCAGGCAGGCTTCAGCTTGTTCGTTACCAGTTCTGCAGCCAATTTTTGGATCTCCCAGTATATATCTCTTCCCTGTTACCTATGACTAGTACTGCAAGTCTGTCACCTGCTCCTCATGGTTCTTGTTGCATGATCGTCGGATGGAGCTTTTGTTGGGAGATGGGACCCAGATAGTTTTTTCTGTGCCTTCTCTATCAGCCAAACTTCAGCACTGCTTCTTGTCTTTGCCATTATTGTGTTATATATATATATAGATATATATATATAATATATATATATTCGTTTATTGAGAAAAACAATCTGACAAAAATGAGCTATGTCAAAAACTCTACAGTCAAATCTCTTCAATTCCTAATCTTCACCAATGTACTGATAAATCTGACTAAGTACAAAAGTTTACAGTTCTTAAAAACAATTAAAAAAATTCCAACATTTGCATTTTACTTCAAAGACTAGTTAATAATGTTAGATTGGTATTTCAAAACTTCAGTTTGAAACAACACTTCAAAAGTAAGTAAAAAAGCGGTTCAAATAATATGTTTTTGAGTAGATAACAGTCAATAATTTCCACTATGCCATGGTATTATCAAGAGAATGTTTGGCGACCTTGAGCGACCTCTAAAAATGCTCCAATCTGCTTCAGATTTGTTCTACATCTTACTTAGGAGAGGTAGAACAGATTTAAACTTGTGGAGCAAAGTTCTGATAAAGATGAAATTTTACCATTGTGTCGTGGACCACCCTAGTATGTGTGCATGCATGTGTGTATGATGTAGGAGTATCAGAGCATGGATACCTCACAGATTTTAAGGAAGTGCATTGGTGATGATGAACGTGATGATAAAGATATGAAGAAACTTAATAGGATAATGTATACTGACGATTAGAACAATAGGCACAATGGACTGCTGAGGATGGTTACTGTCTTGAGTCGTCATCGAGTTTTGATTGGTTTCTTTCAGAAGGGTCTCCATATCGTTGAGCATCCTCACGACCTGAGTGTGCGTGAAGGTGAGAGCGCATGTTTTGCATGTCGTGTGTCTCCGAGCATGCCGACGCCCGTTGTCAGTTGGTTTTTCCAGGGGAAACCCATTGCTAACAGCGAATTGTTCCGCATTGAACTAACCGACGATGGACGGACGTCGCTGGAGATTCCGCGGGTGGATGTGGACGACGCTGGAATGTACACCGTCCGTGTTTCCAACTCGTCTGGAATGGTAGAAGCACTGGCAATGCTCTATGTTGAAGGTAGTTGTCAGATGGTTGGGTAGATACATGAGGAAGATACCTATGCTTATTCAGATATGATCACCTAGGTATATGCAGTTTCAGTATTATCCGCAATGGGTTGAAACACTGGCTTTTTGCCACGCGAATAGTGTCCGGCTCTTGGTCATTCGCAGTTGTTGGTCTGAAGCTTTGGAATTCACTGACCAGTTCTGTGTCTTCGCCAGGTCTTTAGTGTCATTCATTATAAGCTTGCTTTCGATAATCAAGACGTGTCTTTCAGCTGAGCCACAATACAGAACAGTTATGGGTTCACGTGCATTCCATGCCTCTGCCTCCAAGTCGTGGAATCGACTGCCACTCTCTTTTTGTAGCTCAAATTATCTTCCTTTTTTCCAAAATCGGCTCAAAACTCACTATTTCTCCTTGGCTTTCAAGCACTTGGATATCTGACTGCATCTTTCACAGGCTGCTTTAGTTTTATTAAACGGGCGCTCTTCAGCCAAGCTATCCTTCAACCCCTTAACTTTTTAATGTACAAATGGATTAGCTTAATAAATAAGTAATTACTAAGTAGTATAATAAGTAGGTACTGACTGAGTAATATAATGAGTAAGTACTGACTGAATAGTATAATAAATAGGAATTTACTGAGTAGTATAATAAATAATCTCTAATTACTGAGTTGTATAATTAATTACTGTTTAGTATAATAAATAACTAATTACTGAGTAGTGAGTACCCTACTTTCTTATCAGACTGACTGGCTTATCCTGACTCATCAAGCCTTGCATTACGTGATATTGCATTGCCTGTGTGTTCTTCAGGTATTTGCAGTACCTGTGACTAACAGTTACTAATAGTTTGTCGTTGCTGTTGTGTGGTTTTTGCTACTAAACTGCATGTTTACTAAACAGTGTAATTCAGACTATTTTGTTTACTGTTTTGTTTCTCCTTTGAATTTCTTTGCAACAGTATTTGGTCAGATGAGGTGAGGTGAGGCGGGTAAAGAAGCAGGCCCGTGTGAGGTGAGGAATCAAGGTGCTTTGATACAAGGCTAAGGAGACAAAGTAAGAAAGCGAAGAGAGGTGACGCAAATTGGAGCAAGGTTAAGTAAGAATCAAGGCCAGTAAGAATCCCATGAAATGAAAACAGTTGAATCAAGATAAAATCAGAATTCTGCACAATGCTCTACTTGCAAGATTCAGAGGAAAAAGAAACAAAGGCTACGTTGTTGGACAGAAATGTAAATAGGACATAGCATCACTTGGACTGATACTAAGGGGAGCAATGGACTTGACAAATGACTGAGGACAATGGAGATCATTTACTCGTACCCATCGACGTCCATTGGCTGGCATCAGGAACTGATGAATATGATGATGATGATGATGATGATGATGATGATGATGATGATGATGATGATGATGATGATGATGATGATGATGATGATGATGATGATGATGATGATGATGATGATGATGATGATGATGATGATGATGATGATGATGATGATGATGATGATGATGATGATGACGACGACGACGACGACGACGACGACGATGGTGAAAGTAAGGCATTGCACAAACATGCATGCATACATGTAGGTACATGCATATATGCATACATACATCCGTAAATACATACATAAGTGCATGCATACATATGGAATTTAATCATTTGTGCATGTTCGTTCTAGAGCTGGGTGATGAAGAGGACGAAATAGCAGTGAAAGACGAAGAAGGAGAAGCAGAGGAAAGGTCATTGGGTGCACTGAAAAGACCTCCTTTACCAGGCAACCCAACCGAACTGTCAAAAGAGCCGTCATTTGGAGCACAAGAATTCAGGGAGCCAGTCCAGGACCAGCTGGAGTCATTAGCTGAGAACTATCCAGAACAATCTGTTGAACTTGAGACATCTATTAAGCATTTTGAAGAGCCAGTTGTTGAACTTGAGCCATCTGAGGAAATTGAGCCATCTACTAAGCCTTCTGAAGAGCCAGTTGTTGAACTTGAGCCATCTGAGGAACTTGAGCCATCTACTGAGTCTTTTGTAGAGCCAGCTGTTGAACTTGAGCCATCTATTGAGCCTTCTGAAGAGCCAGCTGCTGTTGAAATTGAGCCATCTGAGGAATTTGAGCCATCTACTGAGTCTGTTGCAGAGCCAGCTGTTGAACTTGAGCCATCTATTGAGCCTTCTGAAGAGCAAGTTGTTGAACATGAGTCATCTATTGAGCCTTCTGAAGAGCCAGTTGTCGAACTTGAGCCATCTGAGGAACTTGAGCCATCTACTGAGCATTTTGAAGAGCCAGCGGTTGAACTTGAGCCATCTACTGAGCATTTTGAAGAGCCAGTTGGTGAACTTGAGCCACCTGAGGAACTTGAGCCATCTGAAGAAGCATATCTAGAGCCAATTGGTGAGTTACTGGAAGTACTTGAGCCACCTGCTAAGCCTACTGCAGAGCCAATTGTCAAACTTGAGCTATCAGATGAGACAACTGCAGAACCATTTGTTGAGCTGGAGCCATCTGAGGAACTTGAACCATTTACTGAGGCAAGTGCTGATCCATTTGTAGAACTTGAGCCATCTGAGGAAGTTGAGCCATCCACAGAGCCACTAGTTAAAAATGAACCATCTGAAGAGACATCTGCAGAGCCGGTTGGTGAATTTGAGCCACCTGGGGAAGTTGAGCCAGTTGCAGAACCACTTATCAAACTTGAGCCGTCTGAAGAACGTGATCATTCTGCTGAGCCATCTGCAGAGCCATTTGTCAGACTTGAGCCATCTGAGGAACTTGAGCCATCTGCAAAGCCACTAGTCATACTTGAGCCATTTGAAGAATCTGAACCATCTGTTGCACCATCTGCAGAATCAGCCGTTGAACTTGAACCATCTGAGGAACTTGAGCCATCTGTTGAGCCTTCTGCAGAGCCAGAGAGCAGAGAACAGGTAACAAGAGCTGTAATGCAATTTCTTTCACTCTTTTATAATGTAAATTTTGTTTTTACTGGCATTTCTCATTCTTGATTAGCAATGAGTTATAGGTATTTGCCTTTTACAGACATCAGATAAGCACATACATGTAAATATGGATACAACTCACAATTTACCTTCAAAGTGACTGTTACCTGAACCCTGGTACAATTTATAATTTCGCTGTGATGTCTTCAGCTTAGATTGGATAAGACTTATGTTTTTATCATCTCTTAAGTCTTGCTTAGTCTGGTTTGATTAGATAGATTAGAAGACGAAGAAGAAGAGCAGTCCCTTAAGCTAACGCTGAGGCAGCGTATGAAGTATGAAGGGTTATTGACTTTATTTTCTTAGTCTCGGCATACGATACCGGGTGACCAGTCCTCTCGCTCACTGTCTCATTTTCCCACCAACAGTGTACAGTCAGTGTACTCATCATAACTGAGTTGGCGCGGGCGTAGGTGGGGCAGAAGTGCCGAACCAAATTTCTGCCCTGGCTTGGATTTGAACCCCGGACCTCTCAATTGACAGTCCAGCATGATAGCTACTGCACTATCGGGCACCCCTTGATTAGATTAAGTAAGACTGATATCTCCTCTCTAATTCTTCAGATTAGATTAGATTTGACTGATATCAAGTGTTTTTCTTGTTGTTGAAGACGGAGTGTTTCTTGCCGGTGTTGAAGCTTGACCTGGAAAACCAGAAAGATGTGGAACTGGGAGGTCGCTTGGAGCTGAGATGTCAGATATGTCCAACAGATGTAGTGGATTGTGTCTGGTACAAGGATGAAGTCCAGGTCACGGATGAACGATTTATGTAAGTCAGTGATTGATTTGTTATGTACTTATTACATTTTTTACGTGCTCAAAGTCAGGACGATTACACAGAGTTCATTTAGTAGGCACATACTGTCCATTCAAGATTTCTACTCAGAGACGCTCCCGACACAACCCGGTGGAAAAGGACAGACTTTAGGCTGTTATGAAATGTACGTATGTATGTATGAGCACTTGTTATAGCGCCCCTTCAAGATTTCTACTCAGAGGCGCTCCCGACTGCAGCGCGGACACTGAATCGGAGTTTCACGCCGAAGCGCATGAGCAATTGCGAGTGAAAGACTTGCCCAGGGTCCCTACGCGGCGGCTTGAGGTGGATTCGAACCCGCAACCCTCTGGCTGCAAGGCACCGAACATACCCCTACACCACCGCACCCCACAGAAAGATCACTGCATAACAGTGCCAACAAGCTACCATATAGACTACCATGTCACATGGTATGTATTCTGTAGTGAGGCAAAAGATGATGTATACATGTATGTATGTTTCAAGGCATTTAATATTGCACCATCAAGTACCTTGTGACACAGACACTATACAATAATCGGTTTATCTAAGACTCACCTTTTAAACATACACACATACATACATATACCATACATACATACATGCATGCATCTATACATACATGTATTTCCAGGTTCGTGCATCTATTTTAAGTAGGGCACTTGGCCATGGCTTCAGCTAAATTTGAGGGCATAGCTATTGGTTTAGCTGCAAACCCTGGTTAGACTTATGAAGTAAAAAACGTCTTCAAACAACTGGGAGGCTAAAACATAGATGCATTTTAATTAATTAATGATTCCCTACCTAATTAACTTCACTTCTTGTCTTCTTCTTGCAGTCAAACCATCGACAAAGATTTTGTGGTAAGCCTAACAGTCGACCAATGCCAAGCTGAAGACGCTGGCAATTACACCATTCGTGTGTTCAGCAATTCTGGTGAGATGTCATCTTCAACCGTTGTCAACGTCCATTCTTCGGGTCCAACTTTCAGTCAACCATTCAGCGACGTATCAGCCATTTTGGGGCAGTTTGCCACGTTTGAGACTTCCGTTACAGGACTTCCGCGACCAGAGATACACTGGTACCGAGACGAGGAGGAAATAGTAGAATCGGAGAAATATCGAATCAGTGACCTTGATGACAATTGTCGTGCTTCGTTAACCGTAACGAACGTCAGTGCAGACGATCTGTTGCACTTGTACACATGCAGAGCAGTCAGCGTGATTGGTGAAGCGCGAACTAGTGCAAAGATTGTCTTTGAAGGTTGGTTCATATTTCTCTGTTGTTTGTTGATGACAGTTTTCAAGCCTTCACTCACCTCTGGGACTTGCAGAAACATGTTACTCCGAGACTTTTATGAGAGTTTTTCGCCTTGTGTGTTTTAACCGCTGGAATGTTTCGTTCGGTATTGTTACACTTGATTAAGGCATGTTTTAAGTTATGTACTAACTCATGTTATTGATTGACGTTTTAAATGTACACAGATTTTAACACTTGTTAACGAGTTGTCGAGTTACTAACGCTTGTTGTAGGTTACCATTTTATGTGGATGTCTTATTTTGTCATTGCTTTTTGGTATCGTCTGTTTTTTAACGGCTAAGTAACAATAACCAGTGGAGGAGGTTTTCGAAAGTTGTTTTTAAAAATTTCACTAATATCTAATGCTGCTATGAACTTTTGCCTTGAGTGAGTTTATTCATTTATCCCAGCTTAATTAAGGTTTACTAACTTCTCGTATTCAGATGAATTTGTGTACATAATTAAGTGCCTAAAATGGATAAAACATTTAATTATTCATTTCTTTTGTTTCTTAAATTGGGACAATTCTTTGCATATAGGATTATTTGCTCTAATTTGTTTAAATCTGAAGAAAGATTAGTTTGCAATTATGACGAACTCTTGGCAGAAAATATAACTGCACAAATGTGCAATTGGTCGGATGGTTTAGTGGTGTTTTGACTTTAAAAAATGAGAATGTAATGCAACGAGCATTAGATAGAATTGACTTCAAATAACTTGAAGTATATTAGCAGCATTAATTTGTATGAAAAAATTTCATTAAAGTGAAATTTTCTATATTGTCACGACCAATTGTTTATTGATTTTGTGGTGAAATTCTATTACTAAATTGAGGCAATGCTGAATATGTCCACTGTTGGTTGAAACTGATAGAGATGGCAGGTTTGAAAGAACAATTTGCTGTGAATACAATGCTCTAGGAATTAAAACGAAATATTCAGAGAAGCCAGAAGCTAACCAGTTAGCTACTATGCACCCTATGTTTGAATTGCTGCAGATAATTTTGTTGCATTGTTAGCTGGAAATTTGTTGAAATTAGCTGTGAATTTGTTGAAATATTAGCTAGTACTTAGCCGGAAATACATTTGTGCAAATATTAGCCACTATGAACTCGATGTTTAAATAGCTGCGGAGAATAGCTGCACGTAAATTTGTTGCATAAGGTAACATCCATAAACATCTCTAACATTCACTGTCCTAAATACGACTGTTTGTTTGAATATTTCACAGCATGTTAGAATGTAAACGTTCAGATAAAACTGCTGCACATTAAAAGCGTGTTGTGTTAATCTATTTTGCATCTTTGTACAATGCACGGAATTGTTGAATTCATGAGGTTCATTAGCATTTAAGGAAGAACTACTCTGTTGAGTAGTTTTTTACAGTAAGTTAACAGTGTAATAGCAAAGCAGTTACTTCCATTTTGTTAAGTAGAAGTAATTGAGTTTACAATTTATGAATTATCAGTTCTAGATCAGGGTTTCCTTTGCAAAAAAGATGACAATCTGTTGTCTGAAAAGTTATTTGTTCATTTAGTTGGATTTCCAAACATTTTATGTCAAAGGTGACTGATGTTTTAATTACCAAACGTGGCAAATACCGTATCATAATTATCTTCTCTACATTATCGTACTCGTAAAACATTCTTCACACGGATGCTTTATACCTAAATTTATTTTTATCTATTTGATGAACTATGTACACCAAAATGCGGTTATCAGTTGGTTTTTCAATACAGAATATGCTTACTTACTTACTTACTCACTTTGCATTACTTAATATAACTTATCTTTGATAAACCTTACCTTTGAGTGTTAAAATCATTTAAATTGATGATGCTTTTTATGACTGAGTTTCTGTATGGCACTCATTCTTTGTTTCCTGAATCTTTACTCATTTTCTTGCTTCTGTTTTCAAGTTTCTGATAGGTTTTAATCTAAATGCTCACAATCTTCTACAAATAATTTCTATTAAGTTTTATTTGAAGTGTTTGCTTGTAACCATACTTGTGTGTTTTATTATTTTTAAATAAATTCTATTTTTATTGTGAAATGCTCACAATTTTACAACAGTAATTTTGTTTTAAATTCAGTTTTGAAATATCAAGTTGTGTAAATCATGTATTGTTTCATATTTTGTAAAAGTTTGCAATAAATTCTTTACATACTTAGTATGTGAAATTATGTTTGTTGGTATACAAAAGATGTCTTTAGTAAGTTTTAACACAAATTGTATGTTATCTGTTAAATGAATTTCCCAAATTTGTGGGCTGAATACTTCGTAGATGTGAATTTAATGTAGGATTTAGGAAATAATTTAGTATTCTTAGGCACAGATCTAATTTCATGCATCTATTTTGTAACCATCTACTCAGAATTTAGATTTGTCTAGCGGAATTTTGTAACTGTGTTCGCTTGTTAATTTGTTGATTAGAAGTTTAACGGACCTTGTAACAATGGTTTTCTAATTCTGTTTTCCTCATCATCCAAGTGACTAACAAAGGAATGTTAATTTCTGTTGTTTTCGCATGTCTTACCTTGTTTGTTGAAATGTTTGGTTTTGTAGTAAATCAGTTTGAATTTTGTGATTAAATTGAACTTTCCTATTGCACGCAGACTTTGTCATTACACCATTGCACTTACAGAGTTCTCATACTGTACTTTAGTAAATATTTTAGCATCTCTTTCAGATCTATACTAGCATTTACAGAAGATTTTAAGCATTGACCAAAGGTGCATGGAATATGCATAGGTAGAGTACGCAGCTCTAGGGCAGTGGATCTTGAAGCATGGTCCAGTGGTCCACAGACCAGTGGTCTACAAGCGTGAGCCAGATAGTCCACGGTAGCAAGTTGTGCACAATATTCCTGCATCATCTTAAATGACACTTGTGTTGTGACAGTTCAGGAAATACTCTGGTTTTCTAATCCTATGTTTATTCTATGGTATAAGTAACATCACTTCTTGTATCTTCATTGCCAACAAATTTACCTTGACGGTCACAATTATTCATCTATACTATAAGTCTGAAAGTTTGTCCTTCTGTTTATTTGTCCGAACAAAGGCTCGCGAACAGGAACGCTCTCGCGTTACGAAAATTTTTACAAAACGTTCCTTACACTAATTTCTAGGTCAACGTGACTATTCTCAACTCACAATTGACAGATTTTCAGTATTCAAACATTATGTCAACATTTCAAACTACTAAGCTGTAAAAGATAAAGGCAGCAACTGTTTACACATTGTGATAGAAGCTGCAAGGATTTGAAGGAATTTTGACTGAGGCACAAACATGACGACAACAATCAAACAATAGAATCTTAATTCCCCATTTATCAACCCTAGAAAGGTAGAGGGCAGAATTGGCCTGGTATTTTATCGAAGGTCCCCAATACAAATAGGCTACTAACCAACCAGTCTCAGATACATACCTCACGCACACGCCATACATACCTCACGCGTACATACCTCACATGTACATACCTGATGCATACATACCTCATGCACACATGCCTCATGCACACATACCTTATGCGTACCTACCTCGCATATATACCTCGTGCATACATACCTCACGTGTACATACCTCATGCGTATATACCTCATGCATGTATGTATGTATGAGTACTTGTTATGGCACCTCTTCAAGATTTCTACTCAGAGGTGCTCCCAACTACAGCACGAATCCGAGTTTCACACCGAAGCGCATGAGCAATTGTGAGTGAAGGACTTGCCCAGGGTCCCTACGCAGCGGCTTGAGGTGGATTCGAACCCGAAACCTTCCGACTGCAAGGCACCGAACATACCCCTACACCACCGCACCCTCATGCATACATACCTTACGCGTACATACCTCACGCATACATACCTCAGATAGCTCTTATCGCTAGTCTAGCCAATGCTTAAGCTCTGAAAGAAGAAGTTTCCTAATAATAATAATAATAATAATATTTATTCTTTAATGAAGCGCCTGACAAACGCACTGCGCTGTACATGTACATGTTATGACGATTAAACAATTCACAAGAACACAAATTACAGAAGACAAATCAACAAAGTTGCAGCCATGCAAGGCGCAAGCTCATTGTAGGCCTACTCTTGGCTGCCACCTAGGGAATGAAGGCTGAGCTAAACACAGGGGGCCTTACGGAGTCGAACCGAGTCTGTGAGCACTTCAGGCAAGAGTGTTATCCTCTATACTCTCCCCCTCCCATCATGGATGATGGTCAAGATCTCCAATGGTTATCTGACTCAGACACGTTGACACTGAACAATGAGTTCCTATTTGAGATGCTGTGAAACTTCTGGGTGCTTTACTGCAACACAAGTTCCAGACTTGCTTCTGTCTTCAGGGTAACCAGCTTCAATGGTAGATTAAGTTATTTATTAGATGACTTAGTAGATAACTTATTAGATAACTCAGCAGATAACTTATTAGATAACTTATTAGATGGCTTAGTAGATAACCGTAGATAAGTTATTAGATAATTTAGTAGATGACTTAGTAGATAGCTTAGTAGATAGCTTAGTTGATAACCTAGGAGATAACTTAGCAGATAACTTAGGAGATACCTGAATTGCACCCTCCTCCGTATCTCCACTTGCCCAGACTCCTTTGCACAGCAGCAGTAGATGCTTTACATCTTCTGAGATGTCTTTGGTTGCAGCTGCTGCTGAGCCACCGGTTGTCGTCCAAGGCCTGCGTGATGTTGAGGCCTTGGAAGACGGTCCAGCCAAGTTCCAGGCGAAAATCACCGGAGTTCCACTGCCAACAGTCATCTGGTAGGACGTCCTTCTTTTGTCCATTGCCATCTAAGGAATGATGATGACGATTGTAACAAAGATGACGAAGACTACTACGAGATACTATGACGTTGATGATTTTATGATGATGAGTTTGATATGATCATGATGATGATGATGATGATTAGCGTAGATGATGATTAGCATGATGATATTTGATAGTCAAATGATAAGACTATGATGATGATGATGACGTTGATGATTATGATGATGATGATGATGATGATGACGACGACGACGACGATGGTGGTGGTGATGATGATGATGATGATGATGATGATGATGGTGGTGGTGATGGTGATGATGATGATGATGATGATGATGATTAGCATGATATGCATGATGATGAATTTGATATGATGATGATGACGATGACAAGGATGATGACTCAGATGACGGCAACGTTGATAAAGTGATGAATATGACATATAGAGGATGATAATGATGGTCATTATCTTGATAATGATGATGATTGACTGGATGTCATCGAATTAGATTGTACGGGATTTGATTAGTTAGGCCTTACTTTGCAAGCAGAACCAGGTTTCCGATAACAGCAAATTTCACGGCGACGATATTGTTTCCTTCTCAGGTATCTATCTGGTACAGAGGTTGTAGACAGTGACTCTGTCTTGATTGACCACATCGAGAAGGATTCAGTGTTCAACCTAGCGTTGATCGGAAGCCTCAAGGGCAGAGCAGGAAAGGTCAAGGTCGTGGCAAGGAACAGCCAAGGAGAGGCATCTTCGGAGGCAGAGCTAACAGTGTTTGGACGGCGCCCAAAATTTGTTGAAATGCCAATCAAATGTACCATCTCAGAAGGTAAGCTGTGCTGCCTAAATATCACTGTGTATAATACTGTGGAAACAATTAAAAGAAGCTATATAAAATGCAGATACATACATAGGCCTATGCATACACACATACATACATACACCGCCTCATACTTCCATGGTTTGGCAAAGGAGTTTTGCTGTGATTGACCCATCCTCCTAGAATAAGTTGCCTAACAACCTGCGACATGATTTCCTTAGCCTCTCTTTGTCTCTTTTCTGCAAGCGCTTGAAGACCAATTTATTTGATTGTGATTTCATTGTATTCCGTCGGGAGCTCCTCTGAAGTGGCGCTATATAAACTTGAAATTACGATAACAATGAAGGCGCTGCCGAACTCACATGCATACTTGAAAGAGTACTTTGCTCTGGCATGTCACGGGTTTGCTTGGGCACTCAATAGATCTATGCAATTATGATTTTGATTTTCTGCTATTGCTGTTTGTTCTCAGGGAAGACAGCCATCTTCCGCTGTCGTCTGGATGGAGAACCAGTTCCAGTGGTCGAATGGTCGAGAGGAAAGCATCGCAAGGTCACAGGTTCGTATCGGACGAGGATTCGGTTTGACGAGACAACGCAGAGACATTCCGTGGAGATCGACAGCATCCGGAAAACAGATGCAGGCGAATACACTGCCACAGCGACGAACAAGTTTGGATCCTGTTTCTGCCAGGTTCCACTTGTCATCTGCAGCAGCAGCAAGCAGAAGGAAGAGGAGGAAGAGTGGAAGAGGATGCTGGAAAGGTATGATCACTTACTTCTGTCTTTAGACCTGAGTGGCATCAATGCAAGAGTGTAGAGTGTGATTTGACATATGATACACTAATCTAAACTAATCCTATTCGATCTTATTTATTCTGTTCGATTCAGGCTAATCACTACCTGTTCTATTCTTTTCTTTTCTGTTCTTTTGTATTCTATCCAAGCTAATTACATCCTATCCTATCCTATCAGTTCCGTTCTTGTCTATTGTGTTCTATTGTATTCTATTCAAGCTAATCACTACCTGTTCTGCTCTTTTATATTCTGTTCTGTTGTATTCTATTTGAGCTAATCACATCCTATCCTATTCTATTCTGTTCTAACGACTTCTGTTCTAGTGACTTTATAGTACAATTGTCATATTAGTGTAATGGTACTTTATATACCGTAATGTGCATTTGAAAGAAATTCTGTTTGAATACTCTTTCAGGTCAATATCGGCAGAGAGTTTTGAAAGTGATGATGCGCTGGCAACCAAACAGAAAGCTGTGGTAGGTTATGCAACTCAAGGATTCTGATCTAGTATGTTAAAGACAATACAATACAAATTATACAATACAATATTGCCGTCTCTTACTTTACTTTGTAGTTGTCCTGTTACAGTATATTTCACAATACCAGATCAATTTAACTTTTAATTGTCTTGGCTATGGTTTTACCATATATCTTTCATAACCATCTCTTGCTTTACTCTTCAGTTGTCCTATTACAACTGTCATATTGTCATTACCATGTCAATTTAACTCAGATTTCTTGCCATACTCTTACCTATGCATTGCCATCTCTACCTTCTAGCTGCCTTGCCATTGTCCTACAATATTTTTGTCATTGCTGGTGCCCTGTGCTTGACTTTCGAGTGCTGCTTTAGAAGTTCAGAGTTTACGATTACCTTGTTCTGTATAAACAGCCTTGCAATGGTCTTACAGAATCTTTACCATTATCTCACTCTTGTACTACCTGAGGTTACTAGGTTTTCATATCTTTTGTCCTGATGGAATTCACAAAACAATGGTCTTAGATTATCTCTATCTTACCTCGCTCTTGTACTGCTTGAGGTTATTGGTTTTCTTATCTTTTTCTCCAGATCGAATTCGAAAAACCTCTTCAGGACCTCGTTGTAACAGAGAACCAAGATGCCATCTTTGAGGTCTTTGTCACTGGCATTGGCATGCCCATGATCACCTGGTTTCTTGGGGATAGACAGATCACCCCAGATGATCAACATAGGATCATTTCTGAGGGTGGACTGAGTCGTCTGATCATTCAGTCTGTGAAACTTGGTGCTGACCAAGAGGTTCGATGCGTCTGCGGTGATGTCGAGACACGTGCCAAGCTCACCGTGGAAGGTATTCATTCATCTGTCTTCTTTATAATTTATTTTTGTTTTATTCTGAGGCACAAGGGGGTCCATGAGTTGTTGAGAGTCGTTACTCGAAGTCTGCTCAGCAGGCTTAAACCTTCAATTCTGCAATATGCACTACAGAATAGAGTGCTGGCATGTGTTTTGGCATAGTTTTTGATTAATGGTTGCTGCTTTTGTGTGAAATAGTTCAATGTTTTGTGTGAAGTTACTTGAATCGTTTTTGTGGCAAGTTGTTTGTTTCATGTGAAATGGTTTAAATTAAATCTTCTAGTGTGAAACAGTTGAATTAAACTGCTTGTTATTATTTGGTTTTGAGCTTTCATTTTTCCTATAAATCAAGGCATTTCTAGACAATTTTTTACTAAACCAAATACAGTGGTATTGTATTGCACATTAATAGAGAAACGGTTTTACTGTACTACTTTGTGTTCTCATTCACCTGCCGATCTGTTACTTCTCTCCGTCCACTACGCTCACTTGACCTTGCTTGTTTACTGTTTAACGACCACTGTGTGGTAACAAAGACCATAAGCGTCACCCTCCTCCTTTATCCAGGCTTGGGACTGGCACTGTCAGAAAGCGAGCAGTGGCGGAGTTGCTCACTTGACCGGCAAGATCTTTTTGTTCCATGAGCGAGGACTGCTATGGCCAAAACCAAAGCTTTTGCCTTCATTGGCCCTACTCCATGGAACCAGCACCTCCATTTACACGTTCCTCCGAATATACGCATGGTCCAATTGCCTTTTTTTGTTGTCTCAAGACCACTTTCCTTTCTTTGGGTCTCTTGCACTGGGAGCGCCTCTCATTGGTGAGCACTGTGAGAGGCACTTTACAAATGTATAGATACAATGCAATACAATATAAATGTTCAATTACTATAGTAATTATAATTATTATTAACTGTACTATTAATACTACTAAGTTGCAGTACAGTTTGTGTGCATGGTGTGAATTGGTTGAGCATGCTTCTTACTAACTGTTTCGATTCTATTTTCATTTTGTTTTACTTTTGCATGATCCCGTTTTCTGCATCATTGCATGTTTCCAGATAAACGAGAAATTGACGATGATTTCGCTGTGGACTTTGACCAAAATCTTGAGCTGTACCGCGAGATGCACCCAGCCAATGACTACAATTGTTCGTCCTTGGAGGCCAACATTTTCTCAGCAGAATCTAGCGCTAGCGATTCGTCTAAGAGTATTTTTGATTGTCAGAGCCCATTATTGTTTCCAAATGTAACTGAATCTTCCTGTGTGCTAATTTCTGTTTCACCTGCCCCAAAAGATGATAATATTTTCCACTTTCATGAAAGTCAAGGTTCTAACGTTACTGACGCCACCTATCTTGAAACTAATACTTGTTGTGAGACGTTGGAAAGACAGAGTCTAAGTGCTGCTAGTGACAATCTAGCAAATGAGGTGTTTACAAACAACGTGTCATCCGGTGATGACGAAACTTCTGTGATGATGAGTGGTGATTTACTACGTACAAGGAACCTGGAGAATCCGGAATTCGATGCGGAATCTAGTGTGACATTGCACAAAAACCAGCCACATTGCAAGTCGCTCCTTCATTTGTACCATTATTTTGAAACAATAGATAATGCAAGTGGTATCGCTGGAAAAGATGCAAGCAGGGATGCAGATTCAAGAGATACAGATGGTGCTCATATAGTTATGTCCAGGAATTCAGAAAGGACTGTTTGTAGTGAGACTAGCAAGTCTAGCGATTGGAGAGATACAGATTGCTCCAATATGGTGGAAACTTGTTGCAAATATCTTGAGGATGCCGATATGGTTGGTGATGTTGGAGTATCTCAGAATCAAAGTGGCTGATGACTGAACTATCGCAGGATGAATATGATGATAAGATGTATGAAATCGAAGTGGCTGATGGTTCTGAACTATCGCAGGAAGAATACGATGATAGGATAGATGAAATTGAACCACGTCATGAAAGGATTAGAGATGAAATCAAACTACTTGATGAAGCAACAGATAAAATCGAACCACTTGATTGTTATTTTGATATATCTCGAGAAAAATCTAAAGAAAGGATTGATGAAATCAAGACAGCTATTGATGTTGAAGTATATTGGGATCATCTGCCAGATTCATTTCGTCAGCCCAGTGATACAATGAGGGAACTGTGTGTGGCTGATGACGATCAATTATCTGAGTATCAGTCACAGACAATGAATTCTAATAATAATGGACTTGCTATTGATTCTCGTCTATCTCAGCATCAGTTGCAGAAATGTGATGATGACACTAAACTGGTTTGTGATGTCGGACTGTCTTGGGAGAAGTCTGAGGACAGGAGAAAGATGATGCTGAACTGGAAGATCATTTTGAATTATCTCGGAAGAAGTCTGAGGAGATGAAAAATGATGCTGAACTGGAAAATGATGTTGAACTTTCTTGGGAAAAGTCTGAGGGTAGGGAAGATGATGCTGAACTGGAAAACAATGCCGAGCTATCTTGGGAGAAGTCTGAGGAGAGCAAAGATGATGCTGAACTGGAAGATCATTTTGAATTATCTCGGAAGAAGTCTGAGGAGATGAAAGAGGATTCTGAACTGGAAAATGATGTTGAACTGTCTTGGCAGAAGTCTGAGCAGAGGGAAGATGATGCTGAACTGAAAGATAATGCTGAATTATCTTTGGAGAAGTCTGAGGAGCGGAAAGATGATGCTGAACTTGAAAATATTATTGAACTATGTTGGGAGAAATTTGGAGAGAGGAAAAATGATACTGAACTGGAAAACGATGTTGAGCAATCTTGGAAAAAGTCTGAGGAGAGGAAAGATGATGCTGTACTGGGAGATCATTTTATATTATCTCGGAAGAAGTCTGAGAAGATGAAAGATGATGCTGAATTGGAAGAAAATGTGGAACTATCTTGGGAGGAGTCGGAGGAGAGGAAGGATGATGCTGAACTGGAAAATCATTTTGAATTATCTCGGAAGAAGTCAGAGGAAATTAAAGATGATTCTGTACTGGAAAATGATGTTGAACTATCTTCGGAGACGTCTGAGGAGCGGAAAGATGATGCTGAACGTGAAAAGTTTGTTGAAATATCTTGGGAGAAGTCCAATTGGGAGAAGTCTCAGGAGATGAAAGATGATGCTGAACTGGAAGATAATATTGAATGGTCTTGGGAGAAGTCTGAGGAGAAAGAAGACGGTGCTGAACTGGAAAATAATGTCGAACTATCTTGGGAGAAGTTTGAGGAGAGGAAAGGTGATGGTGAACTGGAAGATCATTTATCTCGGAAGAAGTCTCTGGAGATGAAGGATGATGCTGAACTGGAAAATGATGTTGAACTGTCTTGGGAAAGGTCTGAGGTGAGGGAAGATGATGCCGAACTGGGTAATGATGTTGAAATGTCTCGGGAGACGTTTGAGCAGAGGGAAGATGATGCTGAACTGGAAGATAATGCTGAACTATCTTGGGAGAAGTCTGAGGAGAGGAAAGATGATGCTGTACTGGAAGATAATGTTGGACTATATTGGGAGAAATCTGAGGAGCGAAAAGGTGGTGTTGAAGTGGAAAATAATGTTGAAC
Source organism: Aporrectodea caliginosa (assembly GCA_020284085.1). NCBI lineage: Eukaryota > Metazoa > Annelida > Clitellata > Crassiclitellata > Lumbricidae > Aporrectodea > Aporrectodea caliginosa. Next base: position 243,999 of record JACEVL010000122.1, on the reverse strand, counting down.
TATCTGGGGAGAGGAAAGATGATGCTGAACTGGAAAATATTGTTGGGCTATCTTCGAAAAAGTCTGAGGAGAGGAAAGATGATGCTGAACTGGAAGATCATTTTGAACTGTCTTGAAAGAAGTCTGAGGAGAGGATCGATGATGCTGAACTGGAAGAAAATGTTGAACTATTTTGGGAGAAGTCTGAGAAGAGGAAAGATGTCGCTGAACGAGAAGATAATGCTGAACTATCTTGGGAGAAGTCTAAGGTGATGAAAGATGATGCTGAACTGAAAGATAATGTTGAATTATCTTTGCAGAAGTCTGAGGAGAGGAAAGATGATGCTGAACTGGAATATCATTTTGAACTATCTCGGAAGAAGTCTGCAGAGAAGTCTCAGGAGAGGAAAGATGATACTGAACTGGATGATCATTTTGAACTATCTCGGAAGAAGTCTGCAGAGAGGAAAGATGATGCTGAACTGGAAGAAAATGTTGAACCATCTTGGGAGAAGTCTGAGGAGATGATGGATGATGCTGAATTGGAGGAAAATGTTGAACGATCTTGGGAGAAGTCTGAGGAGATGAAATATGATGCTGAACTGGAAGATCATTTTGAACTGTTTTTGGAGAAGTCTCAGGAGAGGAAAGATGATACTGAACTGGATGATCATTTTAAACTATCTCGGAAGAAGTTTGAGGAGAGGAAAGATTATGCTGAACTGGAAGATCATTTTGAACTGTTTCGGGAAAAGTCTGCAGAGAGGAAAGATGATACTGAACTGGATGAAAATGTTGAACCATCTTGGGAGAAGTCTGAGGAGGGGAAAGACGATGCTGAACTGGAAGATCAGTTTGAAGTATCTTTGGAGAAGTCTGAGGAGAGGAAAGGTGAAATCCAACTGAAGAACGAGATTGGAATTTCACAGAATCGATCACCGAAACAAAGTGAGAACATTGAAATGGCAGATGATGTGAGATTATTTCTGGATCATTCTGAAGACATTGTAGTTAATGACACTAAACTTCAAGATAATGGTGTATTGTCTGTGAGTAAATCCGAGGAAAACAAAGGTGACACTGAACTTGATGATGATGCTGGACCATCTGTGTATCCGTTCAAGGAAAAACGAGGTGATACTGAGGATTCCAGTACTTCAGATCGGAGTTTGGGATGCATGGTTCGCAGATCAATTCCCTCCACAGACACGAGCCAATGGGGAACAACTGAGGAGTCGTGCATACCTGAACCAGAAGGTGCAAGTTATGCAAGTAATCTGGAATACTTTGTAACAGATAAGAGGAACAGATGTAGCATGCAGGATTTCCTCTGTTCGTCAGATGATCTTATGATAAGCAGACGTTCTTTCTTCAGTGAGTCAGACCTCAAAGAAAGACTGGACACGTCGAGTCTGTGTTCAGAGCCTCATACAAGATCCAGGTGGAGAAGAAGGGAGGTCTTGATGGAACAGCCAGATGAATTCTTCCACCTGCCTGATTATTGTGAGTCGGTCGACAGCTTAGGGAGCAACCAGTGTCCCTCTATGAAGAAGAGCAATTCGGAAAAACCTGAAGACATAGGGGAAGCCAATTTAACATCACCGAGAAGTTTTTTACCGACTGAAGTCGTGTCCCCTATGGAGAAGGTTGAGAGTTACCTTCAGCCCCAATCAAGGCCAGTGCTTTCAAGGACTGGAGAGGTGCAGAAGCATGGGAGAAAGACCCAGATGTCATCTCTCAACATAAAATCTTTCCGGATAGATGGACGAGTCACTGCCCCGAGTAAGATGCTGTCAGGTTTAACACAGCTCATGGGGAAGTCTCCAGGAATTCCTTTCATCGTCGAGACAAGTGAGGACAAGCTGAAATATGCTAAGGACTGCACGGAGTACGATGGAGTGTCGGACGTTAGCTCACTGACATCATCCAGAAGTGAGGTCCTTTCCAGCCTGGGGTCACAAGCTGAATCCATCGAGGTCACTTGCGATAATGTGGCGCCACTATCTCCACCACCTACTTTTTCGGAGTCCACTCTGTCGTCAACAGTCATGGTCAACAAGGAGAGAATGAGGTTCTATACACCAGTTTCAAAAAGTAGGGAGAAGCAGGCATCTTCGGCTTTTATGGCGAATTGCTTGAAGGTTAAGCAGGATCAGGGTTCGGGACCACTTGAGAAGAATTCATCTCTGCCATAGGTGAGAAAGAAAATGATATATTCAAACTGGAATGGAAAGCCTGTGGGAAACATTTTGAAAATTTCCGCTTTAACCGGATCGCGGTTGATAAGTTTTGAAAAAGTGATGTATAAATATTTGGCTACATAAATGGCAGCCTTTTGTGATTCTATTGCTTACATTTTTTGCAGGAGAAAGAATTTGAGTTCATTAATGTTAGAGTCACCGTAAAATTTGCTCATTTAGTGAAGTAACGTCTGTAATACTGTATAAACGTTGAATATTTTTAATGTCTTGGTTAGTCGATGCCTGTTACAGTGTCTTAAGTTCTGCTCAAATGGAATCATATCATTGTTATTTTAATATCTTAACTTCAGGTCTTAACTTAGAGTTATGTATTTCAACTTCCGCACCCTCCTTAACCTCACTGTTGAATGCTTTCACATGGCGTGACCTTCAACAGATGCCTTGGGCTTTATGATAAATGCATTATAGAAGACATTATGTAACATATCCTTGAACTGTAATTATTTGTTCTAGTGTATGATTGTCTCAACTTATGTGGTGCTATTGCTCTTCCTCTCTTCTCAGTTTGATCACGTTTGCATTTGTAAAAACAGATTTCTTACTTTCTTTGTATATGATTTCTTAGATTCTATTGATTTCTTGCTGTTTTTATTAATTTCATGATTGGGATTGTGACAATTACTAATTAATATTTTTGAACTGTGACAATAAGTAATGGATTAGTTTTCCTTTTCTTCATTATCATGATTTAAGTATATGTCCTTCATGTGCAATTTAAACCAATGTTGAGCCATCAAAAACAGAAAGACAATGTTTAGCCATCTAAAACCAGAAAGATAATGTTGAGACATCTAAACCCAGAAAGACAATATCTAAAACCAGATAACCAAGGTCGAGCCATCTAAGATCAGAAAGCTAATGTTGAACCATATAAAGCCAGAGAGCCAATGTTGAGCCATTTGAAACCATCTTAAAAGGCATAATTAATGAGTTGTTACCAGTACCTTACCTTACATATCTTACCTTAAGTTTCGTAGTGCTAAGTTACTTGTTGGCAAGTTGTTGCCTTGTTACATTCCAAATGACGTCATTCCTTTTAATCACCGTTTATCATTATTATCAGTAGATGCCAGTTAATGTAAAATTTTTAATTTGGATCTGAGATACATATACTGAAATAAATGAATATTGACTATAAAATGAACTATATTGATTTTAGTAATAATTGTGCATTAATAACATTTGGAAGAAGAACATTATTCCTGAGAGGCAAACACTGTGATGTGAAGTGCACATGTGGATCACTTCTTTTTCTTAACCTCGGCGTATGAGGGCGGGTGGCCAGTACTGTACTCTCTGTCAAAATCTGATCGTATAACTCAGTATAGCCGAGTTGGCTAGAGGGAGTCTCGAAAAGAATTTCTGCCTTTGCGGTATTTGAATCCTCAACCTTATGACTGATAGTCCAGCATGCTATAGCCACTAGACTATCGAGAACGTTGTAAAAGCATGTAAGCTTTCTACTAACGGTAGGCCTATGGTTAACTGATGTTATGCTAACATACTACTAATAATGCAATACATTTGATAATTGTTTATCCTGCAACTTCTCATCTGTACTACCTATTGGTGATTGTATTTTTGTATTTGTTTCTTTTACATGTTTTGTATTATTATTATTGTTTTGTAAGAAAACTGTATACGATATGTAGGATGCAAAACTTTTGATTTTTAGCTAACGATTTTTGTTGATTGGCTGTTGGTTGATAATGCTAAATGAATTTTGTACTGAATATTCCATGCAATATCAAAGAAAAGGAATGTTTAAAGTATTTTCTTGAAGTTGTGCTGTGTATAATTTAATATTACACACTTACTGCATTACATGACATCAAAATCGCATTGTAATACAGTAGAATAAAAACCAATTCATCACGTACATCGCCTTAAATCACATTCCAATAGAACAGCCGTTTAACGAAGTACATTACTGTACTAAATGTTTGTTACTGTACAAACTGCGTAATGAGCTCTCCTCTTCAGGCTCTCTGCAGCCTCTCACGATGTGACGTGACGATCTTGTTGCCTCCTCCAGCTTGTTGTATTCTTCTGACTTCATTCAGTCCTACAACTTCAATCCTTTCCTTGCAATCGTATTAGTAAACTTCAAATTTCTAAAGCGATACTCTAAAGCTAAGTGCAGGGCATCAGCTTATTCAAGAGCGCTGAGCTAATACAATTTTTTACTGCTAACATTTTTTTCGATGATATTTCTGAGAAGATGTTTTCCTTTCGGGCGTGACCATTCCATTTCCTGGCGCAGCCATCAGATGGAATTTTAAATCCACCATCTATTTTGTCTGTTCTCTGTTCTGTCCAACCGCCTTACGCCTTCTCACATTCCAATAGAACAGCCGTTTAACAAAGTATAGCCTACATTACTGTACTAAATGTTTGTGCATTAGGCCTACTGTACAAACTGCGTAATGAGCTCTCATCTTCAGGCTCTCTGCAGCCTCTCACATGTTCTGGAGATATTGCACGAATTTACGAGTTTGAGTAGGCCTAAAGCAAAGGCCAAAATTAGTTTCTAAAACGGACGAGTTTGTGATGTCATGTGTCCAGCTTTTCTTTCTCGATCTCCAAATTTCAAATCCAGATTGAAAAGGGGGTCCGACTGTTGTGCGGTTTGTGTCTCGGCCAAAAGACGCCTCAATTCCTGGTCATGTTTCTATAGAACAATTATTGTAGGCGTACTAATTAAGGTAGGTTTTATCGCAGCACTTCTACGCTACCATCGAGTCCCCCCTCGGATCGAAGCGCTGAACACAATACTTAACAGCATCTAATTGCTGCACACGTTGTACTATTTAATATTGGTCTAAGCAAGCGCTAAATTCTAGGGCAATCCGAGTAATTTAGAAACTTCTAAAGATTCTTTTGTAACATAATCTTAGAAATAATTTCTATAGTTCCGTTATGCCCAATATTCGAAAGTTACTTTAAAGTGAAACTATAGCCAAAACCGTGATTCGCTACAGTGGAATACATCATTACGTTAGGCCTACAGTAGCCTAGGCCTATGTTAACTTGCCTTACATTAGGCCTAGGCATGAAATCACAGTGCATTACATTAAATTCTATTGTATACAGGGCTTAAAGTGTGCATGGACGGTCATGGACGGCGTCCAGGCACTTATTTTCAAGGCTGGACGCCGTCCTGCCACTTATTAGGCAGCACAGCCTGGACGCCACCCATGCAGCGTCCATGCAACAGTGTAATTCCTCTACGTCAGCATTTAATTTTTTAAGATTCCAATGAAATTTCATATTGTCATTTTGATTTCTGAATGTGTTCTACCGTGTAAGTGTAGGCCTAACTTGTTTCTCCACCTCATTCCTTACGTGTACATTCTAGTTAACTTTTCATCAAAACGCACGTCATATACGCGCTTCCGGTTTTATCGTCTGAGTTTTCGTAGGCCCTAACAACTACGGCCTAGTTTACAGTCTACCTGAGGCTGACTGTCAAATGACTCACATCCACTGTGAGTCTTGTCTTGACTGTTTCATAACTGAATGAACTTATCAAGTTAAATGACTTCAATACAACGCATTGATACAATACGATACGATTCACCTAGACCTATAAAACACCCACTGTCCCAGTTTTACGTAATTCACTAGCAAGACCCAGAAACTGTTGAGAGACAACATACGACTTCATGATCATATAATTATTTGTTTATTGAGTTAACAACAGACAAAACGCTGTACTACGGCTGTAGATATACAAAGGAAAAACAAAGGCAAGAAAAACAGGTCAGAAGGAAGTAATGGCTTAATAAGAGTTGAAAATCGTCAATTGGAATTAAATTAATTGTTTCGTTGTACAAAACTCAGCCGGCTCTGCATGACGATGCCCTTGCCCTACCAGTCACATTTTGTTCCGGAGAGCATTTTCTAGGCTTCGTCGCACAAGAAGTCACCTGAGACCTGGAAAACTATGTGTGCCATAGGATTGCAAAGCCTACTGAGAATAATTTGCTAACAAGATAGCGGCATCGATAGGATATACAACTGGATAAAATGCATAGCCAATTTACAAAAACAGAAAAAGAATTATTTTTGAAATGGATTTTGACTGCAAAAATTAATTAAACACTTCTGAAAGAGCCGAAAGGCGAGAGGTAAAGACAAAACCTGTTACTTTTTAAATAAAACTTTAAAATTGTTGTGGTGTTAGTCTGGGAATCTGGATAAACCATGAAGTTTTCATAACTTGATCGTTCAGAAACTGCTGGAAAACAAGCATTTTTCTGATTGTTACAAGTTGGGAAAATGGTATGGAGAGCCTAGCACGTGTTCCATTTGATAACAATTGTTACAAAATGCGTTGGCTTCTGGGGCTCCGCCCCAGACCTCGCTGAGGGAGCTCACGACGCTCCCTCAGACACCCTAGTCGTTAGGCCTATAAGCATGGGAACTCACCACTCACGACTTCGTGCCTTCGGCGCTTGCAATATGAGCACCTCAGGAAACATTTTATAGTTGCACCTCTGATTGGAGGGAGAGAGGTTGAGGAAGGAGATGGGAGTAAGGAGGGAAGTTGGGAAAAGGGTATCGGTGGGAGGAGGGGAGGGAAAGGTAAAGGGCGTCCAGGCACTTCTTTTTTTACACTTTAAGCACTGATTGTATAACAGTGCAGTACATCGCATTTTGTCATATTAATATATATTACATTTCATATTACATCACGTTACATAACATTTCAGATCACATTTGTCGCATTACAGTTTGTTTCAAACACTGCTGCGTTATATAGCCTAATGTGTAAAGATGTAGATGTTAGACCGAGTTTAGTTAGTCGCACATTTATGGTCATCTTTCAGTCAGTCGTAAGGATTATTAAAGTCCAGCGAACATTGATTGTCCAGCAGCATGCTATAGCCACTAAACTATAGGACGATTACAACGACCGTACATTAATTGTCGGTAAGAAGATATGGCAGCGAAGTGCGGACTAGCCACCCACCCTGGCGATTTGACGAATCGTCCACTTGACGAACAGTCATTGACGAACAGTCCGTTGACGAATCGTCCGTTGACGAAACGTCCGCATACCGGCGATTTGATGTAGGGGACCTAAATTTCAAAGTTTTAACCTTCTCTGCCTTGTCAAACCAAGTATATGAACATTAACCCAGCCGTTATAATTGTTCATCCACAAATCTAAAACTTAAGTTAAACTGGCAAATCTATAGCCTAACCGATATATAGCACCGATATTGGCTATATGCTATTCGGATAGGCATAAAATGTGTGAAAACAAGGTGCATATGTTCGTTTATTGTAACAGAAACACATATAGGTGACGGGTCCACTCTTTTAGGTGGCGGATCTCATAGTTCAGGTGCCAGATCTGAAATCCGAGGTGCCGGATCTAATATCTGGCGTGATCCGGCTGAATTCAACCACTGCTTAATCTTCCTAGATAGCTTGCTTTTACCTTGCCCCTATGCCTAATTGAGTTGTGTAATATAACGGTAAATATTAACGACTCTACTGCTGACATTGCTACTGACAACACCTTGCCTATAGCCTACAGGTATCTCATACTTATCTTACGTACTTAAGATATATAAGACAATAGTATTTGCTAATCGCAGGGTATTTGGGAACCTTCAGAGACCTTGGTCATTTAATCTGCATTTCAGAACTTCCGTATGCGTTCACGACTGGCCTGCAGGACCATGAATGTTATGAGGGCGCGAAGGTGACCTTGACCTGCGAGGTAACGAAGGAGGGAGAGCGACTGACCTGGCTGAAGGACGACGAACCGGTTGTTGAGGATGAGGTCAAGTACGAGATGCTGGACGATGGTCTGCGCCACTCCTTGGTCATTCGTTGGTTGAAACGAACTGACCAGGCAGAGTACAAGTGCACCTATGGCAAAGACACCACGTCATGCGTTCTGCTCGTTGAAGGTAGTATATTCTAAGGCATAGTGTTTTGTACAGTACAGTAAAGCATACCATATAGTATAGTACATGTATATGTAATTGTATAGTAGGGTTCAATATTGTATTGTATTCTATTGTATTGCAGCGGTTTCAAACGGTGGTACGCGTATACCACTGGTGGTACGCCAAGTGTCGCTAAGTGGTACGCGACAAAATGGGGGGGAGTCCACCGGTCACATTAACACTTTCTAATAGTGATTTTATTAATATGATTACATTCTTAAAATTATATATTTAATTTATATATTTTCTCTACTTACTACTCTAATACCCTCCCCAGACCCTGAAAGAGAACTTACGATGTTCCCCTAATAATTCATTGCCAGGAACTTGCGCTTGCCTGTTGTTTTTGATCTGACCTTTGCTGGCGGTACACCAAACAATTTTTTTTTACCTGGTGTACAATTAAAATAAAGTTTGAAAACCGCTGTTGTATTATAGAATAGATTGTCGTTTTTACTTTAATTTTTATTTGCTGTCTGTACAATGTAATAAGAACCTCAGATGCTTAAACCTTTTCCTCTTTATTTCAGACTTTTTGTCTGATTGGGATGAACTTCAGGATTCGAAGATGCTTTCCCAAAGCGATTCCAAAGATCGAGTTGACCTTGAGATCGAGTCTTCTTCGATTGTTCCTGGCGAGGAACAGCGAACAGAGGATTCTGAAGGTATTCCAGCCAGTGTTCCAGAGGTGGAGAATGTCCCAGAGACAGGACAAGAGGAAGCTACCTCAGCAGCAGGCGGCGAGGTTCTTGAAAAGGCGGTGGAGACAGATCTGAGCATCGAGGAGAAAGAAACCTTAGCTGGACTGGGTGTGGTACTTGAACCTCAGACAGATAAAAGTTTCAGCTTGCTGGAGAGCGAAACTTCAGTGGATCTTCTGGAGAAGAAATCCGTGTCGGTGGAAGTGGAAGAGACGCTTGAAACTAAGAAGAAGAAGGTGCCAATACAGGAGACTTGGATGGAAAGGGACCTGATCAGTTTTGACGACGAGACTGAGGAATTCTTTCAGGCAACTGCGGAGCCAAGTATAGCCGTCGAAACAGCTGATGATGGCGAGAAGGCATCGAAAGATACAGAAGAAGAGAAGGTGGAGATGGAAAACAAGAAACTGGAGGATGAGGAGCACAAGGAGCAGGAGAAGGAGGAGCCTCCGGAGAAGGAGGAGCCTCAAGAGAAAGAGGAGCCTCAAGAGAAGGAGAAGGAGGAGCCTCAAGAGAAGGAGAAGGAGGAGCCTCATGAGAAGGAGAAGGACGAGCCTCATGAGAAGAAGGAGGAGCCTCAAGAGAAGGAGAAGGAGGAGTCTCAAGAGAAGGAGAAGGAGGAGCCTCAAGAGAAGGCGAAGGAGGAGAAAAAGCAAGAAGCTTTGGTTGAGATGGAACAGACCCTAACTGCTGGTGACCTTCGTAGCAGTGAAACAACTGATGTCTGCGTCGATGAGGTGAAAGATCAAGGTTCACTTGATGCAACAAGTCCAGCGGAAGAGCAGACGCACGATTCGGTAGAGGAAGATAAACAAACAGCAGGTAAGAAGACTTCACAAGTCTGATTAGTTGCTTGGTTATTTTACTGATGTGATTGAAACTTATATTACGTTACGCTTACTGCCCCGGAATGATTTGCCTGCTTTCTACCAACTACTAAAGTCCTTTCTGTTTGGCCGTGGCTGGGCTGGGAGCGCCTCTGAGTAGGTTTCTTGAAGAGGCGCTATATAAATATCCGGAATGAAATGAATGAATGAATTATATCTAGAATGCAATATAAAGATATTTACTAGTGGCTAGAACAGTTATTGCGTGGTAAACTAAACATTATAAACTTAACACTAAAACCTAACACTTGTAAAGGAGCAGCGTTCTGTCTGCTGCTGTTGATTTAGTAAACGAAAATAAAATACAATACAATACCTATCAACCGTCCATAAAGTACGTCACGCTCCAGGGGGAGGGGGTTTAAGAAAGTGTGACAGTTTGTGACAGGGGAGGGGGTCAGGCCATGTGTGACGTCACACATTTATTTTTTTTATATTTTATTTATAATTTATTTTTATTTTTTAGTAGAATTTCATAGCTTTAAAAATAATTTTCAAAAATTTTCTGAAACATTTTAATTAGTTTTATGTCAAAATAGCATGAAATGCATATCTCCTGAATGTGTTTTTCACGATTCCTCTCGCTAGGAGCGCTAGTAATAATGCTGTTGCGAAGCCTTGTTTATGTATTAGCCTTGCTTTCGGAAGTATTATTATTTCTATGTTGAAAGTGTGACGTACTTTAGGGGGGGTCCGAGTTTTGTGACAGTTTGTGACAGGGGAGGGGGTAGTAAACGAAAATAAAATACAATACAATACCTATCAACTGTTTGATTAATCGATTGACTGACCGGTAGGCCTATTATTCAGTTTACTGATTGATTAACGTACAGTGAACTGACGGTTCGACGTTTAGCACAGGCCCTAGTTAATGATCACCTCTGTCAGCTGTTTCATCAGACCCACCTGTTCCTGTCTCGTCAGTCGGTCGCCACACACTGCGCACAGAACTCGATTTTAACTTTCATGCGGGATGATGCGGAACTGCTTTGTGGGAATCTTATCTTGACTCGCTGTGTATTCCTGGTCGCAGCTCCCTTAGTTCGGCCGATCAGGGTGTTCTTGTTCTCCGGGTTTTGTTCCTATACTACTCTGCACAGAAGCTTTGCTTTCGTCGGTCCTGTGGCCTAGAACAAACTTCCTCATTAAACTAGAGCTGAGCTAATCAGCCTATCTCCTTCTCTGTTCCGCAAGCGCTTGAGGTCTAGTCTGTTTGAAAAAGCTAATTATTAAGTGGCTCCCGACCCGACAAGGACAACCCTAGGGTTCTCCTTGTCGGGTCGGGAGCTACTGAAGAGTTTTTCCTTGAAGTTACGCTTTACAAATTTTCATTCATGTTATGTTATGCTATGTTATGTGGGAACCTGATCGCTCCGTCGATCGACGGAGTCTATTCCTGTGAAACTGTAGCCACACTATATATCCAGTCCGTCGAGACAAGTTGTACTAATGACTGTAACATCTTTCGCCATCACTCAACCTAGTTGATAATTAAGTAACCCTTATTAGTGGGACCTACATGTAGGTCCGTTCATGTCCGCCTTTTGTCTTCAACGTAGAACTTGTTCTGTTTCTTAAAAAATGCAATTACTACAGATATATTGTTCCTTTGTTGGACCAATAAATATTGATTGATTAATTGATTAATTGATTGATTGATTGATTGATTGAAGTGACTTCCGATTTAGATGTTAGTTTTTGTTGTGAATAAAACTTTGAAAACGTCAACGACTTCTTGTAGTTCTGTCCAAGAAACGACAAATCCTCACAATGCCACACACTTTATTTATTTATTTGTTATTTAGAAGAGCCGTGCGTCATAGAGACATTGCTGAGTGACCAGGAAATGACCGAGGGTCAGTCGATCGATCTCTCGTTGACCTTGTCGAAGGTGAGACGAGTGACGTGGATGAAGGACTCGTCGCCTATTTCCAGATTCTCACCGAGGTTCCGAGTTTCAGTTAGCGAGAGCGGACTTGACCATGTGTTGAAGATTCTGGACGTCACAACTGAGGACGGTGGAGAGTACACGGCTCAGGTGGAGGATGGCTCCTTCGGAAGCTTATCATCATCGTGCAGGATTAATGTGCAAGGTAATTTAACAGTATATAATAATAATGATAATAATAGTGGTGGTGGTGGTGGTGGTGGTGGTGGTGGTGGTGGTGGTGGTGGTGGTGGTAGTAGTAGTAGTAGTAGTAGTAGTAGTAGTAGTAGTTCAAGAGTAGTACTGGTGGTGGTGGTGGTGGTGACCTGGTGGTGGTGGTGGTGGTGGTGGTGGTGGTGGTGGTGGTGGTGGTGGTGGTGGTGGTGGTGGTAGTGGCGATGGTGGTGATGGTAGTGGTGGTAGCATAGTAGTAGTTGCAATAGTAGTAGTTGCTAGTAGTAGTAGAGTGTAGTAGTAGCATCAGTGGTGGTGGTGATGTTAGTGGTGTATTGCTGGTGGTGGTCAGTTGTGATAGAAGTAGCCTAGTAAGAAGTGGTCGTCGTCGTCGTCCTCCTCCTCCTCCTCCTCATCATCTGCGTAATAGTAGTGACTTACCTAGTAAGTGTCAAATCGTCGTCCTCCTCCTTCTCTTCCTCCTCTTCCTCCTCTTCCTCCTTCTCCTCCTCCTCCTCCTCCTCATCATCATCTCATCATCATCATCGTAATATTAACTTACTATGTAATGTGTCAAACCCTTCGTAATATCTTTGACAACACAGCCGCACCATGTCGCATCGTTACCCGTCTGGAGGACATGGAGCCACGAGAGCACGACAGCGTTTCCCTCGTCGTTCGACTGTCGAAGCCTGGATCAGTGACCTGGTTGAGAGGAAGCGATGACCTCTTGCTACCACCACCTGACGACGATAGATTCAAGACGGCTGCCAGCGTCAGTAGTCTCCAACATTCGTTGACAATCGTCAGAATTGAGTGCGAAGACGGAGGTCAATTCAGTGCAGTCGTAGACGACGGTGTGGCCAAGTCGTCGTGTCATGTTATGGTCAGAGGTAGGAAAACTTAGACAGCATAATTATTATCCTTGGGTGTTAGATAGGGTCCTTATGAGCTCGATACGAGTCCCATATGGGGGGCATGGATCAAGTGGCGTCTAAACTCTCTACCCTGGATTGGGAGAACAACCCCTCCCATCTGGTCGACTTATATTATCGGGTCAATAACAATCAATCAATTCTTTATTGATCATAATACGATCACATACAAACACAATCAAGACATTCATATGCAGTGGCGTCAATAGGTAGACCCAAAAGAACATAAGGTTCCGCTAGCAGGGTCACCCTAGTTTCATCAATCATTAATCTAACAGTATTTTGTTTATTCATCATTTAAAACAGTACGTCTTCAAACTATCCTTTTAAATTAACCCCTCAATTTATGTCCAAAACGTCGGTTCCACCCCCCCTTCCACTTTTGAAATTCGACGGAGATCGTTCTCCAAACCCCACCATTGGTAGATGCCACTGCATGGATCCTACGCGAGCTCCGTTTGGGTATGCTGGCTTGATAGGATTTCCTCAGACTTCTTCAGTGCAAGACTTGTGGACTCGTGCAATGGTGTGGAGGATACAACTATCTCACTGGACGCTAACAGAGCTTTTAAGAGCAAGCTAGGTAGGCTTAGCTATTGTCATGAGCATTCCCTCAATTTGTAGTGGTCCTTACAAAGATTAAATGCCTTCTGAGCCATAGCATACTCGGGTTATGATTATACGCTGTCGGCGGGAAGATGAGACGGTGAGGGAGGGAACTGGCCACCCGCTCTGATATGCCGAGGCTAAAAAAATTAAGTTGCTAACACTTCATACCTATGGCTAACTCAGGGTTAGCTTAAGGGACTGCTCTTTTCTTGTTCTATTCAGAATGTCTACTGAGAGAGGTTCCCAGCTTAAACAGTCCGAAACTGTTTATTAATGAAAACTACAACATCTTGTAACTTTATGGTTGTTTTGATACTGGACTGGTGGTGGTAGTAGGTATCAGTGCAACATATTGCATTATTACGTTGTGTTGTTACATTAATAATGCAGCGCCGGTAACTGTTTCTAAAAATACGCTATGTAAATGTTCATCTTCAGTTACATGTATTAGAAATATTGGCGCCACAAAACTAACTTTCCTGTGTCTGCATTCAGAGAAACCCTGTTCCATCGTCTCTCCACTGAATGACATTGAGGCGACTGAGTCAGAAACCATTCCAATCGATCTGGTTCTGTCAAAGCCGCGGACCGTGACGTGGTTCAGGTCTGGTGAACCGGTTCCCACAGATGACAAGAGGTTCCAGGCATCAGCCAGTGATGATGGAAAGAGGCACACCCTGACGATATTGAACGCCACGGTTGAGGATAGTGGAGTCATCGAAGCCAAAGTGGATGACAACCAATATGGAATGCTCGTTTCGTCAGCTGTTTTGTGCGTTCAAGGTTGGGATATATCCACACTTGTTTGAGAAGATATATATTGATATATATATTTTTACGAAGTCAACGTTATCCACATCATCATGATGCTATAAATACGATAAAGTAAACTGAATGCTTGGATGATAGGACTGTCTCGTTGGACACTATCGCAGCCTTTAAGAGGAAGCTAGGAAAATTGGGCTGTTAAGCGTTCCAGGTTAATATTATTTTGCAGTGGTTCTAACACAGACACTGACAAGTATTCCAATCTACTGAACCGCATAAAATCCTTGCTATCTTATGTCTTGTTAAATTAATAAATAGACCTAATAAAAAAGCTTATCTCATTTTATATTAATAACTGATTAAAAGAAAGAATGAATGATTAGCATCATAATAATCACGATTGTCATTGTAATGCATGATCACTACGATCTTTGTCATTTTCGTATTTCATTGTCATGGTCGAGGAGGTTCTTTGATGTGGACAATATCGTATTTCATTGTCATTGTCGAGGGGATTCTTTGAGGTTGGCAGTAAATGTACAGTTATTTTATATACTTCCATCTGTTGACTGTACAGTATTTAATTCTTCTAGAGCAAGCTTGTTCGATAATTACTCCACTGGAAGACGTTGAAGTGATGGAGAAGGAAACAACCTCCCTGAAGGTCGTGCTGACGAAACCGAGACAAGTGAAGTGGATGAAAGGAAGCGAGTCAATCTCAGTTGATGATGAGAGATTCAGAGCATCTTTAAGTGACAATGGATTGGAACACACCTTAACAATCCTCGACATCTCTGTAAAAGACAGTGGTGTCTTCACAACCGAGGTAGACGACAAAGACTATGGCACCATCACGTCATCTTCTACGATTTCTATCAAAGGTTTGTAATTCGTTTAATTTAAATTTCTCTTCTTAACCGTGATTGGCAATTTGGTGAGAATGTCACCTCGTGGAGTTCCGTACCTGTTAAGTCATTCAATATTTTAGTGGCTTAAGGCAGGTCCTTAACTGCTACAGTTGCTTCATGCCATCGTCTGATTAATCTCGTGTGTTTCAGATAGTAGGGCTGTATAAATATGATCGAGAAAATTAAACCAAAATAATTCTATTTAATTCTAATCTCTTCTAATAAAATATTGTTTATCTTTCACTGGAAGTAGACAGGAAACATCAACTGAAAGAATAGACACCATGGGCGGAGTTTGGTTTTAGTTCATGGGGGGGCTAAAGCATACCCTCGGTTTTCTCTCTTCCCTGCCGCAAAGCGGCTCCCCCTTAAACGGAGGGGTTTGGAGCAGGGGCGCAACCACGGTCCAGAAGTCGGGGGACCTACTAGAATGTCTGAGTGGAGGAGGGTGGAATTGCGAGCGCCGAAGGCGCAAAGCCGCGATTGCCGAAGGCATGAAGCCCCTAACGACAAGGGGGTATGGGGGGCGTCGTAAGCTCCCCATCGGGGTCTGGGCGGAGCCCCAGAAGCCGACGCAATTTTGAGCATATGATGCCAAATGGAGTACATTTTGGGCTTTAATTTACCTCAAATTTTTCACCGATGATTTCGATATAAAGTACCTAAAGCATCTAGATCTGTGAAAATGTGACTTTATTATATGAATAAACTGGACGTGACAAACGTTTAAGAGAATTGAACGGAACAGAGTAGAATAAGCTCTAGAACAGTAGGCTACTTGTTTGTCAAAACTATGATAATCGGCTGGGAGGCAGGGCTCAGGAAGCCTGAACGGGTCAATTTTCTGAGAGTATACCGTTAAGGCGTTTACGTTCCCCTACTACATGTACAGTGGCAAATCCCCGCCAAATAGAGCAGGCATAAAGTAGCCGTGCGAGGGTATACTATAGCCCTAACAACGTCAAAGAGACGTTGACCGTGGGCGATCAAAACACGTATACCCGAACATGCATTTTCGGGCTTTGCAGCACATTTTGTCCATGTGTGCCCCAAAGCCAATCCCATCAGAGATGGTGACACCCAAAATAACCATCTCCTGGACCCGCTCGATGCCAAGGATGATGAGGAGGGAGGGCAATAGGTTTGGACCTCGGTCGTTTGACAACCATTTCTCTGGTCTTCACCTTGTGCCGTCGATTCGCTGAATCCTAGCGACCGCCATAGTCAGCCTATAGTTTGTACTTTCCAGGGTCCGATTTGTCAAAAAAGAAGCAGGGGGGTCGGGAACAGTGGCGGATCCAGGATTGCCTATGTGGGGGCAAGTGTAATTGTTTTTGAGGGACGCCACGTTCCAGAGTAAAATGGTAATTAAAATGATAGTATATACGGTATTTGAAATAAAGACATTATGCGCAATAGTTAGTACAGTAGACCATAGTATATAGTATCCCATAAAATACTGTTTGAAATTGGCGTTCATTTGTAATGTTGGATCGCAAGTATTTTTTATTATTTTCAATCTGCTTAAAGATCTATCTGCAGTACAGTTACCAGATGGTCCGAACGGGGCGCCATATAGTCCTCATAGGGCGCCGTACTGCAGTGGCCAACGTAACAACAAGTGTGAGATATATTTGATAAAGTAACCTACTGATAGATTAATTATGGCAGCTATTCCCAATCTTTTTCAGAGCATGGCACCCTTACTAACGGCAGATTATCGGCACCTTTGACCTTAATTTAAATATTTTTCTTTAAGTTAGTTCTTTATTTTAATGATAAGAAACTTTTCTTCTATTAAACATGCGCTCTCTCACCACTAATGCTGCCTCTACTCTTATCCATTCGTTTGTCGTCACGCGTCTTGATCTTTGCTGTGCACTCTACGCTGGCCTCCCGGCTGTACGGTTGGGGTGTTTGGAGCGGGTCTTGCGCACGGCCGCGCGCCTCATCGGCCATATTCCAAAGTTCGGCCATGTCACCGCTTTTATGAGGGATGTCCTGCACTGGCTTCCTATCCCGCAGCGGATTGTGTACCGGCTCTCTGCTTTGGTGTGGCGGTGCCTCTTAGGTTCCGCTCCTGTGTATTTACAAGAGCTCTGTCGCTCTACTTTGGATGTGCAGGGACGTAGAGCTCTCCGCTCCTCCACACATGGTGAACTTCTTGTTCCCCGTGCGCGAACTGCTCTTAGACAGCATCGCGCCTTCTCTGTTGCTGGCCCCATGGTTTGGAATGGGCTCCCATTAACATTACGCCTTATTCCTAGAGTTCACTTAGATGCGTTTTACTCTAGCCTTAAAACCATCCTTTTCAGCCGTGGTTGGGTCGGGGAGCGCTCCTGAGTAGTAACCTTGAAGGGGCGCTATATAAATCTTTGGAGTGAATGAATGAAATGAATGAATGCGGGTTGCGACTATTTCTACACTTATACTTTCCGTTTAAAAAAATAATTATAAGCCTATGTTAGTAGTGATAAATTTTACAACTTTTTCACATGAAATGCACAAGTGTTATGGTTCTACCTTTCTGACATCCAACCTTGAGCAGGTGCACGGGGCCCTTTGCTTCCGCGACACTCAGGTTGGGAAGCACTGGATTATATAGGGAGGGAGTAATTGTCACATGTATGAGACAGTTACAATGCAAGTGATTTAATCAGTGGCGTGGCTAGGTATTTTGGCGCCCGGGACGAATAATGGCAAACGGTCCCAATAGAAATTTCGAATTTTAGCGAAACACAGCTAGTAAAACGCTATATTGAACATTATTCGATTATATGAATTGTGGCTCTAACCAGACTCAAAACTTTTCTATCCATGATATATCTGCAAAGTCTTTGAGAACTTCAAAAAATTAATAGGAGCGCTACACTATGGCTGATGAAACTGCTGTGGCATGATTGGATTTAATGTCTTGTTCATCTGAAATGCTGATGAATTAGTGTGCTTCAAAATAGCTGCCATATAACTTGTTGCAGCTGCTCCTCATTTTTCTGACAATTTCTTAAACCTAGCTCCGTTCAGTTTATGTCGCTTAATTTTCGATAAAGTAAAGCGATGCGCAGACAGTTTTATAAACAACAAATACACATAAAACTGGAATTTCGAATACACAACGTAGGCTACACACTGATATTCCACGACTTATGACTCAGCGGTCGCAGGCTCTCAGCGCCTCTGTCCTGGCCTCAGGAAAGGGTAAAGGTCAGCAGGGCGTCTACCTAGACTCCTAGAGCCATGGGAGGCTTGAAGGGTGGACCGGGGGGGGGGTCCTCGCCTGAAACATAGTGTACAGCATGGAAACCTGATCCATTTGGCCTGAAAACTGTAAGGGTGTATACAAGTCTCGTTGAAAGACAACTTTCTTCTTCCTTAGACCCCTAATCCAAAAGCATAATGGTGCTTTGATGCGACACACATATATCAAACTGCAAGACAGAGAGACAGAGGAAAAGGAGGAGAGTGGTGAGTAGAGAGAAGAAACAGTACTAGCCTACTAAAGACAAAGGTGACCATTATATATATATATATATATATATATATATATATATATATATATATTATATGTATATATCGGTGCCTAGCCAGCTGGGCTTTCAGAGAGACTAGTAGAGAGGGAGGTAGAAGCTGAGTCAGGCCGATTGGTCATAATGGAGTCATTTGGTGTAGGACTGTGGGTAATGAATTTGAGGGGGTCAAGCCGACCCCCTCGGGGTCGGCCTAAGGCTAGAAGCAAGGGGGTCAATAAGAAGAAGCAAGGGGGTCCAACCCCCCGACCCCCCGGCAAATCGGACCCTGGTACTTTCCATGGCAGTTTTCTTGGCAAAAGTACAGAGGTGGTTTGCCATTGCCTTCCTCTGGTTTTGCCTGCCGTACCCGTTCGTTCGCCCCCCTGCAGGGGGGTTACTAACAGTTCGCACCACGAGAAGGTGGGTACGGAGGTCTTTGGTTAATCAACCCAGGTCGGGCCCGCGCCTCCGTCCTAGGACGTCGGTCAGGTCACCTTCCTGTTTTACCTCCTTAGAGGTGATTGATTAACCTTAGCGAACTATACTCTGGTCTTAGCAAGGTTTAATTTAAGATTCCCAATGGATGCCCACTTAGAGATATGGTCCAGTTTAGAAAGAGTGATGTCAATGCAGGAAGCAGGGACCAGCAAGTAGGCCTAGCTATTGTCGGCATATTTAGTGAGACGTTTTTCACTCTATTTAGGTTTAAGGCTAAAAATGGCTATGACAAAATCAGCAGGTCCAAGGCCAGAGCCTTGTACTATACTAATGCACTGGCATTAATGGTACAGAGGGAAGAGATCTCGGAAGGCAAGAAGCTCCTAATGAAAATAGGGGCATGGGGGAGCGTCGTAAATTCCCCCTTCGGGGTCTGGGGCTTCGGGATTGAAGCCGACGAAATTTTGAGCATATGATGCCAAATGCATGGAGTGCCTTTTGAGCTCTTGTTTGCCTCACAGTTTTCAAAAGTTGGGGGACGGTCCAAAGCTGTTCGAAAGTTTGGGGGGACGCGTCCTACGGGTCGCATAGTGTGGTTGCGCCTATGGTTTGGAGGCAATTTGAGCCCCTATAGGCGGGTCTGGGGCGAAGCCCCAGCCGCCAAATGTATTTTGAACATACTCTGTACTAATTTTGTGGTGAGAAGGATTTTACAGCTTAAAATATACGTTCGTTGTGGCACGTGCTGAATCATCAATGCATTCACGTTGTCCAAATGTAGAAGCAACGAAGAAGTCTCGAAGAGATGACGCAGTTTTAACTGTCTTCTGACTTCTTGCGGCTACTATATATCTTGTGCACTTGGACCAGAGTCACACGTGCTGGCAGGAACTGGTAGAAATGGGATGGCAATGCCATGAGATTTATCACTATACCTTAATGAAGCACAGTCAAGTCTGTGGGCTCATGGGGGGGCTTAGCCCCCCCTAGCCCCTGATAAACTCCGCCCATGATAGACACCATTATCTGATGCCTTAGACAGCTTATAAATGTTGCCCAGATGGAATAGAATCCAATCAGTGTGTCTAACCAGTACTGTAACATTCAGGCCTTGTTTGTTTGATTCTTCAGAGCGACCTTGTGAGATAGTGACTGAACTCAAGAACGTTGAAGTGGTCGAGGGAGATGAGATTTCTCTGGAACTCGTTCTGTCCAAACCCAGGAATGTCAACTGGATTAAAGAAACTTATCCAGTCCCACTGGACTCTGAGAGGTTCATTGCATCCGTCGATGAAAGCGGTTTACGCCACTCCTTAAGATTATCCAACATCTCTGTGGAAGACAGTGGTACCTATGCTGCTAATGTTGAAGACAACCAATATGGCACCGTCTCGTCTTCAAGTACTGTTTCTGTGAAAGGTATGATCACTCATGCACTGTCTTTCATGCTTTATCAATGTCTTATCTGTGTTATCTGACTTTGCCCTATTTTATGTAGCCGTAGGCTATATTAATATCTTACCTAATCTTGCCCCATTTATCTCGAGTTGTGTGATCATTTGCTACCTTGTACCCTTACCATACATAGCTTTACCTTGTATTCATTCTTAACTAAACTGTCTTACCTTACCCTTACCTTTTCTTGGCATACCTTCCTAGCCTTATCTTGTCTTGTCTTTTCTTATCTTACAATACATTGCCTTGCCTTATCTTAGATTACCTTGCATGACCTAACCTTGCCTTACCATGTACACTATTTTCCCTTCGTCTTATCTTATTTTACATCACATTACCTTTACTTTACCATTACATTCTCAGATTCTCTTATCTTACATATGCAATACCTTGTCTTGTTTTATATTTCCCTACCCTGTATCTCACATTCCCAAACTACTAGCACTTACTATGCTGCTCTGTGCTGATTTGCAGAGGGGCCTTGTAAGGTCCTTTCTTCACTGACGGACATCCAGGCGCTGGAATCGGAAACGGTCCTCCTGACACTGACCCTATCGAAGCCGAGGAAAGTCGAGTGGTTTAATGGCAGCGGGCAGCGACTGGCGGAGGACAACGAGAGGTTCAGAGCAGCCGTGAGCAGCGATGGACTGGAACACACCTTAAAGATATCGGAAGTAACAATGGGTGACGATCGCAGCGTCTTCACTGCGACTGCAGAGGACAATGAATACGCCAGCGTCAATTCGTCCTGCACAGTTTCTGTTAAAGGTTAGAGATTTCGCTTGCTTGCCGCTACTGTGAGGGACATGTAGGCACCGGGTTGATCATTGGCCTTGTAACGCTGAGTTCGTGCTTTGCGTAAACTATAGGGTCATTTTTTAGATTTCCAGTTGACACTGTTTTTGTATTTGACACTCCTTCTCCATACCATGCACGATTCTTTCTCTATCTATCGTTGCCTTTGTCCCGTCTGTCTGTCTGTATCCCTGTCTCTGCCTCTGTCTATGTCTATCTCTCTCTCTGTGTCTATGTCTCTCTCTCTTTCGCTCTCTGTAGGCCTATGGCTCACTTACTCTCTCAGTCACATTTCATTTTTCATTTGCTGTGAGTGAACAAATTTATACATCGATGTACCTGTGTCTTGTTAAAATCTCTGACTCGCTCTCTGTCTCTTTCACAAGTCTCATGCATCCATGCTATCTGTGAACAAATTTACATATTGATTTATCTCTTTAAACGGAATAGCCAATGCCTACACGTTTTGCTTGTTTTCTTGTAATCGCATTGCATTCTGACAATGTGTCATCGAATAAACGAAGATTCTATCTCTGTTACACTAACTGAAATCTTGCAGAGAAGCCATGTTCGTTTGTGGTTGCGCTGGAAGATGCTGTGGCAGTGGAACGCAGTTCCGCTTCACTGAATCTCATCCTGTCAAAGCCCAGAGAGGTCAAATGGACGAAGGGCGATGAGGCGATTCCACGTGATGACATGAGGATCAAATCATCCATCAGTGAAAGTGGTTTGGAGCATAAGTTACGTTTGAATTACCTCGGCCTTGCAGATGGTGGAATGTACACTGCACATGTTGACGATGGCGACTATGGAACATTGACGAGTAGCTGCACTCTCGGCGTTAAAGGTAGCCAGTTCCGTTCCGGTTCTTTTGTGTTGTTCTTTACCAGTTCTTCTTCTTATTTACTATTTCTTATTCCTTTGGCCTCATGAATGGGATCATAGTTGTTTCATTGGTTTTTGATGCTACTTCCAATGATGTCAATCTGGTTTTTATTTTTCTTGTTCTGTCTAGATTAATGTGGCTTCTTTGTTCGTCATCTGGTACAAGAACAGAGTACCCTATTCTTCTGCTATTTTTCTTTCTTTCATTGGTCTCAAAAGTATACATTGTATACGTGAACGTAAATGCATTAGTATATATGTACACTGTGTCCGGATAAAAAGGGACCCCTTTTGTTATCATGAAAATAAACTAGTAAATATTCATCGATTTTTAAAATTCCAAAACCATTTTAATCCTGAGATAATTTGCTAACACAGTTAATATGTAAAATTTCCTGTCATCAAATAATTACGTCATAATGACGTCATTTGCATCAAAATTTAAGTATGACAAAAAATTGTTGCGTCGGATGATCGGATCGTCGTAAAACGGAAATCCATTTAACAGAACCAGGCGGGAAAATAAGTGGAACTTTTCCCCGTGATTGTTTGCTGTCGGAAAAATTGTTGTTTGATATCCAGGGTATATTCGGATTATTACACATTCCAACAAGATGGCGCTCCAGCTCACTGAGCTCGTGAAACTGTTGAACTGCAGACAAAGGAGACTCTGGATTTCATGCCTCCTAATCTTTGACTGCCAAACAGCCCGAACTTTAATCCCGTTGATTACAAGATTTGGGGACTAATGCAATAGAAGGTTTACAGGACAAAGATCAGAGACATTGAAGAACTCCGTGCGCGTATTGTTAATGTATGGGATGAATTTGGATCAGCTGGTTATCGCTGCTGCCTGTGGCGCGCTCGTCTTGAAGCTTGTGTTGAGGCAGAAGGTGGACACTTTGAGCACGCCTTGTAGTCTAATATTATTCAAATGTAAAAATTAAATTAAACTAAAATTTATAATTGATGAATGACAGTTTAAAATAATATTGAAAATTTTAGATGATTTTTGTGCCGTCCTTGACACTTGAATTTTGATGAAAATGACGTCATTATGACGTCATTATTAAATAACGAAAACTTTTATACTTTATCCAGTATTTAGCAAATTATCTCAGGATTAAAATGGCCTTGGAATTTTAAAAATCGATGAATATTTACTAGTTTATTTTCATGATAACAAAAGGGGTCCCTTTTTATCCGGACACAGTGTACATACATAATTATATACATTCGTACATGCATAAGTGCATGCATACGTATACGTAGCCTATACGTGCACTTTACATTCGTACATACGCATGATTGTCGTACATGCATACTTGCATACATTTATGTTCATGCATTCATACACAGATATATTCATACATACATTATATACATACATTCGTGCGTACGTACCAGGGATGGGCAAATTACACAGTAAAATGTAATTGAATTACAAATTACAAATTACTTTGGAAAATGTAATTTAATTACAAATTACAAATTACTTTAGAAATTTGTTTGAAATTACAAATTACAAATTACGTAATTTAAATTACATCAAATTACAAATTACATGCATAGTTGGGAACAGGAAATTCAGTCAGGAAACACATGCTTTATTTCCACTGTTAGGCCTAATAGGCCTATTTGTATTACACTGTTTGAAACAGTTTATTTAATTTTCTCTAAGAAGTAACGGCATATGTTTGACCTTACAATCAGGCTTGCAAAACTATAGGCCTAATGAGTTTGTTTGCCAGAGCAGATGAAGGAAGTGCAGAATTAACTTGTATAAATAACATCTTAACAGTTACGTAGCTATGAAGATTCATTAGTTAGGCCTACATGGGAGTACCCCCTCAAAGTCAAACCTGTAACTGGATCGATGCATGTACATTTGATCGACGCTCAGTTGTCTTAGCATGCAGACGTTTTGTTGGATGCTAAGACAACTGAGCGTGTGATGGAGTAGCGCAACTCATCTATGTAACACGTTATGAGCTCGGTCTGACACATGACAAAATTGTATACAATTTCTGACATTGGCTCCAATTTTGTGAAAGCATTCAAAGAATTCAGTGTTGCTATCGTTCATATCAGAGATACTATAGTGATAGTGATCAAGATAAGGAAAAGATGCTTTCAAAACTGCTCTGGTTGTGGAGTCTCTAGTTTTCTTTTCAAAAGTAATTTGATTTTACAGATGTAATTTGAAATTACAAATTACATGAAAAAATGTAATTCAATTACAAATTACAAATTACATTGATCCAGAGCAACAAATTACAAATTACCAATTACAATTGTAATTCAAATTACGTAATTCCAATTACATCAATTAAATTACTGCCCATCCCTGGTACGTACATGCACACAAACATGCATTCATACATTGAAACATGAATGACGTCATATTGGAACCTTTCAGGACATAACCAATCTCGATATATGTATGCTAAACTGTGTAGAGCTGCCTTGTGCTGTGGTCGTTCCACTAAGTGACATCGAAGTCCTCGAGGGTAAGGAGTGCTGCCTGACCCTCACTCTGTCAAAGCCAAGACACGCACGGTGGCTGAGAGGATCCAGTCCAGTCCAAGACACAGAGGACAGGTACCGGGCATCTGTTAGCGACGATGCCAAGGCGCACACCTTGACAATACTCTCCGTCTGTCTGGAGGATTCTGCCATCTTTGTTGCTGAGGTTGATGATGGCGAACATGGCACCATCACGTCATCTTGCACCGTCACAGTTGAAGGTAAGTTCCAGTCCATTAAATTCAAGTAATAATAATAATAATAATAATAATAATAATAATATCTTTTCTTTAATTTAGCGCCTGACAAACGCACTGCGCTGTACATTTACATGTTATGCAATTGAAACAATCTTAACTAGTTAACTACTAACAGAACAGACAGCTTGTAATACACGGCGCTAATAGCAGCCTACAAAGCAAATCCGCCCTAACGGGGCTCGAACTCGGTACCTCTCGCACTCTTCGCCAGATGTTATCCAACGCGCCACCGGACCCCCCAAATAACCTATATACTTTCATGATATTCCTCATTCTACCTTACGGACTGATCTTTTGGATTTTGACCTGATTTCGGCTTGGTTTTGGTGTGCCATCGGTTGATGCCTTGTGCAATAGACACCGGCGCAATAGAAGTTGCTAATTACAATTACCTTAACTTAAATAAGGTAAGCTAAAATTAGGTATGATGATGTGGAAAAATCGATGTTAGGTGAGGTAGAATAAGATGAGGTAAAATGATGAATGATAACTTTAGATACCTGTCCTCTGTGTCTTGGTAATGTATAGGAAAAATAAAGTGAGGGTCGTAAGGTGACAAGATGTAAGGTTTTACAAAAAGGTAGCTTAGAACCTATTGCCTATTCATTGTAAAGCTCCATAAATTCAAAGTGGAAGTCATCCCATATCAGCAATTTTGAAAGGTTCTTTGAAGGCAATATATAAATGTTCATTCATTCATTCATTCAGAATATACAGATGCATACATACCTGCATACCTGCATACATACATACATACATAATACATACATACAAACATACATACATACATACATACATACATACATACATACATATGTGCAAACCTACATGCCGACGTGCACACACATAAATGCAACGGCTGTTTTTTCTATTCGTGGTGCTTTGGGAGTATATAGGTTTACCTAATTAATTATAGAATATATGCCATCTTTAAAATGCTTTAGAACTGCCATGCGAAATTCTCACGGCACTGAAAGACCTTGAAGTCATGGAGAATGATTCAGCATCGCTGACCATAGCTCTCTCAAAATCAAGACACGTTGATTGGATGAAACACAAAACCCCTATTCCAGCCGATGACTCGAGATTTCAAGTATCGGAATCGAACAACGGACTGGACCACACCCTTACGATATCCGACGTCACTTTGGAGGAGAGCTGCATCTTCAGGGTCTACGTCACCGACAATACCTATGGCGTTATATCTTCATCGTGTGCAATCAATGTTAAAGGTATCTGACACCTGCCTCCAAATGGAGAAAATAGTCTGAAATTGAGATAGTTGAAATAGTTGCATGAATGGTTGGATATCAGATAGTGAAAGAGATCTGGGTATGGGTATGAAGCCTTTTTAACATCACACAGTAATATTTAGTTAAATTCATCCATTCATTCGGGAATTTCATTAATAAATTACTCTAGATCCTGTTACATTACACTTTAAACTTTAAATGGTTACTGCATTTAAATATTCTAGAGCTGCCATGTTCGATAATCACTCCACTGGAAGATATTGAGATCCTGGAACAAGAAACAGTTTCTCTGAAGATTGTTCTGTCGAAACCAAGACAAGTCAAGTGGATGAAAGGAAGCGTTCCAATCTCAGACGAAAATGAGAGATTCAAGGCATCTTCTAGTGACAACAGTTTGGAACACATCCTAACAATCTCCAACATCTCTACTGAAGATAATGGGATCTTCACAGCTGAAGTGGATGACAACGACTATGGGACCATCAACTCATCAGCCACGCTTACTATCAAAGGTAGTGCTTGCTATAATTACCTTGAAATTATATAGAAAAAGCAATTTTATGAATTCACACATCAAAAGTTTTGTTGGATAGCGATAGAAAGAAATCTGATGATGGATGGATAGAAAGAGAAAGAATTCGTTTGATCGATAGATGTATAGATGCTGTCTGCATTTCCTTTGGTCCTTCATCTTTTCTGGTGACGGGATATAGGTATGAACCCATTTTAACATCATACAGTAGCATTTAATTACATTACTCTAAATCTTGTTGCAATACATTTTCTACTATAAACGGTGACTGCATTTAAATATTTCAGAGCAACCATGTTCTATTGCTACTCCACTGCAAGATCTTCAAGCGATGGAAAAGGAGACGGCTTCCCTGAAGATCGTTCTGTCAAAACCAAGGCAAGTGAAGTGGATGAAAGGAAGTGAGTCAATATCAGGTGATGATGAGAGATTCAGAGCATCTGCCAGTGACAATGGATTGGACCACACGTTAACAATCTCCAACATCTCTACTGAGGACAGTGGAATCTTCACAGTTGAGGTGGATGACAAAGACTATGGAACCATCACCTCATCTTCTACCATTACTGTCAAAGGTATCGCTTGTTCCAAAGTCGTTATTCCATAACTTAGTCACTATCAAGAAATTTACCTAGCAGATGCTTACTTCAAGCTATATATGGATAGAAAGACGCAGAGAAAAGAGCTTAGCTGCTACTAGCCTGCTAGATCAATAGGCAAATAAGTTATTTTGAATCGTGAAGTAGGCCATTGAGGCTCTATTTAAGTAAGTGTCTGTTGCATTAAAGTGCATTGCCCTGAATCTTATACTAAATCTTATGTACTAAGTGAATTTATTTTTCCAGAGCAACCCTGTTCGATAGTTACTCTACTGCAAGATCTTGAAGTGTTGGAAAAGGAAACGGCTTCCCTGAAGATCGTTCTGTCAAAACCAAGACAAGTGAAGTGGATGAGGGAAAACAATGCAATCTCATGCGATGATGAGAGATTCAGAGCATCTGTTAGTGACAATGGATTGGAACACACCTTAACAATCTCCAACATCTCTACTGAGGACAGTGCAATCTTCACAGCTGAGATCGATGATAAATCCTATGGCACCATTACCTCATCTTCAACGGTTACTGTTAAAGGTTCGTAATTCATCTAAGTCGTGAACTTTTAATGCATGTAGTACTTAATACAAATTATAATAACTGTCGGTCTGTTAAATTCTTACACCAAAACTGTAGATGAATAGCGGGAGATAATGTAAGCTGGATTAGTAGATAGGTCGATAGGTATTTTACACATGAGGTATTTTGACAATAATTATTTTACATTGCACCATAGGTATATGAAGACTCCACATAAATGTTGCATTTACCTAAGTCCTACATCTGATCTGGTGTTCTAATTAAATTTTTCAGAGCAACCATGTTCAATAATTACTCCACTGGAGGACGTTGAAGTTCTAGAGAAGGAAACAACTGTCCTGAAGATTGTTCTGTCAAAACCAAGAAAAGTGAAGTGGTTGAAAGGAAGTGAGTCAATATCAGGTGAAGATGAGAGATTTAAAGCATCTTCTAGTGACAGCAGATTGGAACACACCTTAACGATCTCCGACATCTCTACTGAGGACAGTGGGGTCTTCACAGCTGAGGTGAATGACAAAGACTATGGAAAAATCACCTCTTCAGCCACGCTTACCGTCAAAGGTAGGTCTATTAGAACTGCGATTATTATCCTAAGTATTTTCATGAAATTAAAACGATCGGAAGAACTATTTTAAGATGACGCTATGCGTGAACCACTGATGTTGTTGCCATTGCTTTGATCTCACACAGGCAAGCTTCTAACCATTCTCTTGTTTAAGGTATGCTTGTGATTACACAAAGCTTCATTCGAAAACAGACTGCCTTGTATGAATTATCTTTTATCTTTCATCAAAAAAGTGTCTGCACATACTGTCTGTCCTGACCTGATGCTTGATATGACCTGAGAGAATGTCCGTCGGTGGATATTTTGCTGAGAACCTCCTGTAAGTTATCTTCGCATATGTATGAATGTTTTGTTATACAATAATTCACCAACTCTTGGTCTATTTGCTTTTATAGAGCAACCCTGTGCCATTGTCACTCAGCTGAGTGACGTCGAAACAGTTGAAGGCCAGACGACCTCAGTGGCCTTTATTTTGTCCAAACCACGTCGCGTGTCATGGATGATCGGAGGTCAACCAATCTCAGCAGATGACAAAAGAATCACTGTTGCTGTCGCAGACAATGGCCTTGAACACACGCTGACAGTATCGGATATCTCAACTGAGGAGAACGGAGCAATTGCGGCTGAGGTTGACGACAACTTGTATGGACTGCTTACCTCAACCTGCACCATCACGGTCAAAGGTAGCATTAGTTAAAAATATATTGAATTAATTATTTTATTTTGTCATTGCCAGTTGATTAAACTAAATCAAGTGAGTGATTCAGTTAATAAGTCTTTCAATCACAGTTACGGAGCCTTGAACCAGTCAACCGATCATTCAGTTAATCGCAATTACATTTTAAATTTACTAATTCTGCATAAAGATTCTTCAAATAGACAGTGAAATAAGTACCTTTCCATCGAACTCCGACTCAGTCGATTGACCAATAGCATCCAACCAGTGTAACAGTATCATGATGTAACGTGCTGTTACTTAATATACTTTATTGTTACTATTATTATTATACACGCTATAGCCTAACAGTCCGTATGCCTCTATACCGAATGCCACGAGTTAGTGTCAGTGGTCAGTATATAATAGCATACGGTTGGATCGCTGTGGGCGTGGCCTAATAACATCTTGTCCAATGGCGATCTACATGGACCTGTCGACCTACACGTCACATCTTCCTTCTCTAGTTAAAGTCTATCTAATCGTTAATCAGTAAGCCTACTTCCTAATCAATAATCCCTAATGTCGACCTAATAGTATGTCATCACATCTTTCCCTTTCGAGGTGGATGATAAAGACTAATGGTTAGTTAAATCTAATTAAATCTATCGCAGTAAATTATAGTGTCTTGACTATTCTAGAAGAATAGGTTCGTACTGGCCAAATCTAAATGTATCTACTATAGGCGTTGAAAACTACGTAAAAGTCTCTCGTAAGCGTTCGATCAGTTCACAGAATCTTGAAAGTCTCTTGCAGGAGCTTCGACAGTTAATAACAGAATCATTTGGTATCGTTAAGTGTCGCCGTAGCCGGTTCGAGTTAATCGCAGCACGGGTGAATCACAGCACGCCTACTCTGACCACCATCCAGACTTCCGTTCATGCAGGTGTCGGCGGCGTGGGGGTGCGCTAACCATTCGCCCAGACGGGTAGCGCTGTGCTTCTTCGACCGTCGGCTGGGTTCCATCCGTGGCTCGGGTGGTTCCATGGGCGGGAGGACTGGTGGTGCGGTGGCATCGTCCTCTCCGTAGATATCTCTGGTCGGTTGAGGTATAATCAAGGGTTGACACTTGGCTGCTAGACCTCCGCGGGTAATTATTTCATCTCCAGAATTCCTGTACGCCCTGATGACCGCTGGCACTTTGGATGGGGAGGTTGGCCATCCGGCTGTTATCTGACCCAGCAGCTGTCGGCGTGGAGGTGGCTTCGTCTGCAGCGAAGGCGATCGGAGCTTCTGCTCAGAAGCTGAGGGTGGGGATACGACCTCGTGTAGGCACTGAGGCGGACGGAGATCAAAGGCTGAGTCACAGCTGTCGCAGGTATCGTAAACAGAACCCCAGACGTTTAGAGGGTTAGGTACTTTCGCCTGTCGACCCAGCTCGTCAAAGGTTTCTCTATCGTCGTCTGGGCTCTGTAGGCACCGAGGAGAAGAAGGCGGGGTGCATTTATCGGCGAAACAGATCGTCCTTTGTAATCGAGACTTTTCTCTCTCTTTCATCACGGCTTGCCAGAAGAGACCGTCTGATAACCCAGCATTGCGATGCAGAGGTTTCGGCACGACGGCGGGGGAGGCGCGCCAAGCTTCAGCGGCCGTCGCAGATGTGAGGATGGTAATGGTTTTCTTAGAAACGGACAGGCAGAGGGCATCGAGCTGTAGCGCTGGTATCACGGCTGGTTCACGTGATAATTGAAGTCCAGCAGAACCATGGAATGCCTCTGTGTCAGGATGAGCTCGCGGTAGACTGACCGGAGGGGGATCAGTCTGGTCATTAATTGATACCAGCGCCGCGATGTCTAGGTCCGGCTGCTGCTCAGCGGGGGCGTCAAGAGGATAACGTCTCATTGGCAACTGGACTGGAAAACACGTTTCAGCGTTTGCAAGATGGACGTCGCTTTCTAGGACGTAATTGTTCGCTGGTTTAGTCGGTCTAATCGAATCGGTTATGCAACCGTTCGTTGGGTTGTTTGAAGTCATATCAGTTTCAGATGCACATACCCCAAAGATGATGTCTTGCACTGCTTTCAAGTGCTCCAGATCCCGATAGGCTTTGCAACCTCGGAGGAATTGCTTGCGTAAGGAGGCGACATAGAAGTGCCGTTCATATTCGCGCGTCCTTCGTGGTTGACTGACGGTCACCGTACTCATTCCGCGAGTTTGCAGATGCGTTCGATCGGACGTACGAGGAGTTGCCGCTGCTGGGCGAATCTCCTGGCATCGATGGAGAACGCGGACTGCTGTTTCCGGTATAAGATTCAAGGCACAGTACTTACAGCGACGGTTCTCGTTGCTGGCTTGACTGTTGTCTGTTGACTCAGTTGGCAGGAGGGATCTGCATCCGCCATCGCTGCGCCGAACTAAGTTAGCCATTCGATAGGACGTTTTCTGGCCACGGAGCTTACAGCAACGCTGCCGGTTGCTGGCTTGTCTGTGGCCTGCAGACTCAATTGGCAGTCGAGATATGCATCTTCTGTAACTGCGCCGAATTGAGCTGGTCATTTGGTAGAACGTTTTCTGGTCACAGAGCTTACAGCAACGCTTCCGGTTGCTGGCTTGTCTGTGGCCTGCAGACTCAGTTGGCAGTCGAGATATGCATCTGCTGAAACTGCGCCAAACTGAGCTGGTCTTTTGATGGAACGTTTTCTGGCCACAGAGCTTACAGCAACGCTTCCGGTTGCTGGCTTGTCTGTGGCCTGCAGACTCAGTTGGCAGTTGAGATGTGCATCTGCTGAAACTGCGCCAAACTGGGCTGGTCATTCGTTAGAGGGCCTCGTCGTGTTCGAAGGATGACATAGCTTTCACCTTTTGTTCGATTGAGAATCCGTAAGACTTAGCTTATCGTGCTAACTGATATTTAGCTTATTAATTAACTTATTGTAGTGCGTCGGTTCTTAGTCTCTGACACCATGTAACAGTATCATGATGTAACGTGCTGTTACTTAATATACTTTATTGTTACTATTATTATTATACACGCTATAGCCTAACAGTCCGTATGCCTCTATACCGAATGCCACGAGTTAGTGTCAGTGGTCAGTATATAATAGCATACGGTTGGATCGCTGTGGGCGTGGCCTAATAACATCTTGTCCAATGGCGATCTACATGGACCTGTCGACCTACACGTCACAACCAGTAGGTTAGTTAGTTAATTGGATTAAATTGTTTTCAGTCATATTGTAATTAACCGTTTCTCATTTACCATTGCCAGAGAAACCGTGTTCAATAATAACTGGACTGGCTGACGCTGAAATCGTCGAGAAGGAAACAGTCTCCCTGAAGGTTGTTCTGTCGAAACCAAGAGAGGTGAAGTGGATGAAAGGAAGTGAATCAATCTCAGTCGATGATGAGAGATTCAGAGCATTTTCTAGTGACAATGGATTGGAACACACTTTAACAATTACCAGCCTCTCTACGGAAGACACTGGGATCTTCACAGCTGAGGTGGATGACAAAGACTATGGGAACATCACCTCTTCAGCCACACTTACCGTCAAAGGTACGGATTTCTGTGCTTCCTTCGAAATGTAATCACTGTCACGAGAACCTTTTGACGTTATCTCACTCCCAAACAATCGATCGATAGATAGGTGGATATGGAGAGGATGGATAAATTGATAGAATGGTTGATTGCTCGGTTGCTTGGTGTAGGCTGGTGGCTGAGTAAATGGATGAATGGATGGATCATTGATGGATGGTTGATGACATGGTGTTGATGATGACGTATGGGTGAAATGGATAACGTCTTATCGATGCGTGTATGGAATGATTGATAGCCTGAAGTGCACCCAGGCTGCCCAACATATTTGATTAATAGGTGAGCTTCTCGTTAAGTCATCATTACTTTATGGGAAAGAAGAAAAGCTTCTATTTGAACTTTGAAACCACGCAGGCATTAAACACTGAGTATGATCTAAAGGCTTCACATGACCGTTTCATTTTGAATTTAATAAAATTACATTTTCATTAAATTGCACGTACATGTAGTTTCATGAATTTGTTTTATTCTTCAGAGCAAGCTTGTTCAATAATTACTCCACTGGAAGATGTTGAAGTGCTGGAGAAGGAAACAGTTTCTCTGAAGGTCGTGCTGACGAAACCAAGAGAAGTGAAGTGGATGAAAGGAAGTGAGTCAATATCAGTTGATGATGAAAGATTCAGAGCATCTTCTAGTGACAACGGATTGGAACACACCTTGACAATATCCGACATCTCTACTGAGGACTGTGGAGTCTTTACAGCTGAGGTGGATGACAAAGTCTATGGTACCATCACCTCATCTTCTACCATTACTGTTAAAGGTTCGTAATTCGTTTTAATAAATGGCAGTTTAGTGGAAGCTATACCTGGAAATGATGTAACAACGATTTGATGAACTCCCACACTAAAATATTGTACTGACAGAGAGACATAGAAAATGTAAGAGCGACTGATTGATAAACGATTCATTAGGTAGGTATTTAAAAATCTTGATGTATGCATAATTTGAGGCTTCGCGTATATTTTTGCTTGTGGCATTTAATTAGGCAATACTTTTATCCGCTGATTGAATTTGATTTCTACAGAGCAACCATGTTCTATTGCTACTCCACTGCAAGATCTTGAAGTGTTGGAAAAGGAAACGGCTTCCCTGAAGATCGTTCTGTCAAAACAGAGACAGGTTAAGTGGATGAAAGGAAATGAATCAATATCAGGTGATGATGACTCATTCAGAGCATCTGTTAGTGACAGTGGATTGGAACACACCTTAACAATCTCCAGCATCTCTGCTGAAGACACTGGGCGATTCACAGCTGAGGTGGATGACAAAGACTATGAAACCATCGCCTCATCTTCTACGATTACTGTCACAGGTATCGCTTATTGCACAGTAGTTATTCCAGAACACAATCACTATCAAGACATCGACTTAGCAGATGCTTACATTAAACTATAATAAGATTATCTTTAGATAGAGAGGTAGAGAACGGAGCTCGGTGTTAAATCGAGAGGCAGGTAAGTAGTTTTTCTGACTCGTGAAGTACTTATTCTGAGGCTCCATGAAAGTAAGTATCTGTTCCATTTCATTACATTACACTAAATAATTTTTACTTTGTATCTTATCTTTTGATTGTATTTATTTTTCCAGAGCAACCTTGTTTGGTAGTTACTCCACTGCAAGACCTTGAAGTGTTGGAAAAGGAGACGGCTTCCTTGAAGGTCGTTCTATCGAAACAGAGACAAGTGAAGTGGATGAAAGGAAGTGAACCAATATCAGTTGATAATGAGAGATTCAGAGCATCTGTTAGTGACAATGGATTGGAACACTCCATAACAATCTCCAACATCTCTACTGAGGACAGTGGAATCTTCACAGCTGAGGTGGATGACAAAGACTATGGAACCATCACGTCACCTTCTACGATTACTGTCAAAGGTAGCCTTTTGCTTTTTGCTCAGTAGTTATTCCATAGCATATTCACTAAGAAGAAATTTAACTAGCAGATGCCTGCCTCAAACTATATGGATGGGTGCTATTAGAGAGAGGTAGCAGTATGGGAATTGTCAAAACATAACTGGGGGGGTTTAGACGTTGATTTATGTGCAGTTTGGATGTGAAATGTATACTTAACTATGGGATCCTAAGAACACGTGGGGGGGGAACCCCAACCCCTCAACAATTCTCACCCTCTGAGGTAGAGAAAAGAGTTCAGTTGCTAGATCGACAGGTTGGTAAGAAGTCATTTTGAATCATATAGTACGCATACTGAGACTCTTTATAAGTAAATGTCATTTGGATTTAATTACATTACACTTACTATTTTTTTCACTACATCGTATCTGTCGATTGTATTTATGTTTCCAGAGCAACCATGTTCAATAGTTACTCCACTGCAAGATCTTGAAGTGTTGGAAAAGGAAAAGGCTTCCCTGAAGATCGCTCTATCGAAAGAGAGACAACTGAGATGGATGAAGGAAAATAAAGCAGTACCAGTTGATGATGAGAAATTCAGAGCATCTGTTAGTGACAATGGATTGGAACACACCTTAACAATCTCCGACATCTGTACTGAGGACAGTGGAATCTTCACAGCTGAGGTGGATGACAAAGACTATGGAACCATCACGTCACCTTCTACGATTACTGTCAAAGGTATTACTTGTTGCACAGTCGTTATTTCATAACTTATCACTATTAAGAAATCTACCTTGCAGATGCTTATACTTCAAGCTATATATGGATAGAGAGAGAGGCAGAGAAAAGGTCTCAGTTGTTAGATCTATTGGCAGGTAAAGTTATTTTTAATGATGAAGTAAGCATATTCAGGTTCCATATAAGTTAGTGCCTGCCGTTTTTAACTACATTACTCTACATGTTTACACTACATCTTGTCTTTGATTGTATCTATTTCTCCAGAGCAACCGTGTTCGATAGTTACCCCACTGCAAGATCTTGAAGTGTTGGAAAAGGAAACGGCTTCCCTGAAGATCGCTCTGTCAAAACCAAGACAGGTGAAGTGGATGAAGGAAAATAAAGCCATCTCAGTTGATGAAGAGAGATTCAGAGCATCTGTTAGTGACAATGGATTGGAACACACCTTAACAATCTCCAACGTCTCTACTGAGGACAGTGGAATCTTCGCAGCTGATATCGATGATAAATCCTATGGCACCATTACCTCATCTTCAACGATTACTGTTAAAGGTTCGTAATTGAGCTCAGTAGGCCTAGTGGCATTTTAATGCATGTAATACTTACTACGAATGATAGTAATTGTCGATCTGTTGAATTCTGACACCAAAACTTAGATGAATAGGGTAGGTAAAATAGCTGGATTGTTAGATAGGTCGATAAATATTTTAGACGTCAGCTATTTTATCAAAAGGTGTTTTAACAGTACACAATAGGTATAACAAGGCTCCACACAAATGCTACACAAATGCTTGTTGCAGATACCTAAGCCCTTATCTGGTGTTCTGATTTAATTTTTCAGAGCAACCATGTTCAATAATTACTCCACTGGAAGACGTTGCAGTTCTAGAGAAGGAAACAAATGTCCTGAAGATTGCTCTGTCAAAACCAAGAGAAGTGAAGTGGTTTAAAGGAATTGAGTCCATATCAGTTGATGATGAGAGATTTAAAGCATCTGCTAGTGAGAGTAGATTGGAACACATCCTGACAATCTCGGACATCTGCACTGCGGACACTGGGATCTTCACAGCTGAGGTGGACGACAAGGGCTATGGTATCATGACCTCATCCTCTACGATTACTGTCAAAGGTATTGCTTGTTGTAGTTATTCTAAAATAGTCAGTATCAAGAAAGCTATTTAGTTTATTCTCACGTCAAAATGCACATAGAGCGGGCGAGAGAGACAGAAGGACAGTCAGAAAAAGAGAGCTCAGTTGTTGGAATGGTAGGCAGGTCTGTTATTTTGAATTTTGAAATACGCTTATTGAGGCTGCCTATAAAGAAGTGTCTGTCACATTTAATTATATTACACTGAATTTTTGCACTATTTCTTATCTTTTGATTCAATATTTCAATTGATTGTATTTATTTATCCAGAGCAACCCTGTTCGATAGTTACTCCACTGCAAGATCTTGAAGTGTTGGAAAAGGAAACAGCTTCCCTGAAGATCGTTCTATCGAAACCGAGACAAGTGAAATGGTTGAAACGAGATGAATCGATTTCAGTTGATGATGAGAGATTCAGAACATCTGTTAGTGACAATGGATTGGAACACACCTTAACAATCTCCAACATCTCTACGGAGGAGTGTTTAGTCTTTACAGCTGAAGTGGATGACAAAGACTATGGCACCATTACCTCGTCTTCAACGATTACTGTCAAGGGTTCGTAATTGATCTAAGTAGTGGCATTTTAATGCATGTAATACTTAATGCAAATTATAGTGACTGTCGGTCTGTTAAATTCTTACACTAAAATTGTAGATGAATCGGGGGGAGTATTTATAAGCCCTACGTCTTATCTGGTGTTCTAATTTGATCTTTCAGAGCAACCTTGTTCTATCATTACTCCACTGGAAGACGTTGAAGTTCTGGAGAAGGAAACAACTTTCCTGAAGATTGTTCTGTCAAAACCAAGAGAAGTGAAGTGGTTGAAAGGAAGTGAGTCAATATCAGGTGTAGATGAGAAATTCAAGGCATCTTGTAATGAAAATGGATTGGAACACATCTTAGCAATCTCCAACATCTCTACTGAAGATGATGGGATCTTCACAGCTGAGGTGAATGACAAAGACTATGGAAACATCACCTCATCATCTACAATTACTGTCAAAGGTATGAGGAAAGAGTTGATTTGATTGACTCATCAGTTTTGTATAGATTGATGTAATTTATCTTAAAATGTGAGGCTCGTATAGGCTTCCTTTCTTCTTATCCATATTTTTAAAACTCCAATCCTGTCTAGTAACGTCTACACATGATCTAAGCCAGTCTGATTTATTCAATCTAATGCAATTGAAACTAATCTGATGACTCTAGGAGCGTCTTTGTGGCAAAATGTCTCCAGTAAAGATAATAACTTTCAACACGTGTGTTGGAGCCTTCCAATGGAGAAGAAGCTGTTTTATAGCCATTGACTGATATCCTGTTGTGGCTCCTATTCTTCGACGCTACGTAGTGCTGGCGATATAGTAAGTGTAAAATATACATACTTGCATATACCTACATTACGGTACAATGAGTACATTAACCCCTACATTACATGCACGTCGATTATGCCTTGAGCTTAATTGCAATGGCGTTATACAAGTATTTAGATTTAATTTTTCCGACATTGCTTTGCTGTTTAGTGGCGTCTATGCCTGTCAACCAGTTTACGCCTACTTCTTTCTCCACATGTTTAGAACTGCCGTGTGAGATAACCAGTGCGCTAAAGGATGTTGAGACAACGGAGAAGGAACCCGTCTCCTTGAGACTTACCCTCTCGAAACCCAGACCAGTCCAGTGGACGAAAGGAACGGAAAAAATTCCAGCCGACGACAAGAGGCTGGTAGTTTCCACAAGTGAAAGTCAACTGGAACACACGCTGACCATAACTTCATCCTCCCTGGCAGACAGCTGCAGTGTCTTTACCGCCAGCATCGATGACCGTGACTATGGCACCGTCACCTCATCTAGTACCGTCACCGTTAAAGGTATAACCTCACCTAAGCTCATAATCGCATCTAATCCTGTCTAGTGTAATCTAACCTAATCAAGTCTAATCTAATCATGCCAGTTAGGTCTAATCTAGACTATAGGTAAGCCTATTCTAGTCTTGTGTGCTCTATCCTCTAGGCTAGTCTTACCTGGTTAGTTTAGACCAATCTAGTCTAGATGAACCTATTCTGAGTGGCCGAGTGGGTTGGTGCCTGCTCGTCACGCCGGCGACCCGGGTTCGATTCCCGGTCGGTCGGTTTATCAGAGATTAATTTCTCGGACCTTTACTGCGGGTGGCTCGGTCGCAATATAAGCGTGGAGTACAATACAATACAATACAATACAAACACACAACCTGACGGCTGGCGCCTCCGGGCTGCTCATTGTTCTACATGAGGGCTGGGCGCCTGTCGATGGCTGCCGCTACTGGTTGAGCGTTCTAGAAGTAGCTTGCTATCAACAACGCTATATAAATCGTCGTAAATACATACATACATACATACATACATACATACATACATTCTATGAAATTATATTTAATCTGGTGTTATATTCAAGTTTATCCCATTTTATTTTATTTGAGTCTTTTATGTTATGTTCTTTTCAATTTTATCAAATCCTAAGTACAGCAATTAGTCCTTCGGTTTTGATGTGTGCACGTTGGTCAGTGCATAGCTTAGTCGCGTTACATTAGATCTCATTCATAAAATTATAGAGACATTATTATTTCAAACTGTACAGAACTACCATGTGTGGTGGTTATGCCTCTGAAAGACATGGAAGTTCTGGAAAAGAATTCGGCGTCGTTATCCCTAGTCCTTTCCAAGCCGAGAAAGGTGACTTGGATGAAAGGCAAGGAGCCAATTCCAGCGGAAGCTGCAAATTATACCACATCCCTCGAGAAGGATGGGCTGGAGCATCGCTTAACAATAACCACCATCTCGTTGGAGGACAATGGAGGCTTCATGGCTCAGGTCGATGACGGCGAATATGGGGCAGTCAGCTCTACCTGTACGCTTACTGTTACAGGTGTGACATTTTATTACATTACACGACTTTGCGTTAAACTACTGCACTGCGTTTTACTCCACATTACACCACACTGAATTAAAATTACAAATGGTGGCTGCGAAAAGGTACGTAAAAGGGCTATTCAAATTAGTGTAACATTACTACTACTACTATTCCTTTATTTCACAAACTCGTTGACGCAAACGCAACAAGATTACAAAATCAACAGTTTAGATATCGATTAGACAAAAATAATAGTCAACTAGACAAGAGGGTTAGGAATGTATACACTGCAATATTTTGTTATCATTATTATGTTATGCCATGTTTTGTTATGTTATGTTATGTAATGTTATTTTATATAGAGGCCAAATGTGAGCTGATTCAGAGCCTGACAGACTTCATGGCAACCGAAGGAGATGCTCTCGCACTCCGCATCCTTCTCACGAAGCCAAGAAACGTTGTCTGGATGAAGGGATCTGATCCGGTTGCCACTGACGACCGTTGTCAGGCAACCGTTGATAGCACCGGAACGGAACATGTCCTGGCTGTATCCGTGGTAACCATGGAGGACAGTGGAGAATATGCCGCCAGGGTTAACGATAATCATTATGGAATCATGACAGCTGCTTGCAAAGTCGCCATCAAAGGTAAATATCAACCTTTATAGATGTAGCGTACCAACAGGTATGAGTATCTCTATTTGTGATTTAGAGTAGCTAAATAATTTTAAATATTTTGGATAATTTAAATAGATTATTTTTTAATAGCTGAAAAAAGGTCCCGGAACGCCGTTCCGGACCGTTCCTGAAAAAAGCACTGGCCTTTACAATGTAGCCTACCAACAGGCATGAGTGTCTTATTTGTGATTTCTTATGAAAATTTCAGAATTTCCCTCCATGATTAATACATTTTATTATTATTATGCATTTATTAAGCGCCACTATCCAATGGCCAATTGTCCAGACGCCTTCGTGAGGTTCTTGTAAGGCGCTATATAATTGACCATACATGTACATACATACATACATGCATACAAAATCGATGGCACTGAGCAAATGTGAGTGAAAGATTTACACCAGGTCCCTACACAGCAACCATCTCAGGGGAGGGTTGAACCCATACTCTGTGTTATAAGGCAAGTGCTCAACCAGTAGGCTACCGTGACCAACATTTTATTTTTTTATGCATGAATATATTCTGATGTATTGCATTGCATCGCATTTTTATTGTATTGCATTGAATTTTTCATTACACTGCATTGCTTTGCCTTGCATGGTATCGATTTGTACTGTATTGATTTGTTTTGTACTGTATTGATTTTATTGTACTGCATTGATTTTATTGTAGTGTACTGTTTGTTTTGTACTGTATTGATTTGTATTGTATTGTTTAGATCTTCCGATCCTGAAGATTTGTTTTCCATGTTTGTAAAACCTCGTTTTCTTGCATGCACCATAATTTCGTCTTCCATCTTTTTCATTCCAGAAGCTCCTTGTAAGATTGTTGATACCCTGGAAGACAAGGAGATCACAGAAGATGAATCAGTCACCCTGACAATCAGCTTGTCTAAGTCGAGGACGGTCACCTGGAAGAAAGCCGACCAAACACTGACCAGTGGTCAGTCTCCAGATGACCATTTGACAATATCTTGCGAGGAGGGTGGACTCGTCCACCGTCTGAAGATTTGTCACGTGATGCTGGATGATGACGCAGGGTATGGGGTCGAAGTCGACGACCTTGATTACGGACTATTGAAGTCGTCATGTCATGTCAAGGTCAAAGGTTGGTGTTCTGTTGATGTAAAATCTTGAGGTTGGGTTAATATGCTTCGTGTGAAGATCTTTCGTGTTGTCATGTTGAGGAGAATCCGTTGAGGAGGTTCTATGACTGCAAGAGAGACTGACTGTAAATAGATAATGTAATGTAATTGATCTTTTATATAGCACCCCTTCAAGATATCTATTCAGAGTCACTCTCTGCGCTAGCCTATGCGATGTTAAATGTCATTACGAACGAAAATATTACACGAGTTAGCAAAACAATGCATAGTAAGCTGAAAGAGTCACCAGTGGCGGGCCCACAAACACACGAGGAACCAACCATGTTTACACGTAGGCTATCTGGACTTTTGCAAAGCGCATTTTGCGATCCCCTCAGAAGGGCTGTGAATGTACCTAAACCATGGGCGTATTTAGGGGGCCGTTTACGGGTTAAAACCCCCCAAATAAGTTTTCGGAAATTTTTTTATATGCTTTTATGATGCGAAAATACAAAAAACTTAACTTTTGCGACAATCTTCAATGAAAACCCTCAGTTACAGTTACAGTTAAATCTTAAACCCCCTTGAAATTTTTTCCACTATATGTCCAGCTACCACGATGAATTTTTGCTGTTATACAGAAAAGCCGGTGGAGATCGTGCGTGACGTCGATAACCAGAAAGTGACCAAACTGCCCGGAAGAGCGACGTTCGTCTGCGAACTCTCGAAACCCGGACTTCCGGTTTGCTGGACGAAGGGAGGAAAAGTGCTGCCCTCTGGTGATAAGTACACAGCGACAGTTGAGGGAAACGTATATTCTCTCGTTGTTAACAACGTAATCGGAGAGGACGATGTTGGAGAGTATAGAATAGAAATGGGAACACTATCGTCGGCTGCTCAACTCTTCGTTGAAGGTAGGCCTATCGGTCGACTATGGAGGGGTTCTAAAGGAAGACGCTGTTGCCTATCATTGCAACTATGCCTACTACATTTGTGAAATTGCCTTCACTGCCCCTTTGTATAATAATGTGTTGTGGTTGTAAAAACACTCGTAAATTCTCGATCAGATGTGTTGGCCCAGAAGAATGGAATAAAATATCCCAAGGCCTTCGTAGTATCTCAAATTTAAAGATACGCCAATGGATAATTAATTCATCAGAACGATTAGTTGGGTTCTAATCCCCCATTCTGTTTGTGTTTTTCTTAGTTAAGGTTTAATACTTTGTACTAGTACGTTAATAATTGTTTATTATGCTAGATACTCATTATCATCGTAGCTACATGAAGGCAGGAGGAGTTTCCTCTTGGTTTTTCCATATAGTGGAGTTTCAATTGATCAACGACGCAAATGACCAGGATTTTGGCAAGTTGCCTCCTCTTGAATTAAGTGTCGTGTAGGGCAAGTGGAAGGAAAAAAAAAATGAAAAAAAAAAAAAAAGGTCATCGAAGTTTGAAGAAAGCCTACAAAAAGGCAAACAAAGATAGAGAAAGTGTGAAATCTAGTAAAGTTAGGGATATTTCCGGCAGGATTTACTGTGAATATTGTCTTGAAAACTCGCGTTACTACCCCCCTCGACAATTCTTGGAAAACTTCCGTTACTACCCCCTCGAAAATCAACTTTTCTCCCCCGGTCGTGAACTTTTTTTGCCCCCGCGGTCGTCAACTTTTTAAATGCTGTATACCAGAACCCTCGATTCCCCCGGACAGCAAGGGGACTAGATTCTGTGAGTAATTTAAGTCTGGCTACGCCACTGCTTATTATATCAATGCATTGTCAGATTATAACCTCTGTTAACCATCTAGCAGCAGACTATGTACATAGGTGGCCCTAACTAAC
Organism: Aporrectodea caliginosa; assembly: GCA_020284085.1. Taxonomy (NCBI): domain Eukaryota; kingdom Metazoa; phylum Annelida; class Clitellata; order Crassiclitellata; family Lumbricidae; genus Aporrectodea; species Aporrectodea caliginosa. Next base: position 201,055 of record JACEVL010000122.1, on the reverse strand, counting down.
GGGACTCTGGTCCCTTCTGGGTTCCCTTTTGCGACCAGGATCTTTCTTCTTTGTACAACGAAATGTTACTTTGTCAATGTTTGAGAACAGTGAATGGTTATAAGGTGATCGTAAACTCCAGATTTCTAAAGCGCTACTCGAAAGCTAGGCTCATTATTCACGAGTGCTGCGTCGCGTCAGAGGGGTTGTCCAGATGTCCAGTGAGGAACTGGAGTTACGAGTCCAGTTGCCAGATAGACTAGAAAGAGGAGGCAGAGGATCTGCTAAGGTGGATTTTGTTGAGGACGACGATAAAGCTTTGAAGGTGGATGACTGGATGGATAGAGTAGGAATTCTTGAAGAGGTAGGATTAATATGTGCTAAACCGGTTTTCTATGAATACACAAATCTACTGCTGTATTACCATTCTGTAGTAGAGTATGTTTTCTCCTTTCCAGCTGGTCCTCGTTTCACGAAAGATTCTTCCACCTGTACCGAGAGGACGCTTTCAGCTGGAGAAACCCTTTCCATTGACGCAGAGTTCCTGGCCTATCCACTTCCATCTGTTAAATTAACGTCGGAAACAGACTCCCAACTGGACAAGGAAAGAGTCAGATGCACTTTGGTCGGGAGCAACGTCCTGTTCGTGATTCAGGAAGCGAAATCCGAGGATTCTGGGAAGTACGGTGTCGTTCTGGAGAATTCCTTTGGAATGGATGTTCTCGGCGTCAAAGTCAACGTTCTATGTGAGTGGATTTTTTCGGTTACATAGGTTTTAGCTTTTCAAATAACAACGTTGTGACCTTTATGGCACAGAATAACCGTCTTTGGGCAGACATGTCCTAAAAATTAATCAGTCAATAAACTGTTCAACCCACCTATCCATGCATTCATTCCACCGTCCCACCATCCGGCGCCACGGCACAGTTCTTTACTGGCTTCGATTCATGCCTTGATGGCCAGTGTTATTGTGAATAGGAAATGGTAATGAGAAATGGACGACCCTGCCAGTGGAACAACACTGTTCCTTTTGAGTTTAGGCCTACCCTTTGACACCCATTAACTACTGCAACAAATGGACATGAACTTGTATTTGGTAATCACTAATCAATAAAGCTTATGAATTGAACTGAATTGAATCCATTCACCTATCAATACATACCTCTATCCATCCATCCATCCATCCATCCATCCATCCATCCATCCATCCATCCATCCATCCATCCATCCATCCATCCATCCATCCATCCATCCATCCATCCATCCATCCATCCATCCATCCATCCATCCATTCCATCCATCCATCCATCCATCCATCCATCCATCCATCCATCCATCCATCCATCCATCCATCCATCCATCCATCCATCCATCCATCCATCCATCCATCCATCCATCCATCCATCAAAGAATCAATTCATCCTTTTATTACATTTCTTCACATTACCTTACATTACAAGCTGTTGATTGGATTCATTTCAGGCCCACCTCTTCCACCAACAAACATCCTCGTCGACAACATTACCAAGACGTCCTGCCATGTGACCTGGCAACCACCTGCCCATGACGGTGGCTCACCCGTGACAGGATACATCATCGAAACCAGTCAAGACCACAGCAGCACATGGACCAGACTCAGAAGCAAGGACCCAACAACTGAACTGGAGGCATCCATGGATTCCTTGATCCCTGGATCCACCTACGCCATCCGCATCACTGCCGTCAACTCCATCGGAGCCAGTCCAGCCTCCGAATCTTCCATCTTCACCGCTAAAGACCCTCTGACCATTCCAGGGCCTCCTGGCACTCCTACGGTACTTGACGTTGGTACCATGTTCGTAAGCCTTTCGTGGAGTCCACCAGAGAACGATGGCGGAAGTCCCGTAACTGGTTTCACGGTTGAGCAGAGAAGCATTACGAAACCCCCTGGTGATGAAGATTTCGGATGGATTATGGTTCGTGGAGGGAAAGTTGTCGAGGGGCGGAATTTCGTCGTTGAGGGGTTGAACTCGGATGTGGATTACTCGTTCAGGATCGTCGCTCACAATGAAATCGGAAGCAGTGAACCGTCAAAGGCGTCAGATGTTGTCAGATGCAGTAAGTCGAATATTGATTTGATTATTTATTGATTGACTGATCACAGGCGCTCTCGACCCGATTGTCTTCACTTCAACCGACGGGTTTCAGGCGCTGGCGGAGGTTGTTATATGCAGTAAGCCATTAGTCGGTTAATGTGGTTTGAGTCGTCATTAGTTAGTGTCATCATCGCCATAATTGTTTGATCGTTAATTATACAGTTATTGTCATCATCACTATTTTCAACATCATATCATTAATTATATGTATGTGTTTATATATGTTTGTACTGTGAATATATCTGTGTTATTGTCATCATCATGGGCATTGTATAATCATTAATTCTACAGTTAGTGACTATTCAGAGGCATCCCATTGTATGTATGTGTTTATATGTGGACCACTTGCCATCTCAGCATTGAATTTGTATTGTAACAGGGCGTAAAAACACCTCTAATTTCAGAGGGAGTTTAAGTTTTCAGGAGTTTCCATTGGAAATTTGCATCGTATTTTTCTACATTTTTAGTTTTTCACAACAGTAGTGCATTTATTGGTGGTGTAACCCGTAAAACTACCCCTAAATAGCACATGGGGAAAAGTTATTCCATGAAGAGGGGCCCACAATTGCAAAGACGAGGCGTTGAGCAATGGCTGTAGCCTGTAGGTACTGTGTGTATGTTTGTATGTATGTATGTACATGCATATATTTATGCACTTGTGTACGTATTTCTATATAAGCATGTCCCAAGGGACTTAACACGTCGTCTTTTAAGTGCCTCACAAGAGCTTTGCGCTCAAGGCAGGACTGAACAATGGCATTTCAAGGTTGTCTGATGATGATGATGCTTGCAAAACAGAATCAAAGAAAACTGCGTATAAGTGCAACAAAAGAATGTTCCAGTAGGGCGTTCTAATACACCTGAATGCACGATGACCTTGAGTTGCATTGCAGAAGCGAGGCAATTTCAGATCCCGCTGGCAGCAGAACACAGACTCATTGTCCATATAATCGAATTATTCATTTAATTGTTATCATTATTTTGAAAATCATCATAGTGATAATGTTTTTGATCGTGTTGCTGCTGTTGTTGTTGTTGTTGATGGTGGTGGTGGTGGTGGTGGTGGTGGTGGTTGCGGTGGTTGACGTTGTCCTGATGCTCGTGTTGTTCATGATGGTGGTCGTGGTGGTGGTGGTGGTGGTGGTCGTGGTGGTGGTTGGTGGTGGTGGTGGTGGTCGTGGTGGTCGTGGTGGTGGTGGTGGTGGTGTGGTGGTGGTGGTGGTGGTGGTGGTGGTTGACGTTGTCCTGATGCTCGTGTTGTTCATGATGGTGGTCGTAGTGGTCCCGTTTTGTACGGTGGTGGTTATGATGGCGTTGGTCCTTGGTGGTGGATCTAAAGTCTGAGCTTATATAAAAATACCTCATGTTTATACCAAAATACACAAGACATCCATCATCAGTTTCTTCGGCGTCAAATTCGTCCTTAAATAACAACTACAGTACCATCTATTAAGCATCGGTCGTCTGAACCTGGCTTCTCGGCTTCTGCTTCTAATTACAGTCAGACATCGTTCTAGCGCACGCCCTTATAACACGGCTTTAGTTATAGCGCTGATTGCCTTAAATAAAGACTGAACAGTTATCTTCAATGTACCATTATTATGATGTCCGGATAGAATTCTTAAGCATTCAGAAAGAGCTAAATCGTGTTGCCAGCTTATTCACAAGCGCTCAGTCAATGAGAAAGTTGGTGAAGTTGAGAAAGTTCAGCATAGCTCACCCTTGGTGTATATATGTATGTATCTGAACTTTTATAAAGCGCATTTATGGACCCCTTAAAAGCACTAAGATCATGGCTGTACAACGCCATTATACTGTATCTGAACAGATAGGCTAGCTCAGTTGGTAGAGCGAAGGACTAGTGGCTACAACTGGAATCCTTAGGCGGTTCAAATCCGTCTCAACAATATTTATTCATTACTGACCTGATTACGGCTTGGTTTTGCAACGTCAATTGATGTGCATTTTACAACAGCACAATGGAAGTTACTAGTTACAATATTATGCATTTGAATATATATCTGCATTTTTTCTGTTAGACCCTTTAGTAGAGTGTATTCATGACACCTTTTGCAAGTTATAACTGACGTGATCCTTGCTATAGCTCTGAAATTCCACGCAGGAATGTTTTTAGACTGTAATTAAAACATGGTCCTTGCCATAGGATTTACGTAATGTCTGCGAATATCATAGGCCTAAACTATAGTGTGACAAAAAGTCTATTACCTTGGAAAGATAAACTGTCGTCAGATCACATTCATTTCTGCCTGCAACCAGACAGTTTTGTCTAATTACTTCAGAAGGCCACATTTACGTCTCAATCAATCAATCAATCAATCAATCAATCAATCAATCAATCAATCGATCAATCAATCAATCGATCAGTTTTCGTTTATTGGATAGTAAAGCTGACAAATACGTAACGTTTCGCATAGGACTCGATTAATCAGTTTTCGTTTATGGCCAATTAGGTATGGTTTTTGGGCATCGTTAAGGATATGGAAATTGCACTGGAGTTAACTGTGAATCTAGACCCTTGGCCTTGGCGTTTCATCATGTAGACAACGTCAATATATGTTTTAAAATAAAACTCTAGATATATAGTTGAGGCCGTCCTTATCAGGGAGGAAGAAACCATATGGGCCCGCGGGCGAAGCTCATAGCCAGTGGGGCGACTTGGAGGAGGGAATAGTCTGAATAGTCTGGCTTAACCTGGCTATAGATAGGCCGCACTGACTGAACTTTATTAGGCCACCAGACATGAGTGTTCTAGATATATTAGTGTTGGCTGTCTCCAGACATTGCTGCTAAGCATGTAAGTTCTGCGCTATATAGAGTTTTTCCTGTCTGATGCTTTGATCAGTTCCAGACCATTTCTCCGGTTGACTTGATCGTCCTCTGGCAAGAACTCAGCTGTTGAAATGCTCTGTAAATCTCCGTCAACAGTAATAGCAAGACAACCTGATGCTTCTTGCTACTAGCAGACTATTTCCAGACACTAGATTAGCTAGCACTTCTACTGGTAAAGTGCTAGATATATGTATCTTCTTCTTCTTCCTCCTCCTCCTCCTCCTCCTCCTCCTCCTCCTCCTCCTCCTCCTCTTCCTCTTCCTCTTCCTCTTCCTCTTCTCTTCCTCTTCCTCTTCCTCTTCCTCTTCCTCTTCCTCTTCCTCTTCCTCTTCATCTTCCTCTTCCTCTTCCTCTTCCTCTTCCTCTTCCTCTTCCTCTTCCTCTTCCTCTTCTCTCTTCCTCTTCCTCTTCCTCTTCCTCTTCCTCTTCCTCTTCCTTCCTCTTCCTCTTCCTCTTCCTCTTCCTCTTCCTCTTCCTCTTCCTCTTCCTCTTCCTCTTCCTCTTCCTCTTCCTCTTCCTCTTCCTCTTCCTCTTCCTCTTCCTCTTCCTCTTCCTCTTCCTCTTCCTCTTCCTCTTCCTCTTTCCTCTTCCTCTTCCTCTTCCTCTTCTCTTCCTCTTGACCTCTTCCTCTTCCTCTTCCTCTTCCTCTTCTTCTTCTTCTTCTTCTTCTTCTTCTTCTTCTTCTTCTTCTTCTTCTTCTTCTTCTTCTTTTCTTCTTCTTCTTCTCCTGAAATGACAAATTTCCTTTTTATCTCAAGCAATCCCCTTGCTCATACTGCTACACAATCTGACACGTTCCTCCTTATTAACTGGTGGGCCAAGTGCCTCTTTTCGTTGTCTCCGGACCACTTTTTTTCTGTGGATCTCTCGCACTGGGAGCGCCTGTGCACTGCGAGAGGCTCTATATAAATTTATACCTACAACACAATACAATACATTCTATTACTGGCAATTTACTGCAGAAATTGCTCCATAGGCTGCCTCTTTTTCTTACGAACTGATCTTCTAGATATTGACCTGATTACGACTTGTTTTGATGCACCATCGGTGATGACACCGGCGCAATAGAACCAGCTAATTACAATTGCAACTACATTCTACATTGGGGAGGGGATAGTATAAAGGATAACACTCGCGATATCTTGCCTGAAGTTTTCACGGACCCGGTTCGATTCCCGTAAGGCCCCTGGGTTTAGCTCAAGCCTTCATTCCCTAGGTGGCAGCAAAAGTACAATGAGCTTACGCCTTGCAGGGCTGCAACTTTGTTGATTGATGTCTTCTGTGATTTCAGTTCTTGTGAATTGTTTAATCGTCATAACATGTACATGTACAGCGCAGTGCGTTTGTCAGGCGCTTGATTAAAGAATAAATATTATTATTATTATTATTATTATTTTCTCTCCAATTTCTAGATAAGCCTATCTCAATCGTGAGGCAGCTGAATGACGTCATACTGAGGAGCCTTGACGGTTCAGCGGCTACTTTTGAATGCGAACTATCCACTGATGCGGATAGCATTCCGGTTCAATGGCTGCGAAACAGACAGCCAATCACAGCATCGGAAAAGTATGACATCACATCGAGCGGTGTGACATGCAGACTTGATGTTCGTGATTGTCAGACGAGTGACGTGGCGGAATATTCCATTCGAGTTAAAGACCTCACGTCCAAGGCTCACCTGCATATTCAAGGTAAGCGCATTGGCATACTACACCTGAGTCGAATGTAGACGTGAGATGAAGTGAGTGAGGTGAGGCTAAGTAAGATAACACAATGTAACAGGGCCGGATTAACGCATAAGCCAACTAAGCCATGACGTAGGGCCCCACAACGTTTTGAGGGCCCCGAGTATCAGGAAAAATTAATTCAAATTGCACCAAATCGACAAAATAATAATGGAAAATGCATGTATTATTATTATTTAGCCAATATTCAGAATCGTCTACGTACGTTTCGAACTTTATGCTCAGAGACAGGAACTTTTGCTTGACTTTTGGGTTAGGGCCCCCGTATGTTTTAACCCGTCTCTTGGCTTAGGGCCCCCGGAAGTCTTAAAACGGCCCTGCAAGGTAAGATAAGGTAAGATGTTCAAGTTCAAGGTTTAGTGTGCTTTTGAGAACCGGTTGCTTCGGATCTGCTGTCGTTTTCTTATGCCATCGAGCAGTACAACTTCTGACCCAGTTCCATACAAGAGTCTCTGTTGCAGCCGCTTTGCCTAATCATCTGCACCTGCCAAAGCATTTAGTAGGGCTTATATAAGCTGTAGACTCTACAGATTATAGGCCCTACTAAGTGCTACAGTGTAGAGTGTAGATACTTCCTTGGACTCAATACCGTCTCCTTTGCGTAGCTGCAAAATTCTCGCCCGTATATACGCCTGCGTGTCTGTCTGCCTTTGTGCCTCTGTGCCTCAGTGTCTGATTGACCTAGATTCTGTCTGTCTCACCTACTGCATGCCTCGAAATCGTAATCGTAAACTCCAGATTCTAAAGCATTACACTAAAGCTAATTGCGGGGCACCAGCTTATCCACGAGCGCTGCGTCGTATACGATATATCAGAGGGGTTGTTCAGAGATCGATGAACAGTGCAGGTCCAAGTCTGGTTGCGCGAGACACCAGAGAGAGAAGGCCTGATGGTTGTTGAATGCTGATGCCTCTCTCCTTTTTTAGAATGCCTTAGTGCCTTCTTGTTGTTCCTGCCTCTCAATATTGAAATAAATTGAAGCAGAATAAGATTGTCGGAAGAAGAATAATTTAACCACGAGAGGTAGCCATAGGAATGAAATGCTAGCGATTTCATTTTCTTAGCCTCGGCATACGAAAGCGGGTGTGTCTTCGTAGTTACCAGTGTAATTATTGTCAGTCTATCTACACGATCTTTTCGATCGGACTCATATTCCTTCCCTCCTCTCTACGTGTTAGACCTACCATTCTTTCTGGATCTCTTCCTACATCCTTCTCCTCCTCAAAACCTGTTTCTACTCTCGGGGTTTTCGCACTGGGAACGCTACGGAATGGCCACTGCTGTTAGCGGCGCTATATAAGTTACTAAATACAATACAATACAATATGCTGCATGCATGGCATCTGATTCCCTGACTTCTTGATAGAAGGCATGAACATCGGATTGTCTTAATTGCTTATTTATTAGACTGCCTCCCTCTGTTTGCCTTTCGTCAGACGTAGTGGCAGTCTCCCTGCGGCACACGGTGCTGCTGTTATTGCTGATGATGCTGAGCCACGCTGGCTGAGGAAGATGGAGGAGGAGGGCGGGTGAGGCTAATTTTAGTTCCCTGGATTAGGCGCTGCAGCCGGCTACGGAGGCTGAGGCATTTTCGAATACCTGTGAGGCAGGGAGGACGAGTGAGCAAGGATGCTGTGAGTTATGTTTACCTGGTTCGAAGAATCGAGGTTTGTATTGTTGATGTTTCTGTCCAGATGGGTAGGATTGGGTAGAATGGCGTGCAGAGGGTGGATGCCGGGATGTTTTGGCTAACATCACCCCCACAGGTCATAGGTCATAGGTAGCAAGGTCACCTGCAGGCAACCGGTCATAAAACTGAGCTTCACTATGTGAAAATTTAATATAGTTGTAAAGTATTGTATTGTATTGTTATATGATGTGATTTAAAGCATTGCAATGTACTATGGTGGACGCATTTTATGTATTGGTAACTGTAGAGGACTTTCGAGGATATACTTTCGATTACATTGATTTGTGTGTGATCTGAACATACATGTATTGTGCTCAAAATGTGTGTATGAATGTATGTAGGTAAGAATGTATGTATGTATGTCAGAATGAATGTAGGTATGTAGCCTTTTAGTATGCAATTATGTATGTTTGCATATATTATGTATATTTCAATGTATTTGTGTATATTGGCCTACTAGTAGCCTATGCAACTATGTATGTATGTTTGTTTGCATGTATGCAACTATGCATGTATGTATACATGTATGTAGTCTACGCATATGTAAACTCTTCTGGTTATTTATATACCGCCGTTATATCGTCTCAAAGATAGATAAACCCTTTACTGCCTTTGTGCTGTTTTCATAAGTTACTGTTGTAATTATAAATTCCAAAAACATCACGTGACATCACATTACATATATGCTAGCGCCACCTAGTAAGTGATGCCGTGTGTTCTTCTAGCGCCACCAAGTATTGGACAGGACATGGTAGACCGGACTTTGGTAACGTTGAACGTGGGTGGTTCAACGGTGATCAAGATCCCTTTCAGCTCCAATCCGAGACCGGAAATCGCTTGGACGCTGGACGGAAGTCGTCTGCCGGAAGATGGACATATCCGGAGCGAAACGTCGGATGGCCTGACGTCCCTCATACTTGCTAATGTGGGACGGAAGGATGGTGGTGAATACAGCCTCACGCTCAAGAACGACTATGGCCAATGCAGCGTCTATATCGCAGTCAAAATCCTTGGTATGGAATAGTTGGTTTTAAGCGTTGATTCTGGATGGGCAGGGCAGGGAAAGTAGTCCCCGGAGTCGCTAACAGAAGCGTTAGCGACTGACTTGGAGAGTTAGCGACTGACTTAGCGACTGACTTGACCAAGTCACTTGCTTTATCGACTGACTAAGTCGCTTAGGCTTATCGACTGACTTAACGACTTGATATCAACTTCTCGGGTACCTCTATTAGTTACCTAACAATAAATTGCATTTTACGGCGTACTGTAAAGTCACGTTTCGCTCCACGTCATGGTTTGTGGCCAAATAAAGCGGCGGTACATCTAAATTAATAGCAAATATTGGCCTATATACCAACCAAGGTAAAATTATCAAACCATTATCGCGTTACATTTAAATCAGATAAGAAACTAAAGAATGCAGCATTCAAGTCTGCCTATATTAGTAAGCCTATTGTAGGTACATGTATGTCTCACCCAGACTTACCAGTAGTTCCCCAAAATGGACCCAAACACCGGATTTCTCTCGAAAGGGCAAATGGACGCCTATTTCCCTAATTTCACAAACATATTATCAAGTTTTCCGGAATCATCTTTAGTTGTACCGTGTTTAAAGACACTGAAACCAGCGTATTTTCAACGCAACGTTTGCTTCGAAAAGATGCCATTTTCAATTAAAGAAGTGCGCCACGTTAGATAACGTGACAGAAAAATCTGACTGTTGACAGCATCGACTTATATTAGGTTTAGATGGACCTGGTTGATAGTAAGTCTAAATATGGACTACTTGGAAGTTAGTGTATATCTAGTAAAGTAATAAAGTAGTACTAGGTAGGCAGTAAGGTAGTAAATAAATAACTGCTGATATAATTAAGTGGACAAAGTCGATAGCAGTCGATAGCTTAGAGACTGACTTCGACTTGAGGGCTTATCGGCGGCGGCGGCGGTGACTTGGTCCAGTCGATAGCCTTAGTGACTGACTTCGACTTGAGGGCTTAGCGACTGGCGGCGGCGGCGGATGGCGGCGGCGCCGGGGACTAAGGAAAAGCAAGGCAAGGAAAGGCAAGGTAATGCAAAGCAAGGCAAGGCACGACAAGGCAAGGCAAGGTAATGCAAGGAAAGGCAAGGTAATGCAAGGCAAGGCAAGGCAAGGCAAGGCAAGGTAATGCAAGGCAAGGCAAGGTAATGCAAGGCAAGGCAAGGTAATGCAAGGCGAGGTAAGGCACGACAAGGCAAGGCAAGGTAATGTAAGGCAAGGCAAGGCAATGAAAGGCAAGGTAATGCAGAACAACGTAATGCAAGGCAAGGCAATGCAAGGCAAGGTAAGAGACAAGCAAGGTAATTCAAGGTATAGGCAAGGCAAGGCATGCATGGCAAGGCATGGCAAGACAGTGAAGTGAAGGGAAGGAACCAGAGCAGGAGAAGGACGAGAAGGAGGGGGAGGAGTAGGAAAAGAAGAAAAATAAATCTTTAAGAAGAAACCTTTAAGTCAGTTGATCGCCCAGCTGATCTTACCCCTCCCTACGCGTTTCTGTTTCAGACAAGCCTGGTCCTCCAGAAAGCCTTCGAGTGGAAACCGTATCCGACAGCTCCGTCTCGCTTGCCTGGTCTAAACCGACTGAGGACGGTGGTGCTCCAGTGGTTCGGTACATGGTCGAACAGAGCTGTGCGGTCAATAGGAACTGGACATTTGCGTCCAGTGCCTCGACGTGTTCAGCGACAGTTGAGGGACTTTCGAGTGCGACGAAGTACGTCTTTCGGGTGGCAGCGGAGAACCAGTGTGGCATCGGAGAGTTCGCGGAGCTCGTGGAAGACGTAGCGATGAAAGAACCAGGTGGGTGATTGGTAGAGGTTAAAAAGGAGAAGTGGGAGGGAGAAGAAGAACAGGAAAAGAGGAGGGCGAAGAGGAAGAAGAGAAATAAGAGGAAGACGAATAAGAGGAGAGGAAGAGGAAAAGAGGAGGAAAAGGCCGAAAAGGAAGATGAGACCAAAAAAGTGCAGAAAAAGAGGATTAAGAAGAAGAAGAAGAAGAAAGAAGAAGAAGAAGAAGAAGAAGAAGAAGAAGAGGAAGAGGAAGAGGAAGAGGAAGAGGAAGAGGAAGAGGAAGAGTAGGAGGAGGAGGAGGAGGAGGAGGAGGAGGAAGAGGAAGAGGAAGAGGAAGAGGAAGAGGAAGAGGAAGAGGAAGAGGAAGAGGAAGAGGAAGAAGAAGAGGAAGAGGAAGAGGAAGAGGAAGAGGAAGAGGAAGAGGAAGAAGGAAGAAGGAAGAAGGAAGAAGGAAGAAGGAAGAAGAAGAGGAAGAGCAAGGCAGTAGGCGTATCTCCATTCCAAGAGCAAGAGGAGGAACAGGAGGAGGGGGAGCAGGAGGAGAAGAATAAGATAAGGAAGAAGATAAGGAAGAAGGTCGCGAACAGTAAGTGAAAAGTGACATGAGTCTCAGTCATCAGGTGCATTTTTACACCGACCAGCTGTCTGCGACTGCAAATCTAGGTAAACTGAGTTTTGGATGGGTACAGGAGCAGACGGGTTATCCACTATACTAACAGTTGAGAAAGAGAGAAGCAAACTTTCCTGTGGTCCAGCTGTTGTGTGGCGAAATAGTTGGAACGATAAACTCTTCTTTTATCAGTATGTGCATGCCTCAAGACGCTTAATATAGCGCCTTTCAAACATTTCATTGTATTCTGTTGTTTGGTGTTTTATTCATTTCGGGAATTTGTAGAACGTCTATTCTAGAAACCTACTCTCAGAGGCGCTCCCATCCCAACGGCAATACAAATTAGATTTGAGCAACTTGTAAAACATATTCGGCGATTATTCGCATTGTTTCTAGGCAGTAGGCGTATCTCCAACGGAAGTCCATTCCAAGTGAAGGGACCAGTATTGCACTTATTGGATGATTTCATAGCATGCTAAACTTTACCACAATTACTTCCACATCCAGCAAACACATGATGTAAAACTACGATTGTTTTGTCATTTTGATTGCAATTTTGTATCTGATTCAGATTAGATTAGATTTAAGTGTATTGCAACACTACTTCAATATAAACTACTGTGCTATGTGACTTTATGTGTATAAATATATGTGGCAATAAAATCTGAATATTTGTGATAATTATTCGTTTCCTCAGAGCCATCCAAAATCAAGCCGTGGTTTGTGAGGAAACTTCCATCGCGGTTGGAAATCCTTGAAGGTCAGTCATTTGCCCTCTACTGCAGTGCTGGACGGAGTGGTTGCAAGCCATGGTTTGTCCAGACGCTTCCGTCAAAGATGGAAATCCAGCGTGGAGAGGACATTCTGGTTAACTGTAAGCTTAGTAGCAGCACCGAGCAGCAGCCAACTGCTGGACCAAGGATGCAGAATGGTTCAATGGAGCGGAAATCGCCTCAGACACGTCAAGGTGGGTATCTTAATCAAGACTTCTGGTAATGTAGGTATGCATATTTGAATGTGGAGATTGTGTATTGTCTTTTAAGAATCTCATTGGAAATGTTTCTTGTGCATTATAATTATGTAACTGCTCAATTTTCAGTTCCATTGTCATTTGTATTGAATTGCTATGCAATATTGAAAATTAATATTGTAAAATTAAATAATATTTTGAAAAATTATAATATGGGTTGTAAAATGTAATACTGAATATGTAGTATTTAAATAAGTTACACTGTGTCATACTATTGCAATATTATGCAATATATTTTTATAACATTTTGAAATTGTATTAGTAGGCCTATGTAATACTTTAATATCTAATGTTGAAATACATGATTATGCAATATGTGACATTGTAGGGTTTAATGCTATGTTATATTGTGCAATATTACGTAATTTATTGTCAAATCGTAATCATTAAAAGTATTTTGTGGAATACAGAAAAGCCACTGGCTCCCACTCGCCTGCGTGTCACCCAGCTGGGAGTGACGAGTGCCACCATAGAGTGGGAGAAACCATACGACTGTGGTGGATCCGCACTGACCCGCTACATCCTCGAGAAGCGCCAGTCTGGTCAGGCGGAATGGGAGTGCCTGACGAGCCTTCCGCCCAACATCAACGAGTGTGAACTGGAGAATATGATCTCCGAGAAGGGATACTTCCTCCGGATCAGGGCAGAGAACAAGTTCGGGATCAGTCTGCCGCACGAACTTCAGGAACCGATCAAGGTTGTCGGTCTGCAAAAGGGTGAGTCTTTTGTAGATTTTTGCATTCATCATCATCATCAGCTCCTGACGTTAGGCATTAGGCGGCAATGGGTACGAATAAATGATCTTCATTGTCCTCGGTCATTTGCCAAGTCCATTGCTCCCCTTAGTGTTGGTCCAAGTGATGTTATAATGTCTTCATTTAAATTGTCTATCCAGCGTAGTCTTGGTCTGTCTTTGTTTCTATTTCCTTCGAAGCTTGCATGTAGTGCATTGTGTGGGATTCGGTCAACTGGCATTTTCTCTGCATGTCTAAACCATCGGAATTTTCTTAGAACGACTTTGTCTAGCAGAGTTGTTTGAATACCTAATGATTGCATTATTCTTGATTAATGGGGTCTAAGCACCTTTTTATTTAACAACAGTTACTGTACGCGACTGCAGACACCCGCCTCTTCAATGACGGTATCAATAACCCATCGCACGTCCTACACGGACTGCTGCCCCAGATAAAACAGACCCCATACCTACTGCGCCCAAGAGCCCACAATAGGGTAATACCACAAGCGGACACTCTGGCACGTAAAACATTTATATTGCGGATGATTTACGCATGCGTTTAATGCCGAGGATAGATAGCACACCAAAACTTTTATGACATGTTAGGTTAGCCCAACACATAAATGTGATTCTCTTGTAAACCAAAATGCGGTTAGCAATTGGTATAATAAAGGATATACTTACTTACTTTACTTACTTACTTATTATACCCGATAGGTCGTCGTTTCCCTGATTTCTCGGGATGCAATCCGGCTTCCTCGACGTATCACGATTTCTGAATAGTAGTATATTCGTTTATTACGCAAACAGGTTGGCAACCTGGGACATTTAGTTGAAGTAACTTTCAATTGCTGCCGTGTGCATTATGATAACGACTCTACAGAAGTTGTAAAGAAAAGGAATTATATTGCAATTAGAATAAATTTAAAGAATAGCCTATATATGTATAAAATATATTTATATATACGAGGCGTGTTACCGTGATGCCTTGATACTCTATACAGTGAAGTTACACCACCGCTTGGCTGGTTGCTCAGGAGAGTTTTCCGGTTTTAAGCACATCTTGATGTCTACCTGACTTTCCCTTCTGACGATTGAATGTCACCAAACTAGTATTCTTTTTATTCTTTAGTGTTTACTCTGTGCCATTTTTTTTATAATTCTGTATCTCTACGTGACTACTATGGAATTGAATACTGGGTGTTTCATTGCTGTTGTTTGCTGTAGCTGATGTTACAATAAAGATACTTTATTGAATGATTGATGTATTGTATCATATTTTCTGTTTACTATATTTCCGGTAGCCTAACCCTTTGATGTGTTTGTTTTTATATCTATTGTATGTTCCTTGCGAATTCTTGTTTACTGTTGACTCATTTCTTGTTTTCCAGAGGTTCCATCGAGACCCGGTTGTCCGGAATTCCTGAAGGTGGACGGTGACGCGGCCGTCCTCACCTGGACCCCTCCGGACTCAGACGGCAGTTCCCAGATACTCGACTACATCGTCGAGAAGCGGGAGATGCGTGGACCGAGGTGGGTCCGTGTCCACAAGACAGCTGTTCAGGGTCCACCCTACACAGCAACGGCATTGGTTGACGGGAGTGAGTACGAGTTCAGGGTGTTTGCCCGGAACGCCATCGGTTCCAGCGAGCCTTCACCTGCCTCGAAGTCGATCATCTGTGCGGAACGTGGTAAGTTGTAATTTACCACGTCTCGGAGGTAATAGGTGCGGCCTTTTTGTATTGCTGTTGATAGGATAGTGATAGGATCACCATTGTTCTTATATGCTTCCATATTGCCACAAGAAAAGGAAGCTACTGCTCAGCGAACGTTCTAACGTACTTTCTGAGTAGGTGATACCTTGTCGCAATTTACAATATCTTACCTAATCTCATCTAGAACTGTCCTCCAATTGCCTTTACCTTATCTTACCCAAGAGTGCCTTACCTGACCTTGCCCAACATTAAGTACTTTGCCATACCAAGCCCTACTTTGAGCTGTGTTGGTTGCATACTGTATCTTTATCCGCAAATCCTCAACATTATCGATTTTCAAAACTAACCATATAACTTATTTGTTTAAGACTTACCATGATTGATTTTTCTGTTACACGCTTTTGTGCAAGATACCCATTTGTTTAGGCGCACTATAAATGAAAGTCTAATAATAAGTCTTAATAATAATAATAATAATAATAATAATAATAATAATAATAATAATAATAATAATAATAATAATAATAACGCAATAATAATAACGCAATATAACGCAATCGCGTTCCGAGGCACTTTCGCCAACCGGGACACCGACGAGTAGGGTCATCTCCAGACAAATTACAACAGCTATAGTAATATCTAAGTCCTGAGGGATCCTGTATACCTCGGGGCAAAAAACCTAATAATGACAATAACAGTAGTAGTAATAATAATAATAATATTATTATTATTATATTTTGCCTGACCTTAACTTGACCTAACGTAGGTCTATCTTACATTATCTTTGGAAGCCTTACTCCAAGATGTTTGTACTTTAGACGTGGATCCTCCGAGGTTCGTTGTTGAGCTCGTGGACATAGTTGTTGAGGAGGGAGGTCGAGCGACCTTTGAATGCACCATCGCCGGAAGTCCAGCACCAGAAGTCAGATGGTCAGTCACCTCATGGTTTCCTCTTTCTCTGAACAAGGAGAAGAAAATAGTTGTACCTCAGTGTAATCTCAGTTAGGCACTGTACGCAAGGCCAATGTATTGTATCCAATCAACTATATAGCACATTTTAGGAACTTCACAAAGACAGGTTCTCGGATAATTCGGCGCGGGACAATTCGAATTGTCTCGCGGCAAATTTCCCGCCAAAATTTCCCTCGCCGAATTTTCCCGCGCTGAATTGTCTCGCGCCGAAATATCCTGCGCCATTAACCCCATTTGTCCCGCGCTCAAATGTCCGGTCACCCAAAGACGCTACGACTTGAATATCTAACAGTTCTATAAACGTCTGACTTAAGATTGGTCGAGAATGTTGCGTGAGCTATTTGTGGCGGAAGAGTTGAATGTTCAGTGGAAGATTGTTACTGTGACCTCATGAATCTCAGTGGATAACTGTGAACTCAGTAACCTCAGTAACTGAATAAACTCTAAACCCGTTCCTACTTCTGTTGTCTTTTTGGTATTTGTTATTTATTATTTTATTCTGTTTCTTTGTTGTAGAATTCTGTTTTCAGTTTCATTTTTCAAAAAATTAATCACCTGTACCGCACTTGCTATATTGTACATATCTTAAGTCAGACGGTTCTAGATCTGTTAGATAATAGTCAAGTCGTAGCGTCTTTGGGACAAGTTGTGCAGAATTTATAGAATTTGTCTCATTTATCGTTTTCCCGAACTATAAGTTTTCGACCATGTGATTCCAACAGATTACGATTGTTGAATTCGGTTGCAATTGAGCAATATTATAATCGACTTAGGCCTATGTCTTTTGCAATAACATAGCTGCGCTATCGCATTCGCATTTTATTAGATTAGATTAGATTAGATTAGATTAGATTAGATTAGATTAGATTAGATTAGATTAGATTAGATTAGATTAGATTAGATTAGATTAGATTAGATTAGATTAGATTGGTGTTGATCACCAAAGGTCATTAAAAATATGTCCCGACAGAAGAAACTGCATTTTAGGCCTATGTATTTCATACTATGTTATAAAAATTCCTTTAATTAATAATTATTTCATATCCAGTGCTGTATTCACCTACAAAAGGTGCAAACTATGCGTAATACAGAGAAAATGTTGTCATGAACAGGTTTAAGAACCTGCGTGAGGTATTCGATGGCTACAAGCACAAGGTCCATATGGACGGTGACATTTGCCGACTGACGATCAACAGCGTTGGTCATGACGATGTTGGTGAGGTGGAATGTCGGGCCTTCAACAAAGCTGATGTTGCCACATCACGGGCCAAACTCACCATTCACGGTACGTACAGTCATCGGGAGATACTGAAGGGTGACAGAAGCTTTTATAGTGCCTTTTAATACTCTTCCAGGAGCGTTGCCGAATGTATGTATATGGCCATTTATATAGCGCCTTACTAGAACCTCACGAAGACGCTAAGAACCTCACAAAGATGCTCGAATATTTAAGTGGCTGTGTCAGCTTGAACATTTTGAATAAAACGAAAATTGAATTGAATTGAGTTGTTTTAGCTAGACGGCTTCAATAAACGGTTATATAGTTGTGGATTGTTCGATGGTGTAGTGGTTAGCATGCTGGACTGTCAGTCGAGAGGTCCGGGTTTCAAGTCCGCGCCAGGGCAGAAATTTGGTTCGAGGTTTCTGCTCCACCTGCGCCCCCCAGCAAACTCAGCTATAATGAGTACACTGACCGTACACTGTTGGTGGGAAGATGAGACGGCGAGGGAGAGGACTGACCACCCACCCTCATAAGCTGAGGCAATGAAGTCGCTAACACTTCATATCCGTGGTTGCCTCACGGTTAGCTTAAGAGACTGCTCTTTTTCAATAAGCTTAATTGTAATTTTGTCCTTTTTATAGCGCCTTTTCCAGTTCATATAAGCGCAGTATGAACACCTAGATTATGTTACACTATGCTACACGTTGAACGTATACACTGGATAATAGTCTGGATTAGATTAGATTGGACGAGATCAGATCAGGCTCCGGTAGAGGCAGTTTATTAGATTACAATTTAGATTATAATAATTATTATACTAAATAAGATTAGGTGCGCATGGAGGCTGTTTCGATTATGCAGTACTAGATTGGATTAGACCAGGTCATTGAAGATTCCTTTCTGCGGTTAGATTAGATTAGATTAGATTAGATTAAACTACTTAGATTAGATTACGTTAGAATATCCTCAATTCTACATCAATTGTTTTTCTCGTTGATTAATTAACAATACAGCACCGGCAAAGCTGAAACTTACCCCTCGCATCTTC